>KN805399.1:280975-366879 GCA_000818945.1 Schizochytrium sp. CCTCC M209059
TGGGTGAGCGGGTGGGTGGGTGGGCGGGCGAGAGTGGTATAGATTCATTCCAGAACTCCCAAGTAACGAGCGAACGGCGGAAAATAAAATAAAATAAAGAAAAGTAAAGAATTTTGAAAGCCAATAAATAAATAAATGAATGAATGAATGGATGGCCAATAGAAAGAGAGAATTTTTTTCCCATTTCCAGCCAACTACAAAAACACGGACAAAGCCCAGACAAAAACGAAGGTGAATAAAAAGAAAACGAAAAAGGAAAGTAAAAAGGTATGGATGGGAAAGTAAATCAGTAAAACAATTAATAAAATAAAACATTTTAAGCGTCCGCTTCCTGATCGAGCCGGTCCACGCCTCCCGCGACCGGCCCTCCTCGGCACCGCGCCGCGCTGCGGCCAAACGTCGCTGCTCACATCGGTACCGCCGCTCCCTCCGCAGCCGGCCGGGCCAGGCTGGCGGCGGCCGTGTATACCGCTGCACTGTAGCTGCACGACGCGCGCGCGCAGGCTCAGGACCAGGCCCAGCCAGGGCCGCGTGTCCATTTCGCGCACCGCGCTGCAGTATAGGCGGAATAAAGGGCGAGCTAACCGTAAGTAACTTGAATAGAGCAGGAGTTATTTTCTCTAGATTCCCCGGGTTGCTGGTGCTCGCATCGCGCGCGTCCACCCATCCTAGGCATGCGTCCATTTCAGACGCGACGCGGACCGCGAGAGCGACGCGTGGCCAGACGTGGTCGGCCGTACAGGCGTGCATGCATGCACGCGAGCAGCACAGAGGCCTGGCCGACCGACCGCCCCTGAGCAGGGGTGATGTATTTCACCCTGGGCAGGGAATTGCTCGGAGGCCGGCCACGATGGTCTCGCCTTCTTGTCTTGCTTTTCACATGTCTTGTCTTGCTCTTGACTTGTCTTGTCTTGCTTTTGACTTACTGTAATAGTACTACTTCAGGGCTGCCAAATCGCGAGAGAACGCGCCCTGGCTGCTTCCTCAACTCGCCAGATCACGCTCATCGGCCATGGCAGCGCAAGCTCATCAGCCAGCCAACCAGCCAGCCAACCAGTCAGCCAGCCAGCCAGCTCAAGCCATGGGCCGTTTGCGCAAAAGTAGCCCATACGGCCAGAGAGGAAGGAGGCTTGGCTCCCTCACAAGTTGGCCTGGCACGCCATGGTGCGGCGTGGCTACCACCGATTCTGGTGAAAGAAAAAAGGGCGCGCGCGCGTCGATTGTGAGCGCTCTGCGATGCAATGCAATGCAATGCAATGCAATGCGATGCGTGTGTGCGTGCACCTGCACGCCGCATTATATGTTCAAGAGAGAAAGTCGAATGGATCAGCTGCAGAGTCCGCCGGAGGCCTGCCTTGTGGCTTCATTGGCATTGCGAAAGGATCGGCTTGTTGCGGTTCGAGCGGCACACCGGCCTGAGCCCCAGGGGCATTCAAGTTGTATGCCATAGCAAAGGGCTTGAGCGTCGATGAAGCGCTGTTTCCTTGCTGTTCTTGAAACTGTCGTTGATTATTGTGTTGTTGTTGTTGCGGCACGAGCGGGGTGCTCATGCCCTGAGGCTTGAATGTCGTCGCCCCCTCGGAGGCAGTATTGACTTGTTGTAGTTGCTGTTGCCGCTGCAGCGGCGCAAGAGGCGCAATCGGCACGCTTGACACGCTCGATGTGGCGGGCAGTTCAGAAGGGTCCGAAGCAACGAAAAATGAACTCCTGGCCGCAGGTGACGGGAAAGAGGTGTCCGCGTGCGGCAGCGACAGCGTAAAGCTCTCGCCGACCGCAGAAGCTGCCGCGACGGCGTCCTCGCCATCAGATGAGTCCGCCATTGCCACCTTGCTCTTGCGCGAAAAACCAAGCTCCTCTTGACGCCGACGAGTCAAATCGTCCAGGAGCATCTTTGCGACCTGGGACACTTTCATAAACTGATCCAGTGATAATGTTGGTTCGCACGAGAGCGAAGATACCATGGGAAGGATGTTGCGTCCGAGCTGGCTCGTCTGAGCCGTCTTGGTACACGATTCCAATACGCCAACCGCCGCCATGAGAACCCCTGCACTGCGGTCCGCTTTTACACACGTTTGCACAAGCGGAAAGACGCTCCCTGAAAGCATCTCATGCGAAATGGCATCCTGACACAGAAGACCCGTCACTGCTACCAGTGCGTGTACGCGTACACTCGTCAACAGCTGCTGCTGTTCCTGCTGTGACGAGTGCGCCGCGGCCGCGGCGCCTGCTCCCTGGGTACTTGGAGACCCAGCTACTCGCTTTTGCACGCGTCCAAGTCCAGAAACAATGACACTTTCCACACGCCGAACAGGGAGATGAACGCGAAGCGCATTCACGGTCGGCACCAGCTCCTTGAGTGCGGCAATTACAACTTGTGGTGTTGATGACTCAAGCAAAAAACCGAGTGCTCCAAGCACATGGCTCTCCACAAATGTGCCATCGCCAACGCTAGCGAGAGCCGAAAGATGTCGCGCAATCTGCAGTCCCAGCTGCGGTGGTACGGGTCTCCCGCCACTAGGAGGTCGTAAAAGCGCGCCCAAGTTCGCAGACATGAGTATGGCAAAGTCCTCGCGCGGAATGGCGCGCGCAATGTTCACGAGCAACGGCAAACAGAATGGCGCGAGCTCCGGCGCGCGCGACAACTGCGCAACTTTGGGGAGAACCATCTCGCGCTGTAGGCGCAGAGGGAGTTCTTGAATCGGAGTTTGTAACGACGTCAGCTCCTGCGTCTGTAGGCGGAGATCTGCCAGCTCCAGCAGTCCCTCCACTCGAATCACTGTGCGCAGAGGCCCTTCTTGTTTGAAAAAGGCGCATTCAAGGACTTCGCGAGCACCTGGACGCTGCGTTGGCATCACTTGCAAGGCACGTCTAACAACATGGCGAAGGAGCTGCGGAACCTTGTCCAGGCCTCGAGTGTGGGCATCTTGAGCCGCATGCACCACGGCTGTGTGCCAGTCGCTGAGGCGACGCCGGTCCCTGGCTTCCGATCCTCCTCCAGCCACAAACGAACCCTGCGAGTACACCTCAAAGGCCAGCGCGCCGAATGACCAAATGTCCGCTTTCTCATTGTACACATGCGGGGCTTGCAAAAGCTCCGGGGCGCAATGATACAGCGACGGCGGGGGCGGGTATCGCGGCACCACCTCTTGCGGATACACGCCCTCAAGCCGCTCGCATTGCATGCGCATGCCTACTGCTGTGCGCTTTTTCTGCAAGAAGCCAAAGCCTCCAAGTTTCCACTGCCCTGCAGGCGTCACGAAAATTGTGCGCGGAGAGAGATTTCCGTGGACCATTCCGTTCGCATGTAAAAAGTCTAGCGCGCGACTCAGATGCAAAAAACCGCATGCTATCTCGAATGAGGACGGCGCATAATCTCGCATCTCCTCCGTAATGTCATCATTCTCCAGGCCAACAAACTCCTTATTGCACGCATTGGCAAGCGACAGAAATACTGGCTCTGTCACGAAAGCCAGTGTCGATCGTGTCTCGGGAAGAATTTCCTTTACAATTAGCACATGGGGATGTCGTACGCTTGCAAGGGCTTTGATACCCTCGCGCAGCATGCGCAAGGTTTCTTCCTGGGCTCGCGCATCGGGTACTAGTTTGGCAAGCGCGCTCTTGCTGCACACAAACACCGAGCAGGCCCCGTTTTCTGCCGGAATTCCAGCTCGCGCGCTACCTTGCCCACCTCGATGACCTCCGCTAGCTCCAGTCGCTGCGCGCGAGTCATACGCTTCGTGCACCCGAAAGAGAAAGGCAACATCGCCAGAAGCCTGCGGCTGCACCTTTGCGTGATAGCGTTTCCCCCACCATTGTCGCTTCGAGCCGTCGTCCTTGTCGCTTATCCCTCGGGGACCCCCATTCGAAGCCCCGGAGGTCGCCTGCGCCGCGCTCGCGAGCAGCTTCCCCAGCATCCTCTTCCCGCGCTCCTCTCTCAAGTTGAGAGATCGATCTGGCCTGCTGCTCTGACTGGGCTCGTCTCGCTCGTCTCTCTCTCTCTCTCTCTCTCTCTCTCTCTCTCTCGTCTTTCTCTCTCTCATTCCTTCTCTCTCTTCAGCGGCACCTCCATGGCAAAAGAAAAACATGCATCGTCATAAAGGTCTATTTACAGACCTATTTATCCGTTTGCGGCCTGGACTCCGATTCGTCCAAGTTCAACTCCGATGCAAAGACTCCCGAAACAGGCGAAAGGACGGCCGCCTGTCTGGGCCGAGTGACGGCTGCGCAAGGGCAAATTCGTTTATTTATAGCTCACTCAACGTTTGAATTATTGAAGCGGGCAATCGAAGTTTTAAAGTTTGGAGACGATTGGTGGTGTTGGACGTCTCTAACCTACGTTCCTTCAAATGTCCTTGTTTTGATCACAAAAGCTCGTTACACTGACTGACTGCGCACCAGGCTCTGCCGCCGGACCGCTCAAGGGTAACGGAATATCATGATTGGAGTGTCTGCATGAATCGGAATTAGACTGTCTGCATGAACTTGAGAATTGGCAAAGAAACCAAACATATCTTCTGTGCATGAACACCCACGCTGTTATGGAACGCCAGCGCAGAGCATATCTTTATTCCAGACGCAATTAAGCCAACGAGCGCGAGGTGCAGCAAGTTGCAGCTTGCCTTGCGTGCGGTCTGTCGTTTGACGACCAGGCGCAGACAAGCATTGCACGGACGTGAGCGTGATTGTATCGAGTATGGTGACAAAGCTCAGGCCGTCGCAGCCGCTCGAGCACAATGAAGCGTATGATCGCTCGTGCATGAACGAGGACGACGAGGAACTTGAAACAATTGAGTTACCGGAAACAGATGATGATCGGTCAAAGATCAAGACAGCGCATCGTGTCAGCGAATCCCGTAGCGCATTCGCCGACAAAGAAACAAGAGCGAATGCAGCAGATGAAAAGCTTGAAATTGAAATTCCAGAGACGGACAACTATGAAGATTGCAATGTCAATGATCGTCTTGAAGTCCCCGCAACCCCGGAGAATCCATCGCAGTCGTACGATGAGGCGGAGAGCGTCTTTAATTTTCAAGAGCACCTTTCACAAGGCCAACCGACTTCGGACTCCACTGAGGAATTCGCAAAGCTACGACGCTGTGTCATTGTACGAGAGCGTAGCTTGATACATCGCTTGGCTGGCAAGGAGTTTTATTTCCTCTTTCTTGAAACACCGGTCTCCACGTCTGATCGCTGCGAAGATCATCGACATTCTTTGCTCGATGACAGCCGTTCTAAACAAGTTCGATCCACACCCAAGCCCAACTCTGTCGCTGGTCTGAATGCAGAAGGCAAAAGCCCAAATTACGAGCTCCTTCTCATTGCGAAGCGTGATCGACGCAAGGAAAAGGTGAAAATTTACGATGTGTGCAAGGAAGTTTGTCCCAAGACAGAGTCGCTCATTGATATTGTCAAGGACAATGTCGCAAACGTCGAAGCCTCTACGTCAGGAAGCTTCTTTGTGTACGATTGTTTTGATCAGGCGCTCACGGTGCAATACGAGCGAAGTGCGCTCACGAAGAGACTTGGGGAAGGTTTTGTCCCTCGCGCCGTTCAAATCAATCTCTATCCTGCAGATCGATTGCAGCGAAACCAGCACGTTTCGGTAAAAGAGAACCTTGTTGACTTATTGGCTCTCTCCCACTCTTCAATGTGCTCTGACACGAGCCAGAGCAGCAGCTACAAGTGTAACGACGAAACAAATACCGACTCTGATGCATCGAGTGGAGACCTTCGGCTTAAAATGAATAACAACAACAACAACAACAATAACGATGACGATGACAATACAAACATCAATGACGAGAGCAACAGTAGTATCAATGCATTCAAAAGAGAAACTAGCAGCAAGAATGCGCAAAAAAGCAGAGAGCAGGACGGGGTTTCTTTTTTCGATGTCAATAGCGCACAGGCGACGGGCTCGGCTCACATGGAGTACAATAAAAGAATTGCAAAACGACTCTCGTATCACGTACGAAAGCAAAAGCGGTCCACACCGCAAGGGACAAAATCTGTGCACAAAGAGAATGGCATAGACCCATGTGGGATTCAGGGACTCGTCACGCTTGTGAATCGGAGTCCTCGTTTCGAGCGTGGTCAGTATCGTCTCAACTTTCATGGCCGAGTCAAACGCGCCTCGTCCAAAAATATGCAAATCATCGAGCGTAAAACCGCTCCTGCCGGCAACATCTGCGAAAACCTGGTCATGCAGTTTGGCAAGGTTTCCTCGCACCGTTTTACGCTCGATTTTCAACAGCCGCTTTCGAGTATCTCTGCCTTCGGAATCGCATTAACACAATTTTTATGACCAAAAACCAAACTCATGTTGCGGTGTGTTTGGATATCGAATTTTGTTCGAGCGGGCAAAGGAATCACAACGTGTACAGAATCCTAATCAAAGCAAGGCAATGGCAATTCTCGCTTCGATGCAGCTAAATATTCCTCATCGTACGAGTTACCAAAATTTCCGATCAAAGTTGGCTTCCCGTGAATAACCGCGAGTTGACGACAAAAACGTTTAAAAACCGCGGGACTGTTTCAGAACTTGTGAATAAACACAAGAACATGCGTGTGGGGGAAATTTTTTCCCGTACAACGTTCCAGCAGCATCAACACCTCGGCTCGCAAGGTATATATATCATCAACCTCTTATGGTGTTCTAAAATCTCGCATGGCAGTCGAGCGAACGAATCTCAAACGAAATATATGCATCTGGGAAAAGTCTATGTAGATTATTTGTTTTTGTTTCACAGAGCCCAACCAGCCTTCAGTCAGAGAGTAGTGGTAGTGGTAAAAAAGGTTCGGTAAGGCAAGGTGAAGGGCGCGGGAAAGAGCGGATAAGAGCGAGCGGATATCAAAAACCGCAAGCAAAGTAAGAAACCTCTTACTTGACTCGTGTGAACCTGAACTCGCTTGCTCCAGCGCGATCGGTTCGACGAGGGTCGCTGAACGTCCTGGACGTCTATTTGTGTGCCTTGCTCGTCGCGTTGATTGAAAGAGGATAAATGCCAAAAAAGAAGGCGCTGCGCTGCCTGCCTTTCTGCTTTTAAAAGTCCTCATCAAGCGAGAACTTTTGCTCGTCCTTGCTGACGCCAACGCCCGAAAGGGCGTACTCGCCAACGCGCTTTTCAAAAAAGTTGGTCTTGCCCTGCATCGAGATGAGGTCCATCCAGTCAAAGGGGTTTTGCACGCCGTAAATGGCCTTAAAGCCGAGCGACTTGACCAGACGGTCAGCCACAAACTTGATGTACTGCTGCATGAGGGTAGAGTTCATGCCGATAAGCTCGACGGGGAGCGCGTCGGAGATGAACTCGCACTCAATGTCGACGGCCGACTCGATGATCTCGCGCACGCGGGCCTCCGAGGGCGGGTGGCGGAGCTTGCGGAAGAGGAGGCAAGCAAAGTCAGTGTGCATGCCCTCGTCGCGGCTGATGAGCTCGTTGGAAAAGGTGAGGCCCGGCATGAGGCCGCGCTTCTTGAGCCAAAAGATCGCGCAGAAAGAGCCAGAAAAGAAGATGCCTTCCACGGCGGCAAAGCCAACAAGGCGCTCAGCAAAGGTGCAAATGTTGCCGTCCATGTAGCGCATCGCCCACTGCGCCTTCTCCCGCACGCACGGCAAAGTCGTAAGGGCATTGAAAAGACTGTGCTTCTCGGTGCGGTCGCGAATGTAGGTGTCGATGAGCAGCGAGTACACCTCGGCATGAATGTTCTCGATGGCCATCTGGAAGCCGTAAAAGCAGCGCGCCTCCGGCACACTCACCTCACTACAAAAGTTCTCCACCACGTTCTCGAGGACGATGCCGTCCGAGGAAGCAAAGAACGCCAGCACGTGCTTGACAAAGTGCTGCTCGCCCTTGGTCATCGAGTCAAAGTCGCGCTGATCCTGGCCCAGGTCGACCTCCTCAGCCGTCCAGAACGAGGCCTCGGCCTTCTTGTACGCGTCCCAGATATCCTGGTGCTGGATAGGGAACAGCACAAAGCGGTCCGGGTTGTCCTGCAGAAGATATTCTTGCGGCAGCTTACCCTCGAGCTCGAGCTTCTTCATCTCGCTCACAGGGAGACCGCCCTTCTCGAGCGGGGCCGTCTTGCTCTCGGCATCGGCCTGAGCGCTCACGGGGCTTCCGGAGGCCGGGTTCGGGCTCTGCAGTTCCAGCTCCTCCATGCGCTTCTGCGCCGTGTCCACGTCAAGCTGCTGCGTCGAGGTGGCCATCGTGCTTGGACTTGGTCGTTGGGTTGGTTGCTCGAAGCTCAATGCTGCGCGCGGCGCCGGCGGTTGGAGGCGAGCGAGAAAAGTAAGGAGGGAGGGCCGGTGCGTGCGCGCGCGCGTGCGTGCGTGCGTGCGTCCGTGCGTAAGAGACCGAGCGCGCGAAAGAGGGTTTCTTGCTTGGGCGGAGGGATTGGAGTTGCAGGTTTGCTCGTCTCGGGTGTCCAATTTAAATTCAAATTCAAATTCAAATTCAAATTCAAATTCAAACTCAAACTCAACTGCGAGCGAGGCCCATGCGCCGCCGTCTAACCACTAATGCTTCTTTGTCTTGTTCGATGTGCTTATTTCCATTTATATCACTCTGTTCTGTGCTTATATTAACTGCGCATAATAATCTTAACTGTCGTGGTTAGGTGGCGGTTGACAATTCCGGGCTGATCGGCTAATGCCGGCCCGGCTGGGGTCAGCAAGGCTATTAAAATGCTGGTCTCGTCGCGGCCAGAACACAGCCTGTGTCCTCCCTGCGCGCGCTCTCGCCGCCGTTCTCTGTCCCCGCACAACGCGCGAAAGTTGGCCGCCTCGTGGCGCTCGAAGGATATATGTCATTTGTCTCGGAAGGACAGCGGCGATGCGCGGAGGTGCGCCAGTGCAGGCAGGCCGCCGCGGGTCGCCACGCAGAACTGGGAAGCGCAGCGCGACCGCTATCAGGCGTCGCGTGGGCAGGCGTCGCACAACGTGAAGGGATGGATGCGGGCTTGCACAGCGTGTCCTCTCTGTGCAGTTTTTTTCCCTCGGTGGCAGGCACCACGCGCACCGGGTCCGGTTTCCAAGAGCCACGCCACACAGGGCGTTGAAAATATCCCGATGATTCTAATGTGGATTATAATCCACTTTAGAACCTTTGGAAGGTGGTGCATCTAAAAAAGAATGTTGTATTGTGGATTAAGGGTGACATTAAGTACCCTGATTCTGCCCGTTTCTAGAGTCTCTAGCCCATTCACGTCTTCGCTTTTGGAGATGACACTGTGTCTGGTTGCTCAGTCTTGCCCAAGGTGCCACACGAAATCGGCCCAAGGTTGTGCGACAGTTAGTTTACCTTTTTTCGGAGATGGCAAAGTCGCTTTGCCTGCTGCCCTGCTCGACGCTCAGTTTGCGGGCTATTCAGGGCGCGTACCCAAGCCCGCGGCTGCGTACAGGCCTTCTAGCAGGTCGCTTGCGCTGGTGAACGAGGCCGAGTGGCCTAGCCCGCCGGCGCAGCAAGCACCACGCTCAGCACGAGCTGCGAACACGACATCTTCGTGGAACCTGCGATCTAACCATCACTCTAACCATCGCAACCTGGCCGAGGGAACGCAACCTGGCCAAGCGCAGGCAACGCGACGCAACGGAGAACCTGAAGGATCGATGGAAGCCGTGAGGTGCAATGCGTGCAACGAATTTGGTCACAAACGTTCAAATCACAAGGATTGTAGAATGAACAAGAAACGTCGAACAGACTCTGCCGTCGATGGGCCATCGTCTTCGAACACCTCAAGCACGGTATGCGACACCAACTTCCAGAGTGGTCCATCCCGTACCGCGTCTTGTGAGCTGGATCTGACACGGCCCAGCGAGGCCGACTCCTCTCCCGAGCAAGCACCGCGCCCAGCTTGAAGGATCGGACGAGCGATAAGTCAGCGCGTTCCATCCTTAACTCGATGTGCCAAAGCCTACTCATGGCGGGGAAAGCTGAAAGTCATGAATGGGAGTTTCTTGCCTTCCTTGCCCAGCTCTTCTGGACCATGGGATATACCAAGGCGACCAAGAAAAACTCTTTCGAGCTTCTTTCAACTTTTATGACGATGAAGGGATATGCCGGTACGGACGTACTCTTAGACTTGACGCGATTCAACACTCTGCAGAAGCACTTTCGAGGATTCCCACCGCAAGCATCGGCAAACGCTTCGAGTCATCTGGATGAGACGGACAATGCAGCGAAGATGCATTCTCTTGAGGAGAAGCTTGCTGAAATCACGCTACGATTGTTTGCTAACAAGAACCTTCGAGTCACTATCGATGACAGAAATCGTGGAACTGTTTCCGCGAGTAACCCGGTGAACACGTACCGTCCGCGCAAGCGCCATCAGAACGGCGCCGGCTCCGATGCAAGTGCAGACGCTATATTTCGTGTGAAGCTGTTTAGCCAGCTCTATGATCGCCAGTACAACCAGGCTCAGGTCCTTGAAAAGATTTTGCAACGCATCAAGGATGCTGCTGGCGGGGATGTTGCTGGAGTACAGGTTTGCCTTGATCGAGGTTATCCTTCGGAAGAGCTATACAAGCTCTGTGCAAGGCTCGGATTTGACCTTATTGTGGTCAACGATAAAGAGCGACATCAGGGGAATCCATTTCTATCGCACACTGCTCAGAAGGATACCCGAGCCAAGTACGTAAACCGTGGGTGGGCGACGTCAAATCTCAACATCCATCCAAAATTCCTTGTCGACGATGCTCCCAAACTTGGTAGCGAGATTTTTGCTGCAAGTAAGAGTCTGACGCGTGGCTCTGGTCGATCAAAGGTCATTGCTCATGCTTATGCTGTTCGCGAGTATGGTGACGCCAAGCGATCACGCATCCATCGCTTTGTTTCAATGCTACCATCTGACATGGAGGACGCTTTTAAAAACACGTTCGTCTTTGAGTCCTCCGGTCGCGTTCTTGAAAGCATTGCGCAGACATGGCTGTTTTATCCTGCTCCAAAATCTCGCCGTCCAACACCGATAGTGACAGCTGATTCTGAGAACGACATGGAGACTTCGAGTGTTGCAGAGACTTGTCTCGATGATGGCGAAATTGCTCTTGACGGCGATGACTACGAGGACGAAGAATACGAAAGCAATAGTGAGGTCTGTGAAGGCGAAGAGAACCCTGAAGATGCTGGTGCATGCGTGGCACATTGTGACGACGAAGTATGCGATGCTTCACAATCCGATCGAAACAGAACGACCAACCCCTCGCACTCCGAGGACATGGAGCCTCTGCCCAACGAGCCTATGACGGATGCAATGCGGAGAATAATTGAGGCCCCTTCCCCTGAACGCAAGGACGTGGAAGCGCACATTTCCGCATCGGTTGTCCCATTAACAGCGGGCCAACGCTGTGCAGATTGGTTTATGCTCAAGATGCTTCTTATCACAGGTACGTCAGCTCAGCAAATTGCAAAGGAGGACGCTCGATGTAGGCCTTTTCTGTACGAGGACCCTACGCGCACAAAGCCCCCCCAGGTCCTGACCTCGAGTGCGCTGAGCAGGATGCTATGTGCCGGGTGGTTCCATGCCAAAAAACCAGACGGAAGTAAGGCAAACCGGGCAATGGCGATTGGGATCATCAATGAGTCGGGAATTACTCGCCAACTACGCAAGAAAAAGTTCGTGGATGCTGTGTTTGAAATTGGCTTAGTCCAAAAGAAGGGAAGACCGGGTCTCGGAGTGAGCGCTGACAATATCATCGTCATTCGCCCACCTGGTGAGACAAACCGTGCTGCTCGCATCGTGGCACCATTAGAAATTAAGACGAAAGTCTCGCCACGCACCCAAGATCGTCCAACTAAGATTTCCAGGAGACACGGGCCATATTTCTACTGCAATGTGGGTTCCACAAAATGGTTCGAGGCCGTCCCAACCGAGTATCGTGGTCAACTCCTTCACCAGGCGGCCATTTACGATTCTGAATATGTGGTGTTTTGCGTCGGAACCACAAGGACAATTAACTACGTGGTCCTTATTCGATCCCCTCTTCAAACTCGCCAGAAGTGGCTTCAAGCGTTTGAGGAGGTGGAGCGCCGGTTCATCGACTGGGCTTACGCTGCCTCTCCTGCCTTATCATCGTCGGCCATTCCTTGCGCTTACACAGAGGAAGATCGGAAGCTTCTCGCCTCCCGACTTCCTCTTTGGAGCGCCTATCACTCGCGTCTTAAGTCAAGTGGGATTTTCGTCCCTGTCCGGCTAACACGCTCATTGGTGCAGTATTACTACAGCGCCTCAAAGCAGGGGGTGGATGGCCTTGATGATTACTCAGAGCGCTTTGACACTCGCGCTTTGAAAACCAATTGGGAGACTAAGGTGGTAATTGGCATGGTTACCGACGTGCTGATCAATGCGCTGATCGTGTGGCGGATCATTATTACATCGAACAAACTCGGTGGCGAATGGCAGAGTTTGAAAAAATTCCAACAAGATTGCTCAAGGAGCTGCCAGGTCAGCGATTTTGTGCAGCAGGTTACGCTGGGCCTTCTCGCCAAAGCGAGTGGGCTCAAGCGGGGCCTTTCAAACGAACATGTCATTGGCAATGCAACGGCGTTGGGACGGCCGGAACAGGAGAATAATGGCCATGTCACCACAAGGAGGCTCACAAATGACGAACATGCCAAGCTGAGAATTTCGAATGGAAAGCGTGACGTCATTCAAAGCGCGAATACGAACAGTGTGAAGACACTTCGTCTCAGCGGGAATTCTCATCCAGAGGTAGGGTGCAACCAGAAACGATGCGTGGTGTGTGGCGAAGGATCCCGAAAGCGTTGTAGTTTCTGTAATGTTACCCTCCACGTCAGGCTAAAAACCTCAACAAGCCAGACCAAGACTTGTTGGCGGCAGTGGCATGAGGATGACATTGTTCGGCGCCGCAACTATACTCGTCGGTCACCCACCGCGTCTTCAAGCCATTCTGGAAACAGTACACCGCAATCTTCGCATCACTCGGGTTCAAGCACGCCATGCTCTCATACTCATCATAGCGCGCCTTAGGCTTGCAACCAGCACGTTGAGTATGAGTACAGTTTACGAAGTGCCATGGCAGAGAGATCGATAGGATTTTCTCGCGTTTCGAACATAGCAACTTGTATTTTAACTCAAAATGATCTACATAGAAATTTTGAGCTCCAAACTTGCTCTGTAGACCTGCTAGATCCGCACAATCATCGCCTACATGAAGCGAGCAAACACGACTCGGCCCATTGAAACGAAAGTTGTAACGCTTGTAACCGAATTTTCAACTGATAGTTCAAAAACACTGCTTATTTCCTATACTTATTGTCATCCTTAGTCAACAATACGATATTCCTGTATCTCTGCACCACCGGGCCGTGAGGGCCGATTAATTAGGAAATCGTCATATAGGTGTCTATTGTGGACCTTCATCCACAATAGATTTCTGTCATCGGGATATGAGTAGGCCGAAACCTAGGCCCCGCCCAGCGAATGAAAAAAGGTCTATCAAATGCCGCATTTGCAGAACCTTGATAAGAGGCCTAGCGGTGAGAAAAAGGGACTCAATTCGGCTCTCGCGAAAATGGGTTGTGCACCGCCACCGCTGCAAACCCAGTTCGAGTCAAACATTTTGCGATGATGCATGCCAAAAGCTTTGCCAGCCTAGAGCCGGGGCAGCATAATTGCGAGCAATTTTCTTTGGTCGGGGAGTCGATTTCTGCAAATTTTATGTGTCTTCAGGGCGTAAGCAAGCTCCGGCCGGCCACTGACAAGAGGCCAATATCTGCCTCTCGCCAACGTGCGTGAGAGAGGTGAAACGACTCCGGAGAGAGGCGGAGAGAGCAGAAACAAGGCGGGGCTGGGGCGAGCGAGCGCCTGTTCTATTTGCCTACCTGCCTGCCTGCCTGCCTGCCTGCCTGCCGGCCGGCCTACGTACATACGTACGTACGTGCGCGCGAGCGAGTACGCACGTAGACCCTGTAACCGGGCTCGCTCTGGACATCAGAAAAGTCTCGTAACTTGGTTGCTGGTTGACTGCGACGAAGATGCGGGCGCGCAGCAGAGACCTGCTCGACGAGATCATGGGCACCGCGACGACCGCGGGCCCTCCACCTCCCGGACCAGCGCTGCAGGGACCGACTCTGTTGGGAGCAGCAAAGTCAAAAGCTTCACGCAGCGGAAACGGATCTTCACGAAGTCTTACGCAAGGACCGTCAGGCCCACCCGCGCGGTCCGCTCAACAACGCAGCAATAGGCTAAAGCGGTCTTCCTCTTCCTCATCTTCACCTGCCCCAGCCCCTGGAGCTGTTGCCAGCGCTTCTTTTTCTAATAAAGCCATGGCTTCGTCGTCAAGAAAAACGCTCCAAGAGATGGAGGACAGTATTCGGCGTCTGTTGCAAGACAACTCCACGCACCGCGACGAACTTTCCGGAGCTCTCAACCTCGAAAACTATATGGCAGATGTACCGCCACCTCCACCCCCGCCTTCATCGCCACCCCCGCTCCGCTCAGCAAGTAAGACTTCGCGACGACGTAACTCATGGCTTGCTGATCTTGATCAGGGTCCGAATGCCCCCAACACAGCATCGCCCTCGATGAGCCCTGCACCTGATGGCGATCGCTGCGCTCGCATCGCTGATCTACGTGATCAGGACAAAGCCAAACTCGCAAGACTCATTCAACAGCTCGTCAAAGTAACCAAAGAGAAGGAGCGGCTGTCAGACCGTCTCGGAAAAGTAGAAGTCGACCTTTCTTCACGAGTTCGACTTGTCGAAGAGGAAAACGTCACTCTTCGAACCCGCTGCGAAGAACTGAAAAAAAAGTTTGCGCAAAGTTTGACCATGATCAAGACCTACCAGGACAAACTTACTGAAATGGAGGCCGAGCTTCGCCGTCGCGAGGACCTAGACAGCCAGCGTGCTGGTGCCGATGATGAGATGCGCCATCTACGCGAGGAAGTTGTTCGGCTTCGTGCTCTTGTCATGGATCAGGCCCAAGCTCAGGCACTTGCCCAAGCCCAAGCCCGGGCCGAGAGAGACCTTACCACATCTGGTGGGGCTCATCTACACATGAGAGACGCCGCCGGTAACGTCTCTGCCAACAATGCCAGCATTGGGAGCATCGCCAGAAGTACTGATGGCAGTAATCATGTGGCAGACGGAAATGTCGAGAAGAAGAACCAGTACCAAACGACGAGTCTTCAACATGCGCAAACGCAAGCCTCAATTCTAGCAGCCTCTGACCTGGAGTGGGATGATGGGTCACCTCGTTCGGGACGAAGCAATGCTGCTGCTGGTGCTGCTGCTGCAGCTCTTGTTGCTCCTCCTCCTCCTCCTCCTCCTCCTCACCAAGACCAAGACCAAGGCATTGTAACAGCGACGTCTCCATCTGTGACGCATGACTCCACAGCACACGCGATTGATCGTGATGCAGATTTCCTTCGCGGCAGCACTACGAGCGAGACGCTGCCCGCTCCGCCGGTAAATGCCTCAAAGACTAACGAGATTGACCATCAACAACTTCTTGAAGCGCTGACGCGAGAATCAAAGCGTGGGGATGACGCCCCAATGGCTACAAATAACATGTCTGCATTCGACGAAGGTCGACCTTTGAGCGACTTTGGGGCGGGTTCTGCAGCACCAGGAGACGAGGATAGCGTGCTCGAAAGTTTTCTCGTGCAGCAGCGCGACAACCGGTGTCGTCTGCATCAGCAGCAAAAAACCAAAGCCCGGCCTACAGCAATACATACCTCGGGTACCACTGACTTTCCGCAGGGAGTTGACGCATGGCCCAACACAAGTGTCGCAGGCGACGAATCGTCGATCTTTGAGAGCGGTGAGGACGGTATTTTTAATCACGATGCCTTTGAAAGCAGTCAATTCGAAACCTCTCTGTTTGACATTGTGGACGAGCTGGAGGGCCGGCTCCCATCCCGTGACAAGTAACAAGGCAATCGCAATTTTAAAAATAATAGTCGATCTATACAAGAGCAGTGGCTTGACGTACAAGCAGAGGGCCTCTTCTCTACCTGTGCATTCATTCAAATAACTTGAAACCAACACATAAAAATAAAAAAATTACGTCATACTTTTACAAAAACAAAACAAATCACAGACCGTGTTGTGGCCGTTCGCGATCAGAAGATGAAGAGAAACGATCACTCATGTTTCAGTCAGCGGGTCCAAGTTCCACGGCGGCAGAGGCGGCGAGAGGGCCTCAACGTTGCCCACATCCTCGTCTTGTTGCCGGGGTGAAAACGCAGAAGCAGGCGAAAGCGGAATCTCGTGCTTGAATTGTCGCGCCTCCACGAATCGCAGGTCAGGGTTGTGCTCTTCATGATGGGAAGCTTCCTCTTGCGCTTCCCCTTCGCAATGCCCACTGGAAACAACTCTGGGTGCCAGCATGACAGAAGAGGAAGCCATCAAGATCTTGGACGGACGCGAAGTTGCGCCAGTGTTTGCGCTTGCGCCTGCGTTGGCATTCGCGCTGGTACTTGCTGCAGCCTCGGCGCTTTGCACTGTAGCGCCTAATGTCTCGGTCTGCGTCGTCTCCTTGATGGATTGGCCGTCCGCAGCATTAGTGGTCTTGGCATCGTCCTTCACTTCTTCCTCGTCTCCCTCCTCCTCGTAGACCACATTGTCCGAATCAGAATCGACAAAGAGGGCGTCGTAGTAGACATCGTCGTCAAATTCTTCCTCTTCCGCAGAAAACACATCGGTAATACCGGCATCCTGCGCATCAAAAAGGACGCGACTTCCGGACGCAGGCAGCGATGGGGTAGCCTTCATCATGGCTTGAAAAGCCTCAAAAGAAATCTTGGTTTCAGGGCTCGTTTCGGCGATGATCTTGGCAAGGTCACGCTTTGCAAAACCTTTGCCAAGCATGCGTTTCAACGACTTGCGTGAAATGTAGCCTGATCGTTCTGTATCAAGATGCTGGAAGGCGGTTTCAACCATCTCGTCCGAGACTGGTCCAGAAATCTCAATGGTGGCCGCAAGAAACTCCATGTAGCGAATGTGACCCGAACGCCCTTGGTCCATGCTTTCGAAAATTCGGTCAACAGTGGCCTCGTCGCTGGCCTCGTCGCGGGACAGAATGAAGTCGCGCAGATCGTCGCGCCTAATATAGCCTTGGTTACTCTTGTCAATCGCCAAAAAGCAATGATTCAGTTTGGTGTCCTGGAAATTACTCTGGTTGTGCGAGACCACCATGAGGACGGCGCGTTTTAGCGTACTGTAGCGAGCAAAGCGCTTCATGCTGAGAATGACCGCGAGCTCTGTATCAAGGGCAGGCTGCGCCAGATCCTCATCGGAGCTGCTCAGCCACGCAGATGCCAGCGCCTCTTCGGCGGTCCATCGAAGCGATGGGTTCTCTTTGAGGAGGTTTTTGCAAAACTCACACGCCTCGGGGCTCGCTCGCTCCCACGATCTGCCCTGAAAACTCGGAACACTCGTGCGCATGCGGTGAAACACCTCCTTTTCGTTCTTGCCAGGAAAAGGTGGCCGACGCGCGATGAGCATATAGGTGATGACCCCAATCGCCCAGAGATCGCACTTTTCAGTATATCCGCGACCAAACATGATCTCTGGCGCCATATAGTAAGCGGTGCCACAGGTTGTCTGGAAAATCCGTGACTTGACAACGTTGCGCCGGCTAGGGATGTGACGCGTACCGGGCGATCCAAGCGCGGAGCGCCGCACCTTGGCGACTGTGGCATACGACCCGCGACGAAGCTTGTCCCCCATTTTCTCGCTCGCGAGCTTGAAGGCCGCTCCAGCAGAGACATCTTCCTTGGCTTGAGAAGCCTGCTGCTGCTGCTGCTGCTGCTGCTGCTGTTGCTGCTGCTGTTGTTGCTGCTGCTGCAAAGTTTGCCGTGGTGTGATCGAGGTTTCATGCTCACTTTTCCCAAGATATCCTGACCTCTCCGGAAATGACGATTCGCTCTCGGAATGGCCTGGATCTCCGATGGACAAAGGTGGAGGCTCCAGTTGGCGCAAAAAATCGACGTCTTTGTGGGCATCGCTCGACGGCGGCGAAGGCGATTGAGAGGGTTCGCGCTCCTCTCCCGGCGAGTCCTGCGAAAGACTGCCCTCCGTATCGGAGTCCGTTGCTGTGGCGTGGAATCGACTGCTGGTTGTTCGATGACGTATGCGCAATGCACGGAGCCTCGGGCTAACCAAGCCATTTTCAATCGAGGACACGAGTGCTTTGGCAGAACTGTACTTGTCGCTGTCCGCTCGACGGCGCCGCTGCTGCCGCTCCTGCAAGAGCTCCTCGCTGTAAAATGTGGTTCCGAGCCCAAAGTCAATCACTTTCACGTCTGAATCCTCCGAGTTGTTGGAGAACATAATATTCTCGAGTTTCAGGTCCCGATGCACAACGCCGCGAGCGTGCCAGTATCTGCATGCCGAAACGAGCTGGAAGATGACGCGTCGAATCGATTCCTCTGTTTCGAGCTTGCGCCGAGCGAGGTCGCCGCCAGTAAGAAGCTCCATGATGATGCGGATATTGTTCTTGTTCTGGTACACTTCGTGCAAACGCACAATGTTGGGGTGGTCGAGCTGCTTGAGAATCCCGATTTCTGTTTTCAGTTCCTTGACTTGGGCTTTGTCGATGCGGTCCAGATTGATTGATTTCATGGCGAACCGCTTGCCTGAAGCCTCGTGTGTGACTTCCTTTACGCAGCCTGTGATGCCTTCGCCCAAAGTAGCGCCTTCCTCGTAGGCGCGGTCATACTCTTCAAAGCTGCTCTCGAGCCTCACGAGCTGGCTATGAAAGTCCTCCGTGTGCGGAGTGCTTGCGCTGTTGCTCAGCGCGCTCCACCGCTTGCCCATGTCTTCCTTTCCCTCCTCGTTGTCGTTTTCCCTCACGCTCGCGCGTCGCGCTCCGCTCCGCGTCTAGCAAGCGCCTAGCACGTGACGGGAGACGGACCCGTGTGAGCGTGACCCACTCGACTTGGCCCCAACGTTTCGCTCACTCGCTCGCTCGCTCGCTCGCTCGGGGCGCGCAAGGCTCGGGCTGCAAGAGGGTTCGTTCGTTCCTTCCTTCCTTCGCTCGCTCGCTCGTCCCGAGCCTGGGGCGCGGCCTGGCCTGGACTGGCCTGGCCTCGGGCTCGACGTCGAGGTCGAGGTCCACGCCCGAGCTCAGGCGCTCGAGTCCCTCCTCCTCCTTTCTTCTTCGCGCTGTCCTCTCCTCGGAGCCGGCCAAGCCAAGCCTCGCGTGCTTCCGCGCGGGTTCTCGTGTTGCAGGTGCGCCGCTCGCTCGCTCGCTCGCTCGCTTGCCCGCTCGTCGAGAGCAGCGCAGCGCAGCGCAGCGCAGCGCAGCGCAGCGCGGAGGGCGCGCCGCCGCTCCCTGCCGCGCCGCGTTCGCGCGCTCGCCTGGGTCCGAACGCCGACCCGGGCCCGGACCCGCGGCGGCGCTGCTGCTTGCTTGCTGCTTGCTGCTTTCTGCTTACTCAGGCTGATGCCCCGAATCCGCGCAGATCGGCCGCCCGCGGATCGACCGATCGACGCAGACCCGGCGCCGCGCGCGCGGGGTGGACTCGGCCCTGCTCGGCTCGGCTCGGCTCGGCTCGGCTCGGCTCGGCTCTGCTCGCGCCGCGCCGGCGGCAGCAGCAGCAGCAGCGCGCGGGGAGGGATCGCGGAGAGAGCGCCGCGTTTCGGACTTATGGCCGGTTGCGATTTGAAAAGGGACGCACTCGCGCATCGCGTGTGCGGGGGAAGGAGGAGGAGGAGGCGCCCGCCTGGAGAGGGGTTTTGGACGCGGGCGGCGCCGTACGAAAGGGTTTCGGACGCGCGAGGTTGGAGATGAGACGGCGAGGCCTGGGTCTCGATGTACAGCGCTGGGAGAGATGAGATGGTGAGGAGGAGGAGGAGGGAGGGTGATGATGATGGCGAGCGATACGAGGAGCGGAGAGCAGCTGGTCGGCCTGCCGTGGAAGGGTTGATGATTGATTGACATGGCAAGCTTTGGCTCTCGACGCCAGCTTTGCCCTTGCCTTTCACGGTCTGAGGAGAAGACTTTTGTGGACGAAGGAAGGAAGGAAGCAGCAACCTTGCGGCAAGCCGAGCCAAGGGAGTCGAGCAGACACGCAGTTGGAGGAGACAACACCAAGAACAACGAGGAGGACGACGAAGACGAGAACGTGAAAGGGTCTTGACCGACAGTGAAGACGAACGAGCTGCGCACGGCCGCTGCAGGCATGAGGCCCCACGCAGCGTCCGATACGGAGGCGAGCAAGTATAGACTTAAAGGTTGGCGCTTGCGAAAGACGGTTGCTGCCTGGACTGGAGCCCTTGTGCTTGTCGTTGTCGGCGCCTTTGCTTTGTACGGGAGCGCGTACGCTGGGTCAAGTATGAACGAACTCAATGCTGCGCTGTCAGAAGTGCCACCAGCCCAGGCTTCTCTCTCGGGTGCGCTGCGCGCACCCCTCGCGCAAGAAACAACCCACGCCAACGTCTTCTCGACAAGTGATCAGGCTGTCAACGACGCTTATCCAGTCGGCTTTGCACGTGTGCCGCGACTGGTACACGGACCCAGGCATCCAGACGATGGCAAGCTGCATATCATCTTTTCATCAGGCTGCAACTACTTTCAGCATTGGCAATCAGAGCTCTTGCTGGCGACCGCCAAACTCGTCGGCCAGCGCGGCCGCATCACACGCATCGTCAGCGGATGCCACGATCGATCCGCAGAAACAATTCAGCACCGCCATCAGACCTTCCCTGCGGGTAAAAACGACCTTCTCGTACCCATGCTCGAGTTAAACAGGTCAGTTAATGACGAGTTCGGACTCTATGTGACTCCATCCTTTGAAGGTGCGCGGGATTTTCCGTGGATCAACAAGCCAAGCTCGATCGAGTACTTTATGACCCATGCCCGTCCAGAGCTTGACCGCCTTGGAGAGACAGTGGTGGCAATTTTGGACCCAGACTTTGTGTTCTTGCGCCCTCTCTCGCAGTCGGACACGGATCCTCAAGACATCATCGCGAGTCGCGGTCAGAACACCAATCCGGCCAGGAATTCTCCAATCGATTGGGTCCGCCGCGGCCGCCCGGTGGCCCAGCGCTACGGCCTCGAAGGCCACTGGGCCAGCTATGGCCGCGACAGCCTGCTCAAAATTATCGGCGATGCCAATTCACCCGCTTTGTCGTACACAAAGTCAGAGGCTGCGCGTGACACCAGCGTCGGCCCACCTCTCATGCTTCATGTAGATGACCTAGCAGCGCTTAGCAAACTCTGGGCAAAGTACATGCTTCCAGTGTTGGAGCGTGGAAAAGACATTCTCGCCGACATGTGGGCGTATTCGATTGCCTCGGCGCACCTTGGACTACGCCATACAACTCTCGATCACTACATGGTTTCTGTGCACGGCAAAAGTGGCCAGGGTTACAAGTTCATTGATGAATACAGCGACCTTTCGTGCCGAAACCCTCTGAGCACTCCGGGCGCTCGTCTGCCAGTCTTCATCCACATGGCCTCCAATTACAAGGCCCCGGACCCCAAAGTGGGCCCGTGGATGTTCCACAAGGGCCACGTCCCGGCGGATATTCTTGATTGCAAGTCTCCTCTCATCATTCAGCCGCCCGATGAGCTTTGGCGGATCACGGACGACTGGAAGGCGAAGCAGAATGCGTGGATGTTATGCCACATCATTTTCAATTTGAATCGCGTTGCCTCGCTCTACAAGGCCAAGTTTTGTCCTCAAGGTTTCGAGGATCGTCAGCTTGTCAAGCTCATCCAAAGCAAGAACCGAGACCGAAGTTGCTCGCAGCGCAATGACAAGTGGTGCTACCCGCTTGCCCAGATCGAGGGTCTCCCCGTCAACTGGCGCTCCGCGCTTCGCGATGGATCGACTTGATCAACTTTGTAGCCAAACCAGCACTAACACCTTCGCCAAACGAATTGAAACGAATTGCAACGAATGGCAGCGTACCGAAACAGTGCATCGCCTGAGTGTAATAAAAGAATGGGCGGATAGGAACATAAGCAAGGCTCGTCTGTAATTCCGTTCCTTTCCGAGACGATGTAGCAGCTTTCCGGAAAATCAGACCCCAGGACAGCTCTGGTACGAGGATTATCGATTGTTGACCAAGTTTAGTTAGAATCATGTCCACTTTGACGTTGAAGAGCAATGAAAGCCTGCAATTCGTGACTTATTTCTTGTCCTATCTACGCTATTATGCGAGTCATACTCATCATATACGAGTCATCTACATCATAGGGGTTATAAATATCATGCGATTCATTCACATCGTTCATGCGAGGCATGTACATCATGTGTGCGAGTTATGCACATCATACGAAAAATTTACATCATGCGAGGCAGACTTACCATGCGAGTTATACACATGGCCAGACTGGCCGTGAGCATCTTCTGCTCCTGCCCTATTATTCATCATCCACTCTCGTCTATTTTTTGGATGATGGAGGGGGTTGAAGAAGGCAAAGTCGCAGCTGGCTGTTGTTGCAGTTGCGGACCGCAACTCTCCCACGTGCGTCCGTCGCTCCCGAGGTAGAAAGCCGTCAGCCTGGCGACCTCCGTCGCCCGTCCACGACAGGCTCACCCCGTGAGCTCACGGATCGCACGTCTCGACGTTGCGGTCGGAGAACAAGTAGGCGACTCATCGATCCTCCTCGCCCGCTTTTCCTCCCGTCGCAACCATGGCGAGCGCGCGAGAGGTGACTGCGCTCCTGGAAAAGACTAGCGACTACGACAAGGATGAGCGGTACATGGCCGTAAACGACCTGTGCCGCGGCCTAGAGGGCGAAGTGAAGATGGACATCCACCTGGAACGGCGCATTTGCCAAAAGATTCTCGAGCGACTCGACGACAGCTCGAACGACGTGCAAACGGTGGCCGTCCGGTGCCTAAATATTCTGGTGAAAAAGGTCGAGGAGACGCAGGTACGCGACATTTGCAACAAACTCGCCAACCTCATCCTTTCTGGCAAGGCCGACCTCCGCGACATTTACGCCATTGGGCTCAAGACGTGCCTCGGCACTCTCCCTGCAAGCATGGGGCCAAAGATTGCCATGGACCTCGCTTCGCGTCTTCTTGGAGGCGTCAAGATGGACCAGGACGAGAGCATCAAGCTCGAGTGCCTTGATCTTCTTACAGACCTCATCAAATTCTACGGCGGCTCCATGACCTCCGAGCACAGCCACATCTCCACGACTGCGCTCCAGCAGCTCTCCTTTCCCAAGCCGGCCGTGCGCAAGCGGGCTGCCGCCTGCCTTGGCCGTCTGGCCACTGTTGTCTCGGACGACCTCCTCGATCGCATCATCCAAACGCTCCTGGAGCAGATCGAAAACCCCAAGCCGGGCAGTGACAAGCGCACGTTGATCCAGACCATCGGCACGATCTCACGCATGGTCGGGTTCAGACTCGGATCGCACTTGCAGCGCATTGTGCCTCTTTTTCTCGCCTCGCTGAAAAAGCCCGGCGACGAATCCATGCAAACGGAGGAGTCTGATGAACTGCGAGAGAACATTCTTCACGCGTTCGAGTCCTTTGTCATTCGCTGCCCGCATGAGGCTGCTTCGCACATTCCGGAAATCCTCGAACCCACCCTTGCCTTTCTGCGCTACGATCCAAACTACAATTACAACGATGAGGATGACGACGGCGAGGACATGGAAGCCATGGACGACTACGACGATGAAGAGTACGAGGACTACGATGATGACGAGTACTCGGATGAAGACGACACGAGCTGGAAGGTACGCCGTGCATCTGTCAAGGTTGTGCGTGCCGTCATCATCTCGCGGCCAGACTCCCTTGACGAAATCTACGCCAAATGCGGAGGCCTGTTGCTCAACTGCTTCAAGGAGCGCGATGACAATGTCCGTCTCGACCTCGTCAGCTGCTACTCGGTGCTCTTGCGCACGCTTCGCGGTGGATCGAGCCTGACTCTGGGCTCCAAGACATCCAACAGCGCCGCCGCCCAGGAATCAGCGCGCTCCAACAGCCAAGCTCGAGCACGCATTGCCGAGGATGTTCCCAAGATCGTCAAGGTCACGTGCAAGATCCTCAAAGAGAAGAAAGCTGAGAAAACACGCACAAGCACCTTTGAGCTACTCCAAGAGCTCGTGCTTCTTTTGGGCGGAGGCCTCGAGAAACATGTCCCGACCCTTGTTCCCCTTCTCGTCGACTCTATGCGTCTCGATCGGGACTCCTCGCTCATCTTTGCTTGTCTTCAGTTCATTGGCAAGCTCTTTGAGACGCATCCAGCCACGTGCATCCAGCCGCACCTTGAGAAGCTTTCCCCTCCGATCCTCGCGTGTGCCGGCGCGGAATGGTACAAGATCGCTGCAGAGGCTTTGCGCGTGATTGCCGTCATGGTTGCCGTCTTCCGGCCTCGTGCCAAGGGGACCGGTGACGATGTTGACATGGCCGATGCTGCGGCCTCTGACTTTGAATGTGCACCATTCGTGCGTCCCTGCTTCGAGGCAATTCTCCCGCGTCTTCAGACTCACCACATTGACCAGGAAATCAAGGAGTGTGCCATCTTTGCCATGGGCGCGCTATTCTCACGATGCGGTGACATGCTCACAGGCGACCTCAGCGGCGTTCTGGAGCTTTTGCAAGAGCGTCTTCGCAACGAGATTACGCGTTTGCCCGCCCTCAAATGCATCGAGGAAATTGCCTCCTCGCCTCTCCGCCTTGATTTGAGCGCTGTCGTGGCGAGTCTCGTGGGTGATCTCGTCAACTTTTTGCGCCAGCAAAGCCGCACGCTCAAGCAAAATACTCTTTCGACCCTGCGGGAGCTCATCAAGTCGAGCCCAAGCTCACTCGAGCCGGCCCTCTACAAGGAGGCACTCGAGAATGCCGCCAAGCTCATCGACGATCGCGACCTGTATCTGAGCCAAATGGCTGTCTCGCTGTGCATCACTGCGTTGGAGCAGGCACCCGACAAACAGGATATCGTCGCCATTACCGCCGGAAGCGTGTTGCCGCGGTGCATCCAGCTCATGACCTCTTCACTGCTGCAGACGGGAGGCACCACCCTCGATTCAATTCTCCAGCTTCTCGCGCTACTCATGCGTCTGCAGATCGCGCCGCTGACCTTTGACGAGGTGCTTGCAATGGTGGTCCGCCCTTCGCAGGATTCTACGATCAAGCTTTCCAAGAGTGCAGTGTCCTCGCTGTCCCGAGGCATCGGCACCATTTGCACCTCGTGTCCGGACACGTCCCAGCGCGACGCCACGGTGAACAAGATCATCGAGGATGTCAAGGGTGGTGCAGCCGGGGCCGACGATCTTGCCATGACGAAAATGAACCTGGCGCTTCTCTCGCTCGGCGAAGTGGGCCGTGACGTGGACTTGGCGTCCATCTCCGGCGAGGCGTACTCGACCGTACTCGCGTGCTTGGACAACAAATCCTGTCCCGAAGAGGTCAAATCGGCGTCAGCAACAGCGCTGGGTAACCTCACGCTGGGCAACATGCCTTCCTACTTGCCTCTGCTCATGACGGCGCTCCAAGAACGCAAGGAGGAAGCCCAGCAATACCTTTTGCTCAGCTCGCTTCGCGAGGTTATCGTGCGTCACAACAGTTCCAAGGCCGCTGCGACCTCGGCGCTTCCTGTGGACGATATTGTTCCCGTGCTCGAGCGGCATTGCCGCAGCACCGAAGAAGGCGTGCGCAATATGGTGGCAGAGTGCTTTGGCAAGCTTGCTATTCTCAAGCCGAGCCAAATCGTACCGTACCTGGCGCAGGCCGTGCAAAAGTCTGCCGAGGAGCCCATGGCACGCTGCACACTTGTCATGGCCCTCAAGTTCGCCAGCAACAGCGACCAGCCTGTCGACGCCCTCCGTGAAAACATTGGTACCTTTGTCGACCTCCTCGACGACAAGGACCTTCATGTTCGTCGCGCCGCCATTGTAGCTTTCACCTCACTCGCGCACCATCGGACGGCAATCATTCACGGTGTCGCGCGCGATCGCATTGTGCCGGCGCTCTTCAAAGATATGAGCGTCGACCCGTCTCTCAAGCGCACTGTTGACCTCGGACCCTTCAAGCATGTGGTTGACGACGGTTTGCCCCTGCGCAAGGCTTCGTTCTCTTGCATTCTCACAATGCTCGATACGATTCCCGAAACGGTCTCTGTGGTGGACCTGCTCCCGCACCTGGCCAAGGGTCTCGGCGACGTGGACGAAGTGCAAATGCTTTGCCATCAGATCCTCGTACAGATTGCTCAGCGCTCGCCACACGTGCTGTTGAGCGAGGTTGGCACTGTTCTCGAGCCTCTGGCTCAGACGCTTAACAAGACCGTCAAGGAGTCCCAGGGATCTGTCGTCAATCATGCCAACAATGAGATTCGATCTGCGCTGCGGGCTCTTGACGCGATTGCGGCGGTTCCAGAGTCGCACCAGGATCGACGCATCACAGATCTTGTGGCTGCTGTGCTGGCCAAGGACGCGACGCGAGAAATGATTGTCGCTGACCATCTTGGCATGGCGACCCAGGTAGCAGCCAAATAGGAAGCTCTTCGAATAACGAGCAAGTTTGTCCGTCAACAAGAAATAAGTAAAAATCTATAAGACATGTGGGCAATACTTGGATGCGTCAACATGATGCGCGACATCACAAGTTCGCGTCAGCTTGTGCAGAAGGCCGACCTTTAGGCGCCTGTCAAAGCAGCAGTACGACGACAAGAATGAATACAATCATCTGCAGGACACAGAACTAGGACCTTGAAGCGGCCCAAACGAAAGAGCAATAAAGAAGGGAAGACCGCATGTCGAGGAAGAGCTCGTGTTTCGAGTCTGTAATTTTAAAAAGCGCACGAGAAAAAAGAATCAGTCAGCAATCCTGTCTTTCGCGTTTCCTCTTTTTCCCTGCCTCTCTCTCTCTCTCTCTTTTCGGCACCTTTCAAATCAGAGCCATCTCTTCTCCCCCGGCTCAACACATGGCGCTAAGGTTTTCAAAGACGACCACCACTCAATCGCATCAGTGCTTCTTAGAGGTAATAGGTAAGCTTTCAACATGTACGCCTTCAGGGGATTGACAGATATGTTGTGTCATCAATTGCGATGTGGTGTTTGTCCAAAGCCAGCCATTTTTCTCTACTTCTCTCTCTCTCATTCTCAAAGTCTGCATAGAGACTTTATTCGAATATGCCTCAACAAATAAGAGACACGAGGCGCAAAAAGACCATGACGTGTCAGGCCAGTCGAGGCGACTTTCATTTCCCATACGTTTCTTGAGTTCAAACTCTCAAAGCCCGCAGGCTCCAGTGCTCAATGGGTGACGCTGGTTGTGCTCTTGCCTTCACTCGCCCTCACCACCTCATGTCCAGGCTGCCTTGCCTTGCCTTGCCTTGCCTGCCCACCATTTCGTCTCACTTCATGACGAATCATGATACGTATGAAACATTTGCACTCACCTCGTTATTGACACCGTCGTTCGCAAGACGCACAAGAGAACCAACTCAACGTTGGGCGCTACACAAGTCGTGCGCGTCCGGGCTGCAGAGCGCGCCCGCTGATGGCAAGCACGATCCGCAGCCCGGACTGCAGCAGCAGAGACGCCTGCGATAAGAGTTTGCTGCAGATCCCATCAATCGGGGTTTGCTTTTCCGATCGCGCTCGCCTTGCTTGTTTTGCTCTTGCCTTCGAGTACGTTGCTACAGTCGCGCGCTAGCTTGCCGCGCATCCGCCTCCATCCACTCATTCGTTTCGAGTTGTTGTCAGCCACACAGACTGACGGGGCCTCGAAATGAGTGGCTACAAGACAAGGCCCACTCGCGCGCGACGGAACGCTATTGACTTTCGAGCGAGCGGTTTGCGCGCAGTGGGCCGTCGCCGCAACGGCTTCGCCGGAGGGATCGATCGATCGATCGATCGATCGCTTGATCGAACGAGTTCCGTGTGCAGCAGGGCGAGGCGGCGAGCCCGAACGAAGTAAGCCTTGGTACGACCTCGACGCGCGCAGACGCGCGACTGCTCTTTAAGGCACAAGTACGCAGACCTTAACGGGCCCGTGGGGACGGGCTTGGTTTTTGGTGCGAAAAGGGGCTCAATCCTGGTTTTGTTGCAGAGGTTTTTGAAGTACGAGCCCAAAGGAACTCTTTTCTGTACGAAGTGGCGAACCGCAGCTCGTCAGATTGAGAGAAACGTACTTGCTGTACATCCACCATGGATGGAGCTCGCTCGCTTGACGTTCTTGCTGATCACGGGATGAATTACGATGGCTCAAATGCAGAAAATACATCCCACAACAAGAACGATTTGGCGAAGAGAGACCAGCTGTCAAAGCGAATGAAATCGAGTTCTTCGCCAGCATTTTCCGGAACCTCGCTGCAGGGAACGCACGAGGGTCTCTTGTGCTGCCAGGCTGCGTCGGTCATCTTGGGTGGAAAGGGTGTTCTGCATGCAAGGGTAAGTGCAAAAGCGAGCATGATTCTCGGCGATGAGTCTCTAAATGATTGACAAAACTTCCTTCACCTCCACCTCTATACGTCCATACAGACTCTCCAAGCGCTTTCCTTGAGCGAGAAAGATGCTTCCGCGACCGTGTCTTCGGATCGAGCTCTGGACTATTACCTGCAGACCGCACCTCTTGCTCAAACACAGTCCGTGCGTCTCGTTCGGGATCGACCATGCCAGGTACGTTTGTGTCGTTTAGCTCAAAAGCGCAAATGGAAACTGAACTTGCTGACGTGTTTAAAATAAACGCGTATCATCTTGGCGCGCACAGACTGCGGAAGACGTCCTCGAGACGCTGTACCGTTTTACGGGAACGCGGTACCAAAAGCTCTTGCCTGTAGTCGTTCTTTTTTCAGGTTTGTCTCATGCAGCGCTCGTGTACCTGCCTTCGGACCATCCAAAGACACGCAAGGCGATCGTTTTTGAGCCGCAGACGATGGCAACAGCGAAACACGGCGTCACGCGATTCTCGAGCGTGCGTGCGCTGAGCGCTCACCTCACGCAACGACTAGCTCAAGACGTGTCGGAGGACGCCGCACCTTTGGCAACTGCATTCATTCTCAAAAAACGGAGCAGCACCACCACTTCAGCGTCCGAGCCAGCTTTGATGCGTGTCACGGAAAAGATTGAGAGCGCATCTCTCAGTACTGAACGCGCAAGACTCCGCGCAGAAGAAGAAGCAGAAGAAGAAGGAGGGGCGAAAGCAGAGAGGGACGAGGTACGAGAAGAAGACATGCGAGACGCAAATGAAGCACTTCTTTCTCGCAAGGCGCGCGAACAACGGATTGCTGCAAGGTTACGGCGTGCGCAGACAGTGTCAACGAAAAGTCTTCATGTTGATGTAAACCAAGATGAGCACTTTTCTGGAATGCCACGTATGAATGAAGCATACGAAGATCAAGACGAAGAATCGCTTGAGCGCCAACAGAATGTCCGAGAAGTAGAAAATGTGCATCGTTTGCAAAGAAAAGAGGACGAGAACAAAGTTGAAGTCGGGTACCAGCGTCAAATGGATGAACACGAGGAAGATCGTGATCATGATCATGATCACGAAGCAGAAGGGAAAATGGCGCGCAAATCTGAGCGCCATGTGCAAGAGCAGAAAGAAATCGAATTTGAACGGCAGCGTAAAATAGAAGAACAAGAACAAGAACAAGAAAAACGAGAGCAAGAGCAAGAGCAAGAGCAAGAGCAAGAGCGTCAACTCGAAGATGATAGGGAAAGGGAGCATGAACGCAGAATGCAAGAACAAAGAGAACTCGAGCGTCAACAGCAGCGTGAAGTGAAAGAAGAACAAGAGCGCGAGCGCGAGCGTCAACGTCGTCTTGAGGAAGAAGAGCAAGAGCGTCAACGTCAACGTCAACTTCGCATCAAAGAAGAAAAGGAACGGGAACAACGCAGAATGCAAGAAGAAAGAGAACTCGAGCTTCAACGGCAGCGTGAAGTGGAAGAAACACAAGAGCGCGAGCTTGAACGTCAACGTCGTCTTGAGGAAGAAGAGCAAGAACGTCAACGTCAACTTTGTCTTGAAGAAGAAAGACAAAGGAAGCATGAACGTCACATGCAAGAACTAAGAGACCTCGAACTTCAACGGCAGCGAGAAGCAGAAATCGACCAAGCACGTGAGCGTGATCGACGCATGCAAGCACAAAAAGAACTTGAACGCCAACAGCAGCAAAAGGAAGATGAAGAGCGTGAACGTAAACGCCGTCTCGCAGAAGAAGAAAAGAGGAATTTGGAGCATGAACGCAGCATGCAAGAACAAAGAGATCTTGAACTGCAACGGCATTGTGAAGCAGACGAAAAAGAACTGCGTGAGCGCCAGCGTCGCCTAAACGAGGAGGAAGAGGCGGAGGTGGCACTTGGACGCCGAATTCAATGTCAAAGCGAAGAAGAAGACGCGCGTGAGCCTAAACATAGCGTACAAGCACAAGAAGATGATGATGAAGAGGAAGAGGAAGAGGAAGCACTCGGATCTCAGCGTCCTCACAGCGAAGAAAAACATGACCTGCATCGTCATGAGCCTTTTGAAAAGCAAAAGAGACTCGACGAAATCGCCAATTTGGCACGAGAGAGAAAGCTTAAAGAAAAAGCCGATCGTGAGCACCATGAAAGAGAAGTACAGCGCGCGTGGATGCGTCAGATCGAGCAGGAAAAGGCTCGAAATGCCGAGATGCCGCCTGAGCCAAATATCATGCCCGCAATGTCTGTGTCCGCAATGTCTGAAGACTCTTCATCGAAGGACCCAAAAGATGGAAACCTCCGCGACTTTGCGATGGAACGCATTGAAGAGCTCCGAAAGCTACGAGAGGAAGCAGACCGAAAGTATCGGGCAGCTCTTGCCAACGAGAACGCTCGCAGCGAGACCCCAAAGGCCACAATGTCGCCTGTTCGCGACATTCGATTTGGCGCGACTGAGGATGGTGATCAAGAAGCCGCAATTGAAACAACCAAATTTGGTCCTGGTGCCTTCTCCGCGGAACACAGGAGCCTTGAAGAACAATCGGGGCATACCTCGCCTCGAGAAGAACGTCCATTTAAAGATAGCGCCGCGCACCATTCCTTGAGTCCCGTTTTGAGGCAGTCGCCAGCGCCAAGGTCCCCTGGAACCCCGACCGGGGTCTCTGCCCTGTCAATGGAATCGGGAAGAGAAAATGTTGGGAACAAGACTCGATTTGGCAGGGTGGCTCGGAACGTGAGCCCCAGCCCCTCAAGCCCGAGGATCGAAGCAGAACCTGATCAAACCGGCAGGAGAGGGCTTACTGGAAATCTTGCATCAACATCGCAAAGCGCCCCATCACTGGCTGTGAACTCCCGAACTCACACGGCCGATTCCAGACAGAAGACGAAGCAGCTTTTGCACGTTCAAAGCGCCCGGGGCACGCGACTTTCACCGGCGACAATGAATGACCGCGTCGGCAGCTTGAGCTCTCGCAGTGCGCCCCAAATAACGTCCCAGGAGCGAACGGAAGTTTTGCACCGCCTCCGCGCAGCCCAAGCCGCAATTCTGCATGAACGCAAGGTTGAAGAACGACTTGCGACAGAAAGGAGATACCGACTTGCCCAGAGTCTGCAGCAAGAGATAGACTTTGGTTCGCCAAAGTCGAATGTGGACAATGCCGCGATCAGGTCACCGCGATCGACTGCTTTGGAATCTGCGGCCTACCAAGAGGTACCTGCAGATATGGACGGCTGGTCAGACTTTTCAGAGGGAAGCACTTCAGTAATTGCACCTGACTCACCTCGTGAGCTTTCACCGATTTCTTCGACCTCCTCCGTGGTTAGCAATCGTCATGGCGGAGCTTTTGACGAGAATGATTCAGATTCTCGTAACAGTTTCGCTCGCGACGAAATAATTGCGAACGATCAAGATCGTAATCATGGAATAGAAGAGAATCTTGCCTCGCCTGACCTTCGCGGCAAAAGCGAAGAAGAGCTCAACGATGAGGCAGCAGGACATGAGGAGCGCCCGCGCCCGCCACAGGAGAAGCTCTTTAGCATCGAAATTCCCCTTAACGGCGACGATGCCGAAAATTCTCGACGGCAACGCAGGTTCGAGGAAGTGCGGCGCCGGAAGCTTGCAGAAAGTGAGGCTCGTGCCAGACGCCGCACGAGTGCAAATACCCCGGTGGCAGCGCTGCCTACCTCCACGCTGGAGAGGCCTAGTAGTCTGGACCCTCAAGCCACATTCACTCATGATATTCCTCTGCACAACGAGCAAAGCGTGCAGTCACGAGGGGCAAAGCGAGATTCGCTTTGGCAAACGCAGACAGGTCCAAATCAAAGCGATGACTCTTCGCCGTGGGAGACTCAGGTACCAAGCGCCGCGCTCGGAAGTAGTCGAAGTAGGGTGAGTGCAGGATCATTTCGGCCTCGTTCGTCACAGAATCCTCCAGGTCATGTGCGTTCTGGACACGCCCCTGTTGCCTGCGAAGTTCCGCCCGAGATCCGGCCAACAATCGAAATTGCGACAAAGTCGAATCTGAAGCTGATCATGAATGCAATTGCTCACGTGTGTCTAGCTGGCGCTCACCACGCTCAACGTCGCGAGCGAGTCCTCGGAGGGCTGGAGGGGCGCGCCGCCAGTGGCGAACCGGAGTTTACGAACGCGCAATACGTGATTCTCTTTCGCAACGAGGTCGCTCTCAAATTTCGTGGCGTCTATGTCGTAGATCGCGTGACACGTGACTTGCACAAGGTCCAGGGCGCAAAGCAATTGCCGGCAGTGGTGGACGCAACCATGATTGATTCCTTTTACAAGTACAACACGGGCCAAAAGCGGTTCTCGCGCATTTCGACCAAATCTATCACCAAAACGACCGACGCCGTCGCTTTGAATCCCAAATTCTTTCCGCTGCCCCAACGCATGTAAAAAGTAAGCTTTTTTTTAATACCCCACGAAGCCTATTGATGTGGATCCACTGACCACATCGCGATGCTCTCGATGAGTAAAGCCAAATCTCGGAGACATCGACACAACACTTCTTTTGTAGAAAGAGACGCACAAGTTTTTTCTTTTGTTTGGGCGACACTTGCTTCCTGAAAATTGCATGGCGAACGTAAGGCTCGGCCCTCGCGCTGTCTTCTTCCCTTTTGCTGATAATTTCGTTGTGCAAGCTTGGGCCTAGGCCTAGGCCTAGACGGACCTCCCTTCTCCCTGCGCAGCGCGCCATCCAAGAGGCCAGAGCGAGTACGAGTAGTTGCCAATTCTTGGAACAGACATATGCGTTGCGCACACCGCGGCTCGCCCATGCTCGCGACACCGCTCACACGATCTCTCTCTCGCGCGATCCGCGAGACGAAAACTCCGGCGTCGCGGACGCCGAGACGGGCAAAACGCAATCGCCTTGGCGCCGTCGACCGCGGAGGCCTTCTCGCCCGCCTGCATCCCCGGCTGCCCGCGCGCGCCCCCGCGCTCGCCCCTTGGCCGAGCGCGCTTCTTGTCCGCGCTCGCAGAGAGAGAGGGGCTCGTTGGCGCCGCGCTCGAGGCAGAGCCAAGAAAGCAGAGCTCGCAAGCAAGGCGAGGCGAGGCAAGGCTAGGCAAGAGTCGAGGCGCGCAGCGCGCGAGGAGGAGCAGGAACCATGGACGATGCCACGCGGGACAAGTTCATGAGCAAGCTCCGCGCAGAGCCGCTCGTGCCGATCGGGTGCGTGGTCACGGCGGTCGTGCTCTTCGGCGGCATCGCCAGCTTTCGGGCTGGCAACCAGAAGCTCTCGCAGCAGATGATGCGCGCCCGCGTCCTGGCCCAGGGCGGCACGCTCGGCGCTCTCGCCTATGGAGCCTACGTGAGCGCTCAGAACAAGAAGGAGTTCGATGACTCTGGATACCAGGGCAACATCGGAAATGTGACTCCGAATGAGAGCAAGTAGAGCTTCCTTATCCTTTCTTTTGCTCGCTGGGAGGGAGGGATCTGCACGCCCTTGCCGCACGAGAGAAAGCAAGCGCGAGAGCCGCCCATGATCGGCGCGAAAGCAAACAACTGTTGCAAGGCCCTGGGCAGGTGCAGGGGATGTATCGCAGCACCAGCACATAATGATCAAACATGTACTTACTTGCCTTCTTTGACGTTTTGCGATTTTCATTTCACGAGCTCGCGCTGTGAGAGAAAAAGTTGTTCGAAGAGCACGTAGGCTTATTCGCGGACAACGCCGCAGTCGCTCACGGTCACCGTTTGTCGGGGCTTCCCGCTCGCAGACCCGCATGCCTCGATTCGACGAAGAATATCCATGCCTTCAACAACGTAGCCGAAAACGACGTGACGATTGTCAAGGCTGGGCATGCGCGCAAAGGTGATAAAAAATTGGCTTCGGTTCGAGTCCGGTCCAGAGTTGACCATCGAGAGCACGCCCGGTCCCGCATGTGTCATGGCAAAGGTCTCATCCTCAAAGTCTACGCCGAAAACGCTCTCGCCGCCGGTCCCGTCCTCTTTGGTAAAGTCGCCGCATTGGCATACCTCGTTGGGAACGATTCTGTGAAAAGCACTGACGCAAGCATTCCCCGACGGCCAGGTTAGACGTCTTTCATTCCAAACATGATTTTGGTGTTGCGGCATTTCGGAAAAAAACGAAAAGAAAAGAAGAAACATACCATCCCTTGTAGCAAAGCTCAAAGCCAGTGTCCGAGAGTCCTGCTCCTCTGCAAAGCTTGAGAAAGTTCTCGCAAGTACGTGTGGCGAGGTCCTTACGAAGCTGACGGTCCTCCATCTTGCTCGTTAGAGAATATATACTGATCATGCATTGCCATCTGGCTTTTGCGCACACTAGTGTCTCGCTTGCAGTGCTGGCAGTCTCTCATCTCAACGTACCTCGAATACGAGCTGCCCAACGGGAATGTCTCCAATTCGAATGTCCATGAATGCGCGCGGGTTGTTGGACCGCGGTACAGCTGGCCCGCGCGAGCCAAGCAATGACTCGGCGTGCATGGTGTTGCGTCAAGACGTGAGATTCTTTGGAAATTGCCAGCGTCTGCAAGCAGACTGGACCTTGAAAATCGAAACTTGAAAGAGAGACTTGTAACCGTCACTTTTCCTTACCATGTATACACGCTCGCGAATCAAGCAATATTTGTATGGCACGTCTCTGACTGTAGTGATTGTATGAACGACGCATCGCCAACGAGCTGACGAAGAGAAGAGCGCGCGAAGTCCAGTCGAATGACGGACACAAAGTGGAAAAAAAATAAAAAATGAAGGAACATCCTTTGGTGACTTTGTGTTGTGACCTCGGCGTCCCTCATATCCTTGATCTCGCCATGGACAGGGTTGCGCACTCAGAGAGACATCGCCTCAGTCTTCCATTCCAAAAAGAGAGAAAGAGAGAAAGAGAGAAAGAACGAATGAATAAATGAATAAATGCAGGTTCTAAGCGGAACAATGACCACGAAATTTGCTCGGAGATGCATGAGAACAGGGGAGCATAATTTATTGATAAAATTAATGAGCGAAAAAACGGGCTGGCAGGCTTGGCGGTACGCCACACTAGACATATACCTTTTGCACGGCTCGAATTCACCACTCTTGGGCCAAGTCCATCGATCGACATCTTCGCGAACTTCCCAACCAAGAATGAATTACGCCCAGCCTTCTTTCGAGACTCGCCCTTGCGCTCGCCCTTGTACTCGCCAGCAAACGGAAAACTCTTTTTCATCCCGTGCTACGCTTTCGTTCTCTTCGCGAGCGAGAATCTCTCTCATTTCGCGACGGCCGGCGAGTGGAGAAACCCTTCTTCTTTTCCCCATCACAGGCAGGCAGCCTAGCCTAGTGTAGAGCACTTCCCGGAAGCGGTCGGATCAACACGGAAGAATCGGGGAAACTTTCGGTGGCGCAGCGGCGCTGAGGAGCGCGAGAAGCAGAAAGAAAACTTCGCAGCCTCTCCGTCTCTGCTCGTACGCCGCCGCCGCACGCCGAGCCGCACGCCCGAACGCCCGCGCAGCTGTCGCAAGCATGTTTCTCTTCAACGACGTGAAGACCGAGAGCACGACCGAGGTGCTGGTCGTCCCGGACGAGGACGCGAGCGTGATGGAGCTCATGAGCTACAACTACAAGCGCCTCATGTCGGACTACTTTGGCGAGGGCGAGGAGCGCGCGAACAAACTCAAGCTGCTCAAGAACTTCACCTTCTTCGCCCTCTCTGTCCTCGCCATGAACCAATCTGGCCACCGCCTGGCTGTGTAATGGTCACGGTGGAAATTGGATGATGAAGGCTTGCGCTGGGGCGCACGCAAGCAAGCAAGCAAGCAGTAGATGAACAAAGAGAGAAGAAGCCAAAGGGCGCGGAGTCTTTGAGACAAGACGAGGTCATAGACACTAAGCCTTCAGAGGCGTCGGCAACATGCCGGCCACGTTGCCGTAATGTAGGGCGTAACCAAAAAAAAAAAAAAAAACTCATCTCATCTCATCTCATCTCATCTCATCTCATCTCATCTCATCTCATCTCATCTCATCTCAACTCATCTCATCTCATCTCATCTCATCTCATCTCATCTCATCCTCTTCTCCTTCATAGATTGTCTGTCAACAGAAGGAATTTTTAGGTATAGTTTGGCATCTAGAAACCTGAAGGAAGCACTCACGCTCGGAAATGGGTTTTATCTTGCCTACTGCAAATCCTTTCCCGTGATCTCTCTCTCACCAGACCAAACCCTGATATCTCGACACAAACAAACAACAACAACAACAATAGCGATGATGACGACTGAGCCTACTACAAGAAAGAAGATATTTTATTGATGAAGTCCCAAGAGAAAGGGGGATCGGCAATGAAAGAAAAGAGAATCGCCGATTCAAAATGAAGGATCGATCTACACGAGCGGTAGAGCCTTGGCCGTCGAAGTGATCGTCTCCGGCGAACCTGCGAGGGGCTCGTAGGACTCGTCACGCGTCTGTGAGGCAACGGCGGCTGCCTCGCGACGCTTGCGAAGCACACAGCGAAGTGCAAAGAAGAGGAGACCTCCGATGAGCGCCGCCATGCCAACAAACTGGTGGCAGGCACGATGATGCATGTGGTAAAGGTGATGCGGGTGGTGGTTGTGGAGATGAGGTTCCTCGTGGTGGTGGCTGGGACGCTCGCCCGCGGCCTGGCCGCCAACAAAGTAGTCGGCAACCGTGTTCATGTGAGCGCCGATGCTACCCATGGTGTCAACGATGATCGGATGGTAATGGTGGTGCTCGTGAAGGTGCTCGTGCGTGATGACCTTAGTGTTGCAAGGGAGGTGCCTTTGGGGCCCCTTCTGCTGCGCAACGGCAACCTCAGCAGTGGCCGTGGACTTGAGCTTGGCAATGCCGACGCTCTGGCCCTCCCAGTCGAACTTGACGTAGTACTTCTTCATAAAGACGTCACCAAGGATCCAGAGCGGGCCAGCGGGGGGTCCAATCTCGATGCCAATCATACCAAGGATGCACATGCCCTGGCCGCTGTTGATAATGTAGTCCTCAAAGGAAAGTGTGAACTTCTTGCCGTTGAGCTCGACGTCGATATCGGGGCCGTTGGCATTGCAGTCAATCACGTACTCGCCAACGGGGAGGGCCTTGGCACCGAGCTGTTCGGCGATCTTGCTCACCTCTGCGCGGGGACCCGCCAGCAGAGACGTGCCGCTGTCCACAATGGCCTTCTTGGTGGTAGACACGAGCTCGCCATCCACGTAGAGGCCGCCGAGCTCCACGGCCCAGTAGGTCTCCGAGGTGAGCGGCACCGTGTGGAAGTCGCCCTCATAATGGGCAGAATCGACGCCACCAATAACGAGCTCGCCGTCGGATCCCGAGGTGCTCGAAAGGTAAAAGGCAAAGACGGACTCCGCCAGCTGGCCCGAGTTAATGAGCTGCTGGAACGGGGCCGGGCCGCCGCCCTGGCGCAGAGAGCTAAAACCGAGGCCAAGGATGCCGTCAAAGTGGGCCATGTACCACGCAACGCCGAACCCAGACATGTCGTCGCAGGAGCCAAAGCTGTTGCCCGTGACCTCAAAGGGGCCAATGCGCCAGACATCGTTGACGAAGACGCCGTTCACGCCGCCAGAGCCGTAATGGAGCGAAAATTTGGTTCCGTTGTGCTTGTAGGTGCTCGACTTCTCCTTCTTGTACAGTTTGTGGAACTGTAGGAACTTGTTCTTGCTGGCGGCCCAGAGGTTCGAGGAGCCCGTGTCCGGGATCACCGTCACAGCCTGCGGCGGGGTGCCCATGGTGACGTCAATGCTGTACTGGGCGTTCATGTAGTCGTGAACGAGAATATCGCCTTCGGACTTGCCTTCAACATTCGTGAACTTGGCCTGGTAAAACGCATCTACGGGGTTCCCGTCTTCGGGCAGCTCCGTCTGGAACAAGAACTTGCGAGGGTGCTTCTTGAGCGGCATCTTGATCACCTGCGCGCTCTCTGCCGCCGTGATCATCACGACGGCGGCCAGAACGGCCGCCAGTTTCGCGGCCGAACCCATTCTTGCGCCTGCGCCTGCGCCTACGCCGCTCTTGCTGCTCCCGGCCTGTTGCCGCTACTACCGCCTTCACACGCCGCGCCTTCGCCTTTGCCGCTCCTCTTCTCGCTCTCGCGTCGTCGCAACGGGCGCGCGCAGAGTTCCGCGCGATCACGATCGGGTTTTGCGTCCTCGCATTGAGCGAAGCACATGGAAAGATACTACATTGCAAGGAAAAAGAGCAGTGGGAAAGATTCCACCCTGCCCTCACAATGTCTGCGATTGCGCAGAATCCGTTTCCTCCTTCGCCACTGCGACGTTTACACTGGGAAAAGTTGTGTCTATTGCACTGTCACTCTGGAAACGCCACTGATGAGTGGAAAGTTAATCCCACAGCTTACAGAGATGGACCACTAGGCGAGAGGGTGGGAGAGAGTTGAATCTGGCCCATTTGGCCCAACCTGAAAAAAACTCTCGGACTCGCGATCCATTTCTCCCGAAGCCGTCGTGGACGTGAGATCCCCCTAAGGTCGGTGGTAAGTCGCGGTTTCGTCGCAAAAGCTCGCGACGCACTTCTTTCTTATCTTCGTGCTGTGACGACCGTTATTCAACCTCAAGACTGTGAGCTTCTCGGACCAAAGTGGCTGTCCACGAAAAGGATGGTAAAAATGCCATTGCTGAGAGAATGCTCTGATACCAACAAAAAAATACGGGTCTTCCGACTTGTGCGCCATGCCGTTCTTCTTATTTGTTTTCGAAACTGCCATTCAGATGGTTTGCAGAGCGCAAAAGCAGTTTTCTTTATTTGACATGATCTTCACGATGATGAGCTCCTTAAGTGACATCTGCTGCCTCCTGCCTCTTCCTTATCGAGCAATGGCAGAAACAGTGAATCAGAAACGGAAAACATGCACTTGTCAATAAAACTAAATCATACGCGCGCGCGTCGCGCAAGCGCTAACGCTTCGCGGACGAGCTGAGCGACTTCTGAACCTTGCGTCCAAGGACGAACACGAGCCAATACAGGACGCTCGTCCTGGTGAGCCTTGATGCGCTTGGACAGACCAAGAGCTGAAGGGTACGATTCGTCAGAGCGTACGAGAAGCCAATCTTGTGGACGAAGTCGTAAGCCAGGGCAAAAGTCCCCTCCGCCGTCACCCACATAAAGAACGCGTACATCGGGCGTAAGTATCCCAAGTTTGTCGATCACCAAGCCCTTGCATAGGTTCTTAGGACACAACTCGCAGGTGTGCGGATCTTCCGCGCTCACGTATGGTGCCACCCGGAGATAGCCTTCATCATCCGTAAAGGACTTGTTTGTATGAACAGAGTCCACCATGGTCGCGATACCGTGTTTGTCAAGAAAGACACGAATGAAAAAGTCGTTGGCGTCTGAAACGATGTGAAGCGCCCCTGCATCACTGGCCGCTGTCTCACGCACGGCATCGAGCATTTCGTCGAGCACAGGGATGTTCTCCAGGCAAGTCTGAATCTCCCCAAGTTCTGCTGCACCCGAGTCCTGCATCTTGAGTAGCGAGGCATCCACGGTGGCCGTCCAGTCCCCTGGATTTGCCCTTGCTCGCTCTTTGAGCCAAGCATACACCTCGGGCGCAAGCGTCTTGAACAGGTAGGTGTCCGAGTTCTCGTTGACGAGGCTCCAGTCGTAGTCGAAGACCACGACTACCTTTGACGGCGTCGTCGCGTCGTTCTCGGCGGCGCTTGCGGCGCTTGCGGGCCCGCCTGGCGCGACCGCGCCTTCCTCCGTGCTCATGGTCGCCACCGCGTCGCTCTCGTCTGCGCAGCGAGCCTTCTCCGCGTCGATCTGGGTCTGCGTGAGGTGCTGCTGCACAGACCGAGAGAAAGAAAGAGGACGTTGAGTAGATAGTAGATCTCCAAGCAAGACGAAAAGGAGGCCCGGGTGCGCCGCTGCCACGCGGCGGGGCATTGCGTGGCGCCGCTTGAGCGGGAGGCGCCGCCGTGGCCACGCTCCAGGCTGCCCACCTGCGCGCCTGCCCTGCGCGCGGCTGCGGGCTACCGACCGACCGACTGCGCGGGCTGGCGGAGTTGGATGTTGACGTGGTGAACACACACACTCACCGACCCCGGACTCGCGAACGAGCGCCTGGATACGGACGCCGCGCGAACGAAACACGAAGAGCCGCGACGCTCCGGACATCTTGACTTTGCAGGCAGGTAGGCAGGCACACGGGCGTGCAGGCACACAGGCAGGGACATCATTCTTGGCTTTTTTTGCAAACGCTAAACGCTAAACGCCAAACGCCAAACGCCAAACGCCAAACGCTTCTGCTGCTGCTGCCTGCCTGCTTCTCGTCCTTGTCATCAATATAAAATGGAATCCAAGGGTGAGATACAGCAAAGCTGGACGCTTGCGAACCAGCACGAGGCTCAACAGATTTATTGCCTCAAAGTTGCCGTTGTCGGCGAGCAAGCTGTTGGCAAAACCAGCGCTCTACGCGCCTTTAGTGGACTTCCATTCCAAGATGCGTATCATGAAAGTGGCGACGTGCGCATATGGGATGCGCTGCTTCCGGCCCCTGCGGTGCCGGCGGCGAATCATTGCAGGCGTAGAACGCGAAGCAGCCTTTCGTACGGCGATGGAGATGACGAAGGTGACAGCGCATACCTGATGGAGAATGGCGCTGGACAAGTAGCCAGCATTGACGAATTCGATCCGGGCCCACGCATGCGTGCCCAATTTTGGGACTGTGGCACCCGTTCCCTGGACAATTTGCGTCTCGAGCGAATGCTCGACGGCGCCATTTGCACTCTCATACTCTATGACGTCACTGATTCGAATAGCTACGAGCAAGCCACCACGCGTTGGCTCGACGCAGTGCGGGCAGCAGCTCCCGACAAATTTATTGTACTCATTGGCTGCAAGGTGGACCAGTCTTCGGTGCGGTCGGTTGAGGTCGCCGAGGTCGAGGAATTTGCCCGCGACCATGGCCTCTTGTTTATGGAAATGAGTGCTCGTACGCACGAAAACGTTGATCTCACGCTCTCGCTGCTTCGCATTCGTGCCCAGCACACGCTGAACGCGGATCTGCATGGAGACTTGGAGAATGACGAAAATGGCGACGATGAGGAGTATGCAGATTATGGCAGCTACAACTTTCATGCTGGGGCGTTTGCTAGCAGGAGAGGAAGTGCTGAGCACGATTTAGCCAGACGGGTCGCAGAACCTGGACAGTCCCCGCGCTCGAGTCCGCGATCATCTCGACTTAGTAGTTTTGCGCATGGAAGTCGTCATAGTCAGCAAACCTCTTCCCAGCGACCTCTGTCGACATGTTCGTACGAAAACGAAGACCGCTTTCCAGCGGACGACTCGCAAGGTTGGGTCCCGAGCCTTGGGTTGTCGCTCTCCGGGACATCGCGTCAAATCTCTGGACCAGGGCAAGAGTTCTCGCCGGGCCATGCCGACTCTGACGAGCAAGCCGTGACGCCTCTCTCGTCGGATGCCATGACCATTAGTGCTATTTTGGGCCGACCCTCCAAGGCATCTCCACCGGCAACCTTTGGCGTGGGTGAACAGGATGATAGCGACCGTGGCGTGCTTGCGCGCGACATTGAAAATCTTAATGTTAGCGCTGGCCTTGAAGTTGACCCCCCAAATCGAAATGGTAGCGACCGAAGAACTTCAGCAAGAAAGATACTCGGAGCTGGAGATTCCTATGTGGCCGGCCTGGGCTCTGCATCGACAGCCTCTATACGGGGTCCGCCCACAGAGTCTAAGGATGAGGTGGAGCGTCTCGCGGGAACAGTTCGTTCGGCCTTACATCTAGGAACCGACATCGCGCCACCAGATAGTATTTCTGGATCTCTCAACGACGCTTCGAGTGCCTACGGGCAATACGATCGACGCCAGGAGCCTGCGCATACCGAGGTGAGCGGTCTTCGTCTTCATCGATCTGGGGGCTACACCGTGCAACACACACGTCCTACGCGCAATGAGGACGAACAACCAAACGAAGGTGATCGGGATATCGAGCATCACGAGAGTGGCCCTAGTGCTGCGGCAGGGCACAAGACTGAGAAGCAAAGCGCCGCTGATCCTCCACGTCAGGAGGCTCGATGGTCTCGGCCTTCTCGATCCAGCATTGTGTCTGCGCCGCCAGCCTCGCGAAGGTTTATCCGTCCCGAGGATATGACTTTGCACAAACGGTCGACCAAGTCATTTTCGCGCAAGGTCAAGGACGATGATGACGCTGCAGAAAATGGAAACGTTAGCGAGACATCATCGTTTGGACACGCTCACAAAGAAGGGCCTTCGCGCCAGACGGGAGCACGCGACACGCGTCAACGTCGAGCGTCATCGGCATCATCTGCAATGCACTCGAAAGGGGCCAGCGAGGCTACGGTGCCGGAAATGTATGTTGATGTGAATATGGAGGGTAGACTCGTGGGGACGATCTCTGTTCATCGTGGCAACGACCCTTCGGCGCTGGCTTCGTCGTTTGTAGCAACGCACAGGCTCAAGCGCAGCATGCAGCCCAAACTTCGGCGTTTGCTGCATGATCGAATGATTGAATTCTATGGAACAGCGGGCCTCGCTGCACCTGCATCGACCACACCGGCATCAAGCTTGCCATCGACACGTTCCAGTGCCCCGAAAGGATCGGGCCTTGCTCACCAACCGTCTTCAAGAAGAAACAACAAGGAAAACGCGGTCGCGGACGCGGTACCCGCACCTGTGCGACGTCAGTCCCAACATCGCGTTCGGGGATTACCTCGCAGCATGCGTCCATCAAATGGACCAGTCATTGGAACGCTGCATGTTAAAGTTGGCCCTGGACGAATTGGTAAGCTCACCGTGCGCGAGGGTGACGATCCCACGCAGCTCGTGGAAGGTTTTCGGAAAACATTTGGCCTTCGAGCACGGCAGGCTGCAGAGATTGAAGAGCGCGTTGCTCTGCAGCTTCGCCTCCATTATAATAGCCAGGATGACGACGAGTCGAAGCACCAAGGTTTGGTTACCGTGCCTGAAACGCAGCGTCTGCGATCTCATTCCCCTCACGAGGACGAGTCTTTCCGGGTCGTCCCCGAGAGCCCTTTTGGCGCTAGTCTCTCGTCGGCGGCGAGTTCTTACTCTAATCATGGCGATCCGGTGCGAGGTCTCCGACGTCAAGATAATTTGACGTCTACGAACCAATCACAAGATTTGGAGGACCTCGAGAGGGGTGCGAGTCACGGGACTAACAGAGGTGTGCCTGCCCGAGCACCTCCTCCTCCTCATGTAAAAACCCACCTTGACCCGCCAGCACCATATTTTAACCCAACCGAGCAACTTCCCTCACCGGTGCGCTATCCTTCTGTCCTTACGCAACGTCAGCGCGAACTTTTGCACGCCACTCTGGGCTGGCAGGCTGCACGAGAGGCCGAGCAGGACCAAGACGACGAGCGCGTTGAGAACGACGAGAATCGAGGATCTTCTGCTTTGGGCAATATGCACAAAGCAGACCTGCACCAGAGCAAGGGCGGTCTGGAAGAGGTTCCATCATTCGGAACGAACATGAATCAAGACTCGGCGCCTCTTTTTCACTTGGATGTTAATATTGGCGCTTCCAAAATGGAGCGCATTTCCGTGCACCAGGGTGACGATATTGCCATGCTCGCACAGAACTTTGCGGAGAAGCACGGCCTCTCGTATGCGAAGGTCCCACGTCTCACATTTTTGCTCGAGGAAAAGCTGCTTTTGCACACGCGCGATCGGTGAAATGCATATCATGTGCGTACGGTACTTCACGTCATGTGTGTGAACACGACACCCGTGATAACTAGCTCTGAAAAACAAGCGATAAGAAAAGAAAAGAAGAAGAACACAAAACAAAAGATTGATAAACAGAATGTGGAGACAGATGTAGCAGAAAGCGAGAAATCCTCTATGTCTCACAGTACTTTTCGGAGTCGAATCCGAGATTCCTGTTGAGTGCGATGAGAATGGCAATCCACGGAATGACAACAGCAATGCCAAAGAGAGTGATCAAGCAACCACGACGTTCAAAGGCCCGAATTGCGATGCGCAGCTGGCGCACAATGACCTTGCGGAAAGACTCGCCCTTCTCGGTGACCTCCTCGGGATAGACGATCGAGCCATCCTCACGGCAAGAGGCAATGAGGGCAAAGCGATGCGAGCTAAGGTGACGCCAGCTGACCTTGACAATTCCGTTAAGAAAGATGAGTCGCGCCAGATTCGAGGTAATGTACCCGAGAATCGCGCAAAAGAAGCACAAAAGCTCGGCGTGCGCATACCATTCGCTCGTGCACGCTGTGTTAAACGTGACACCGCGCAAGATTGCCTCGTTTGGACCTGAGCATTCAAAGTCGCAAGCAGCAATGTTGTTGCAGTCATATATACGGTCAAGCTGAAGCACGGTGAGACTCGCCGTCTCGAGAAAGGTCTCAAAGGAGGAAAAGTTGCGCACGCACTCGGGCAAGGTGCTGTCCGAGATCAGTTCGGAAAAGTCGTATTCAGGGTGCGCATCTCGAATCGCTGCAGTGTCCACACATGTGCGCAAATATTCGAACTTGGGGATAAGACTCTCCGCTCGTGTGTTGTAGTAGTTGAGCTTATCGTCCTCGTTGGATTGGCTCTGGATGCTCGTGATGGTCCTATTGCTGCACGAAAGCTCCGTTGTGACGCCCAAGGAGTCAACCTCGGTGGACGCCACGTAATCACCGTCGCTAAAGGCATACTGTTGAGCAATTACGTACGCATTACGGTAGAGCATCGTGCCCTCGGCCTGTGCGTCGTATCGCAGATTACCGTCGTCATCGCGAATCGTGTTTTGGATGTCAAAGTAGCACTTGTCGACGCAATTGTTGACATATTCTTCGTAGATTGGGCTGTATGCGTAGTAGAATGCATAACCAAAGAGACAGAGGAAGAGCAGGATGATGAAAATCGCGAGTGCAGGACTAGCGAGGAGCTTGCCAGCCTTTTGTATCATGTTGGTCTTGACTTGAAAAGTGCCAGCCTTGATGCCAGCCTTGGTGCGGACGTCTGCGGGCGGCGTGTTGATGGCCGAGATGTTCCAGTACTTTCGAATGAGCATGAAGGAGTAAATGATGCGGTAGACGTAATCGAAGGCTAAGGCGAGATCATTTGCGTTGGTGATGCCCGTCGAAAACTGATTGAAAATGTCGGAACTGTATGAGAAAAAAGATGACCACTCGCGGGGGTCGGCCTTATTGAGCAAGGTTGCGGCGGCCTCAGAAATGTTGGTTCCCGCGGACTCGACAAAGTCGTCCAGAATGGATGTGCCATTCTCCTCTGACGAGACGGAGTCCAGCTCACTTGCCACATCGCTGACCACAGCTGCAGAGCCCGCTTGCTGTTCTTTATAGAGTGTCTCGTTCACGTAGGGTGGGTCGTAGTCATCAAAGATTGTCGTTGTTAGGGCTGTGGCGTTGCCTTCGTAAAGTGCGTTGGAGACTTCGATGAGCGATCCCTCGCCCAAAAGATTGTCCTTGAATGACTCGGCCTGTGCGACCATGTCGTCGTAGATCTCTTGAGGATCAGGTATGAGGTTAGAAAGAGAGTCAAAAGTATCTCCGACGAGATTCTCCAAATAATCCGTGAACCCGAGGTCAACGGTTGACAGGTACAGGTTAATGGGAATACCTCCAGCGGCGAACACGCCGACGATTCGAGACACCAGATCGAAAAGCTCTTGATATCGCGCCATCTTCGCCTCGATGGACTGTCGGAACGAGCGAGCGTCCTCAAGGAGGCTTTGGTAAGTGTTTTCCATTTCTTCGAACTGGGAGCGTGCCTGGCCGAAAACGCCCGTTGACTCGCATTGCACAATTGTGCCGTCTTGTTTCTCGTACGAAGAGTCCAGAGATACACAGGCCATAAAGTCGCTAAAGAGAGTGTCAACAGCATCGATGACATCTGCTGCAGATGTTAGATTTGACGTGAGTGAGCTCGAGATCTCCGAGAATTGGCCGTTGGTGAGGTTATCCATGAACTCGGTGTTGTATGCGGAACGGGCGTAGATTGCGCCGTAGAGGCTGTTCACTTGCTCGTCCGCTTGGCTTTGGTAATTTTCCACTTGCGATACAGCATCTGCAGCAAGGGCCTCCGATGTGATGAACTCAGAAAGGTCTGTACTCTCGCAAATGGCAGGACCCGATGTGATGACATTGGAGCTATCAATTGCACCGGCGGTGGTTGCAGCATCGAGCCAGTCTGTGGCATTGATGAAGGCGATGCTACAGGCGACGATCTCGTTTTTGATGCGTTCGAGCTCTTCAGCGATTGCCTCTTGGATGATGCGGATTCGTTCGAGTTCAGCTGTATCGTCGCGCGTAAAGGTAGCCTCGCAAGAGGCCAGCACCTCCGTGGCGCATTCCTCGTACGCGACCCGCTGATCCTTGGTGACTTGAACGCTTTGCTCAACAGAGTTTTCCACAGAGGCCTCCGTCGGCGTTGGGATGAAATAGTACGTGACTTCTTTGGCGACGACAAGCGAAGTCAGCCAAAGCAGACTTACGGCCAAGGCGCACATGAAGGCACGTTCACAAGCGTGCTTTTTCCGAATTTGCTTGGTCACTCTGGTTTTCATGCGAATGACGACATTGGGCTTTTTCTTTTTTTTGCCTGCGCGACGTTCGTCTTCATCATCGAAGTCATCCTCGAGTGTGGTGACGGGAAGGCCGAGTTCCTCATCAGTGGGGAAGGCCGCGGATGGCGGACGAGCTTTGAACAGCTTGGGCTTGAACCTAGGATTATGGGTTAGAGGGTCGTCGTCTGCGTACGGACCAGAAGGAGGACGAGCTTTGAAGATGTTTAGTGCGGAGCTCTTGCGGGCACTCGGTTTCTTTTTCACGTCGAGGCCATCGTACGGCGTCGAGGGTGGTCTCGCTTTGAACAGCTTGAACCCAGATCGTTTCACGGGTTCCTGGTTTGTTTTGTTGACCTCGTCCTCCTCATGGCCTTCGATGTGCTCGTCCTGCTGCTCGCTTTCCTCCTCCTTCACGGGCTTGACGCCACGGTACGGGGTTGACGGCGGGCGAGCCTTGAACATGCTTTGATCGCTTTCCTTTCGAAGGTACTCGTCTCAGGTGCAGACGGGCTCCGGCTTACGTTCGAGGTCCACCCCTGCATGCGGCCAGACAGACTCCGCAGGCGCGGTGCCGGTTTTGGTTTCGGTCCCTGCGGCCGACCGAAACGTAGAAACAAACGGGGGGCACCGAGGCCGAGCCAGTCGACCAGGCAGGCTAGCTGGCCGGCGTTTTTCCCAAGCTTGCGTGCGTGCGTGCGTGCGTGCGTGCGTGCGACAGAGCGCGCGTGAGAACTCGGAAACAGGGGTCTGTCGAAGGTGCGCGCGAGAAGGCTGAAGATCGATGCGGCAAGCAAGGTACACAGAGAGAACGCAGCGCGTGCACATGCTCGCTCACAGTCTGACTATTCAGCTCAGTTTGCCAGCCGCGCAGCCAGCGTTTTTGCTTTCTTCAGCAAGCGGTGCTCGGCCCGACGCGCGACGCGCGAGCGGGCCCGCGCCGCGCAGCCACCGACAGCGAACGTCCTACCGGCAGACCTGGAGGAAGACTGTCTGCCGCGAGACGGAGACCGACACGATCCAGTTCCGGAGCCGCGCGCGGTCCCTTCCGCTCTCTCCCTCCCTCCCTCCCTCCCTCCCTCCCATCCATCCACCCCGAGAACCGCGACGCCTCGGAGGGAAGGGAGACCCAGCGCGGGCTGCTCGTGGCGCGGAATGACGCTGCGGTTTCTGGCCGCACGTGCTGTCAACTGGCTAGCGGGTCACACATAATCAGAAAATAACCTCGCTCGACTTCTTTTCCCTTCTCCTTCTCCTCGTTCCTCACCTTATTTATCCCCACAGCTCCGTCGGGCGAAGGGAACGCAGCCACAGGTTGCGCTGAGGAGAAGCTGTGGGAAGGTATTCGGCCCCGGCTCGGGTAGGAGCGGCCGGCGGGAAGGGTGCTCGAGGTACGCAACATAGCCAAAAGCCACGCGGATGATCCACGTGACTCACGGCTGAATATCGCGGCGCGTAAAGCCCGGCAGAGGCTTGACGCATCTTTTAGCTACGTCCCTGTCCCGTTTCGTCGCCTTTCTCCGCTCGCTTGCAACGGCACGAACGACAGCGACTCTCCTTCGTGACGGTTGGGTGGTTTGGTGATTCGTATACAAAATCAATCTATCTCATCCCGTTCCATTGGAGGTCTACTTCCATCCAGCCTTGCTCTTCCAGGCTGTTGCGAGCGTCCAGTATGCGCGCGTGCCGCCAACGAACTGCGAGAATGGGCTTCTCCTCAGATGATTCGCGCGAGAAACGGGACGCACACGGTGGCGAATGGATAGTTGGATGGGCGGATCGGTGAATCGATCGATCGATTGATCGATTATTTTAAAACGATCGACGATCAAGTGAACGAACGCAGCCGCAGGTGAGTAGCTAGCTCTTTCGTGGCGCATGCATTCCATGCGTTTCATGCAAGCTTGCATTTCTTTCCTTGAATCTATCAAAGGGAGTCTTCGTCGCAGCCTACAGCTGCTGTTTGCTCGGCTCGCAGTCGCATTCAATTCTCGCCGATAGAGTGCCCGAGAAGCGAGCGGCGCGGCTGAAAATGCCTCCTCGAAGGCGAGCAGGGCATCATCGAAAGCCTTCTCCGATGCCACAAGCCTGAACAAGCAGTAAGTGCAGCAACCATGGCAAGTGCCCAAGATCCGGCTCTGCCACTCCGCCCAAGACGCGAAGCAGGCCGGACGTGCCTGCAATCAGCAGCCAGCTGTGTACACTTCACTTACCTTGCTGCCTCCGCGTATATCTGCGCGAAGAACCGCCGCGGCCAGCTTGCCAGCCATGCTTGTCAGCCAAGCTTGCTCCTCGTGAAAAGCTTGCCAAGCTTTGCCTTGGTTTGCCTTTGTTTGTCTTGGTTTGCAGGGGCCTGCGTCTGGATCGGCTCGCGCGCAGTCGAAGGCCGGTTCACCACGGCTGTGGCGCGTGCTGGCGCGCTGCCGAACCAGCTACTGTAAACAGTAAGAGTATCTTATAATGGTGTGCGCGCGTGAGAGAGGGAAGTGTGTGCACGCCTTCTCCTCGAGATCGCTGTCGGTCGCATCGACCACGATCGCAGTTGGTGATTCGAAGGCCAATCAATCGGTCGAATCCAAGCGCCAGCGCCGCCCACCCGCCGCTCTACTTGCGACCAGGCGATCTACGCGCGCCTCGTAGTTGATCCCGATCCCGAGCATCGCTCGCCGGCGAATGGTGGTGGCGCACGGTGGAGGCACCTCAAACCGAGGAGGCGAGGCTGCCGCGCGGCGCTATAAAAATGGCCATGGTGGATGTCGCTCGCGAGCTGCGGGAGGTACGAAGGAGCAAGAGGGGGAAGCGGAAGCGAAAGCACGAAGCGTCACCGCAATCCCCGACATGGCGGCTGACACAAAGACAGACACATAAGCAGACCAGCGTAGATTCATCGCCGCCACCTTCATCTGGCTCCTGTCGCGTCGCTTCCGCTGCTCTTGCTGGCTGCTCGGCTCTCTCCCTTCTCCCCTCCCGGATCCTTGCTTTCCATCACTCCAGGGCCGGGCCGGCGTCGCGTGTCAAGTCGGCCAGTCAGCGCATTCTGACAGCGAGGCCGCACGTGAGAGACTTTCCATTTTACATTCACATCAATTCACACAAACACGCATCCGTCCGTAGAAAACTCGAAGGAGAGGGGTGGGAAACAAGAAGCAGGAAAGAGGGCATCTCCCCCCGTTCGCAGCGACAAAAGCGAATTTGCCTGCGCTTAGCGTCACTTGGGCTGGCCTAGCCATTGGTCGGCCGAGACGAGCGGCGCTCGCTGCCAAGAGCTTGCGCAGCAGGCATAGATAGACTTGTAGCATGACGCAGCCACCGCTGCCGACCGGACCGCCGCCGTCCGAAGACGACGTGGATCATTCGCCGTGGCGCTTCGTGTCACGCGTGTCTGCAAAGTTTGGACGCGTGAGCGGCCGGCTCAGCCAGGTAGGGTCGAACGGCCAGCGACCTAGTCTCGCGTCCCTTAACCGGCGCTCCAGAGCGCTTATCGCCGGCGCCGACCGCCGCCTGACGCACATCCACATACCGGGGACACGGCGAGAAGACAATGAATATGCCTTTGAGGACTCGGGCGCCTCATCGGACGAGGAGGACCTCGAAACCGTAGAAGCTGCATCGCTTCCGAGTCATGCAACGAAAGCAAACTTCATGCTTGCCAAAGTCAAGGGAGGCGTGAAAGGAGCGGGCATGGCGACGGGCCACAAAGTGGCAAATCAGAGGATCCCGCAGCGAATTTGGCTCGCTCTCATCGCCGTCTGCTGGCTGTGGCTAACATCGTACGCACTGGCACAGTACATCGTAAACTCGTACATTCCGGTCCCCGATCTAGACTCGGTGTACGACGGAAACTCGCTAGCGTATGAAACCTCGGCTGCCGCCCGCGAGGAGTACGCCGCAGATGTCGAGCGCGTCGCCGATGCTTGCGAGGCGGCCTTTATCCAGGCCAATTTGACAGAAATTGCACGTAGTCAAAGCTATCGCACCTACAACGAGAATCAGATCACCTGGCTCGCAGGCAACATTACCTTGATCGAAGCCTACTACAACGTCACACAATTGGCTCTGGACGCGCTCGCAGAGGCCGGCGATATAGACCTCGCAGAAGGATCGATCTATCGCTCAGACTCTGTCGCAGATGAATGTAAACTCATCTCCAGCATTGTCGCTGGTGAAGAAGCTGCAATCAACGCACTCAACAGCGGAAATGAGTACGTTTCGACCACAAACGCAGCGGCCGAGGACCTCGCCTATCAGCTTCAGCGAAAGCGGGAATACGACGCCGAGTATTATGCAAACAAGACGCAAGACTTGGTAGACTTGCAGGAACAGCTCGTCGCCAGCGTGCACAATATGACAGCGAGTTTCTCGAACATCGGAAGCTATCTGGACGAGTTCAAAGAGTGCGTAGTAGCAGACGGATCCTGCGACAGCTCCAGCTCGACGGTTTTTGATAAGCTTTCTGGCATGTACACTTCGGGCTTGGAGTTCTTTTCTAACATCAAGACTGCTGCATCTAATTACAAGGAGGCAGCTTTGGAACAAATGAACGAGTACAACAAGACCATCAACAGCATCAACAACAATCTTGCGTCCATTCAACAACACTTTGGAACCATTAATGGAATTCCGTCCACATCAGACACAAGCACGCCAAACTTTGACGTGGATGGCTACTCGATGGATTCTGTGAGCACCCCGAATGAAGTCACGAATTCCTTCAATGACTCGTATTCGTCGTTGACGTCCAACGTGAGCAGTTCAGGAGAAGTCTTTGAGGCTGACGCCGATGCGACGCGGGAGAACTCTGTTGGCTGGGAAGAGGGATGGGACGATGACTACAGCCCTGCAGACAACGAAACAGAAACAAACGCAACCGTCGACGCGCTTGCATCCTTGGGAGATACGTTCGTTTCAAACTTCAGTTCAACACTGAGCGCCATCACCGAAGATGTCGATGAGAATTATGGCGACGTCATCGACTCGGTCGTATCAACCACCGTCAACGCCACTGTGTCGGCCTCTGATGTTCTTGTTGAACTCACAGACCACTCGTCGTGGGACTTTTACGCGTACAACTCAAGCATTATCTCGCAGATCTCGGATGGTATTCAAGATATGAGCGACCTTATCCTGATCTTTGACACTGTCTTTCGCGTCATGTACACGCTCATCATTATCAACAAATATTGGTCCCTCACAGGACTTGCAACACCTCCTGGTGATGCTCGCATCAAGTCTGAGTCCGGGGCTGGGTGGGGCCCAAAGAAGACTCAAGCGCAAAAGCTCGCGGCCATCTTCCTGAACCCGATCTTCATCACCTTGGTGTCGGTGACGGGTGTGTCGTTGGTCCTGTACATGTTTTGGTGGGCGTACAGTCCTCTCTACTTTGCCTACGTGGAGTCCTGCGTGCAAAATGACTGGCGTGACATCGAGTCAGGCACTGCCAACGGAACGATGCTCTACCGGAATGCATACTCGGTAGTATTCCAGTACGCATGCGCAACAGGCGATACGCTTGCACAAACGCGCACAGACGACATCAATGTAGGTCGCGACTTTTTCTGCAGCAAGCAGACGTACGACGACACGATCTACTACAACGATCAAGTCGAGCTCTTCGATGAGCTCTACCAGCGCTTTGAGTCGACTGTGAATCAAAACGCCGCACTCGTGGAATGCCTGAATCTGGTCAATATTGACAATCAAGAAAATACGGATTTCGAGGCCCGTGTTGCGTTGGCCAACTTCGCATACGAATTTGGACCTCTCACGCAGAGTGCAATCTACGATTGCGACAATGTGCAAGGCTGTGATGCCATTCGTGGCAAGGACGAGGTGCAGAGTCAGGCCGAAGGCCCAGACGAAGATCTTTTGCAGTCTGTCACCTTTGACGCGACTTGCAACAGCGAATACTGGGTCCATGCCAACCTATTTTCGGGTTTCATGGTAATCAGTGTGTACATTATCCTGAAGATTTCACGTATCACGGGAAGCCGGGCGCTGGTGCGCGTGCTGTGGCGCCAGGTTGTCGTTCGAAATTTCAGTGTCTTTATCAGCGTCACGGATCGGGGTGAGATTATCTACCCTGAGCGTGCCACCGAGAAAGGAGACACGATGCAGGAGGCGATCCGATTGGCAGTCAAGAAAGCAATCAAGTCATGGGAGCGTTGGGGCTGGTTATATTTGTTCACGGCCATTTTCATGAATGCCCCTTGGATTTATGCTTTGTGGTATATTTCGTCGACAATCGAGTACTCGAGCTCTTGAGGACTTTCGATTTCTTTTTCTGTTGTTGTATTATTGTTATCAAATTGTAACTTTGTTTTTGTGTGTTTCGGAATTGTCGACGGATGAGGTTCGAAAATGTTATATTTCCCACACAGCTTACTTTTGTCTGCAAACGAAGAGCCCGGAACCGTGTATGCTTCCTGGCATTTGATTGGGTTCGACGCTGGATGAGGAGGGGGCGGGTGGCGCCGAGGTTTGTCACGAACGGGGTAAGATTGATCGTTTTTTTTGTTGTGTCCTGTGGAATTGGAGGTATGACGCTGTACCACAATAAGAATATATTTCAGTTTGATAATTGGCCACGAAGAGAAGACTTCCCAGTATGATTATTGACCTGTCAGCCAAATCACTCCCACCACCAACAACAGCAATAACAACAGCAGCAACAACAAAAACAACAACATAAATTTAGGGGATGTTTGATCCTCAAAATGTTTTAAAAAATCACAGATCGCAAATACGATCCGAATCAAAGGCCAGGCTTCGCCGCAATGTGATGAGAATGGCGAACCATGGCACAATGAGTGAGATGCCAAAAAGAGTGATGGCGCAGCCGCGGCGCTCAAAGGCGCGAATGGCGATCCGTAGCTGCTTGACAATGACCTTGCGAAAAGACTCGCCCTTGACAGTGACATCCTCGGGGTAAATCATGGTGCCGTCTTCCCGGCAGGACGCGATAATCGCAAATTTGTGCGAGCTAAGATGACGCCAGCTGATCTTTACAATGCCGTTGAGGAAGATCATGCGCGCCAAGTTAGTGGTAATGTAGCCGAGAAGGGCGCAAAAGAAGGTGAGCAGCTCTGCGTGCAGATACCACTCCATGGTGCACGAGGTATCAAAGGTGACGCCTCGAAGAATAGGTTCGCTGGGGCCTGAGCACTGGAAGTCACAGGGAGCAATCTGATCGCAATCGTAAACACGGTCGAGCGAGAGAACCTGCAAATTAAGCGTTTGCAAATACTCTTCGAATGGTGGAAATGTGCGAACGCACGACTCAAGGGCGCTATCTCGGACCAGATTCGAGAATTCGGTCCCCCAGCCATTATCGGTTTCAATCGCATCGAAGTTAACACAGCTCCGAAGATACTCAATTTTGCCAGAGAGATCGGCGGCACGCGTATTGTAGTACTCGAGACGATCATCTTGGTTCAAGCGAAGCGAGATGGAGTCGATTGTGGAGTCACGGCAAGAAAGCTCCATGTTGACTCCAATCGAGTCAATCTCCGTGTTGGCCACGTAGTCTCCATCACTAAAGGCATACTGCTCTGCGAGCGCGTACGAGTTACGGTAGAGCATGGTGCCATTAGCAGTAGTGTTGTAGAGGAGTTCACCATCATTCCCCGTGATGGTGTTCTTAATCTCCGCAAAGCACTTATCGACACAGTTGTTCGTGTACTCATTGTAGATGGGGCTGTAGGTGCCGTAAAATGCGGCTCCGAAAAGACCAAGAAAGAGGATGATGATGGCAATGTTGAAGACGGGGTTCGTGAGAATGTTGCCAATTTTCTGCATAGGGTTGGCTTTGGCCTGAAAAACGCCCGCAGCAATACCGCGCTTGGTGCGGACGTCGGCAGGAGGAGTGTTAATGGCCGAGATATTCCAATATTTGCGGATAAGCATAATGGAGCGGAGAATACGGTATGCATAATCGAATGCGAGCGCGAGGTCGTTGACGTCGGTAATGCCGCTGTAGACCTGGTTAAAGACGTCATCAGAGTAAGAGTAGACGTCAGACCACTCGCGAGGGTCCGCTTTGTTGAGAAGGCTCGCGCTTGCCTCGGAAACGTTCACCTGGGCCTCATCGATGAACTCTTCGATACTGCTCGTGCCATTTTCCTCGGACGAAACGGAGTCGAGCTCGTCCGCTACGTCACCAACAATCGTGGCCGAAGAGCGTCTTTGTTCATTAAGGAGGGTCTCGTTGACATAAGGCGGATTATAATCATCAAAGAACACCTGCAGAAGCGCTGTGGTGTTGCCTTCATAAAGAGCGTTGGAAGCAGCAACGAGGTCTGCTTCCGTGTACACTTTGTCCATGAATCCATTTGCTTGCGCCAACATATCGTCATAGACTTCTTCAGGGTTGGGGTCGACGAGATTCGAAAGGGAGTCGTACTGCGCGCTCACGAGACCGCTAAGGGACTCAGAAAAGTCGAGGGAGACGCCAGAGACGTAGACCAAGGCTGCAGAAAATCCTGCTGCCGAGAGGACGCCCTGGACGCTGACGCAAAAGTCGTAAAGGGACTGATAGTTGGCCATCTTGGCTTCGATCGAATTGCGGTATACGCGGGCCCGGTCGAGCATTTCTTCGTATTCGCTCTTCATAGAGTCGAATCGGGTCCTGGCCTTGCCAAAGATGGTTGTGTTAGAGCAGCTCACCGAGTCCCCATTTTGTTTCGTATAGCTACTATCGATCGAGACGCAGGCCATGAACTCGGAGAAGGACTGGTCGATCGCGTCGATCACGGCCTGCGGGTCTGTGAGGTTCCCTGTGAGGTCGCCAACAACGCTGCTAAAGAGATTGTTGGTCTTGTTGTCCATGTACTGAAGGTCATAGAGCGCGCGGGCTGCCAGCTGGTTGCTTAGGCCGTTGACAGCCTCATCGGTGGAGCCCTTGTATGCCTCGAGATCGGCGACAGCGCCTGCAGCTAGAGCTTCGCTAGTCAGAAACTCGGCTATATCCGTCTCTCCACAGGTTCCGGTCTCGTCCACATTGCTGTTTACGTTGCTTGCGTCGCTGAGCTTTTCGTTGGCATCAATGAAGGCTTCGCTGCAGAGGATGACTTCATCCTTGATCTCCTCAAGGCGGTCCTCAATGGCTGTTTGGATAATTCGGATGCGCTCTTCCTCGTTGGCCTTGTCGCGCGCGAACGAGACGGTGCACTCCTCGGAGACCTCGACTGCGCAGGCCTTGTAGGCTGCGCGTTGGTCCTGGGTGATTTCGAACATGCGCTCCGTGGAGTCGCTCACGGTCGCTTGGGTTGGCGTCGGGATGAAGAGGTGCGTGACTTCCTTGGCGACGACGAGGGAAGTCAGCCAGAGCAGACTAACTGCAAGGGCGCACATGAAGGCGCGCTCGCAGGCATGTTTCTTCCTGATTTGTTTGTGGACCTGGTTGCCCATACGCTTGACGATATTTCCCTTTTTGTCCTTGACGACCGTGGCGTCTTCGAGCGGGGGCAAGTCGTCCGGGTGCGCCATGGACGGGGGCCGCGCCTTGAAGAAGGAGCGACCGGGCATTGAGGGGGGTCGCTTGAAGAGTGAGCCACCGCCGCTGCCGCCCATCGAGGGTCGCTTCAAAAAGGAGCTGATCTTGCGCGGCGGCGGGCCAGCCGGCAGTGGCGGGGTCGCCGTGGGGACCGCCATGGTGAACTCCTCTTCATCCTGCTCCGCGAACGGGTACGCCGCTGAGGGCGGCCTTGCCTTGAAAGGCATCGCCCGAGTACGCTCGGGCAAGCAACCGAGCGAGCGTGCACGCGAGCACGCGAGCTCGCTTCGGGCGCTTTCGTTGCGGCCGGCCAGCCGGCTCGGCGTCCGTCTCGGTTTCAATGCGTATACTGTAGCAGCTCAAGCGAGCTTGCGCCCGATCAGCCACTGCCGGTCGCGAGCGAGGCTTTTTTGCAGAAAGGCACGCAGGAAGGCAAGGCGCACCAGCGACGCGGAGCGCGGAGCGGAGCGGGCCGCGCGCGCGAGGTTTGCTCGCTCGCTCGCTCGCTCGCTCGCTCGCTCCTTCTCCCTGCCGGCTTGGAACTGCACGCGCGTGGTGGTACTATGGGCCCTTGTTGAGAAGCCTACCAAGAGCTTTTTTTATTTTGTTCTTTTGTTCATGACCGTCAGTCACACAGACAGTCAAGCCCACGCTGGCTGGTCGGCGCAAGTGCGCCTACCGCGATACCCGACTTGCAGGCGTGCGCCGCAAGTGGGGTATGTATACCTCTGTTTGTTTGTTGCGTGTATGTCTGTGTGTGTATCTCGCTTGTGCATGCGCCGGCTACGTGCCCATCAGTCCACCTCGCTCACGTGGCCGCTCGCCTCCGCGCGTCCGCCTCGGCCTCCTCTCTTGGCGGCTAGCCGCGAAGCTCGCAGCTGTGCGCGAGCGAGCGAGCGTCAGCGAAAAGACTCGCGCTGCAAAACCAGCGCACACCCCCGTTAAAAAAACACACACGCCCTGCCTCTCAGTGTGAGACCCTGCACGCGCAATGCAAAAAGCCAGACAGACTCCGCCTCTTCTTCCCCTCTCTCTCTCGCAAGTTCTTTCTTCGCAGCCGCCTCTCTGCCTGCGCTGCTGCCCCTGCGGCGCGCTGGCTCGGCGGCCGTTGGCGAGCGCGGTGGCCGCCGCGGAGATACACACACACGCAGACTGCCAGACAGAGAGGAGAGGGAGGGAGGGAGATAGACGGCCGCGAGCAGACGCGGGCCGCGCCGCGAGCCGTCTCGGATCACGCTCCGGCCCGCTACTGTCGCGCGGCTGCGGAGCCCTCTGCCACTGGTGGCGTGTAGGTCGCAGTGGCTGGCAGGGGCCTCCCGAGGCAGCGCGTCAGCTGCGGGCCCACAGCACCGCGCACGCCGGGTACGCCCTGGCGGAAGCCGGCGAAGACAGCGCAGTGGAGGCAAGAGGGGCGGAGTCATCTCGCAGACTGCCACAGCCCGCCGCTCGACTCGGGAGCGAAGCTGGGAGAAAACCAGCGCAGCCGCGCATGCACGCGCGGTAGTGGGCGTGGCCATGGCGGCGTCAAGGCAAATCGAGTAAAACCGGGCATAAATGGCAAACAGATTTATGGCCGACTTACACGGTCCTTTCGTGACTGGAGAGCTCGACTCCACTGGCAGACCTCCTCTCAGCCTCTGCTTCAAAACCACCTCAGTAAAGTCTCCGCCACTGGACTTCTGCTTTCCAAAAGGAAAACAAAGAAATTTGAATGTAACTTGTACGAGCCGGCCCGGAAGCAGGCCGGCCGGCCGGCCCTTAAGTGAAACAAAACCCACGCAAACAGTGCGTGGCGGCGTCGCAAAGTTGGGTAAACGGGGCGGAAAAGTGAAGTATAGCCCCCGGCCGGAGCAGCGCGTGCACGCGTCTTCACACATATCAGTCAAGCCCGGGCCTAGCGATACTTCTATTTATAGTACTATAAGTGCTTCTACCGAGAAGATTTCTGCCACCACTGTCGGCACAGTCCTGCCTGCAGCATCAGCAGCAAAGTTCAAGAGCGTGGCGCGCGCGAGGAAGCGAGCGGGGGCAAGCGCAGTGGCGCCGCGCGCGACCAGTTCGCTTCACTTTGGTTTGCGTCGCTTCGCCCGGCGCGGCGCGGCTCGGCTCGGCTCGGCTCGGCTCGGCTCATCTCGACCCGACCCATCGCGGGCTCGCGTGCGCGTACTCGGTACGGCACGCACGCACGCACGCACGCACGCACGCACGCACGCAGGACAGAGCAGCAGCGGCTGCGGCAGCAAACAAAGGCAGCAAAGGCCAGGCGTAAAAGGTCTCATTAACAGCATACGCGAGCACCGCGGGCGGTGAGACTTGCCTCCTTGAGGCAGTCGAGCGCCAAGGACTCTTTTAATGCCGTCCGCGCCTCGACGGACCACTTGGACGACGAGCAAAGACGGACAACCCAGCGTTGAAACTGTGAACAATATGTACCGAGCCGAACATGATGGCAGCAGCCACAACGGCGCATCGCAGAGAGTAGCCTCGCAAATGCCACGACGACCAACAGCTCCGCCCCCCGCCGCCAGGTCTCCGCCTCCTCTCCCCGCTGGACCTCTGCCGGAGGAACACGAGGTTGATCACTCGCCGTGGCACATGTTTTCTTCGCGAATCTCGTCCAAATTCCAGCGCGTGAGCGGGCGCTTAAGCTTGACACGGCGACCCAGCGCCTTGGGTCGCCCGAGCATCGTCGGCGAAGGAGGTCTACATCTCCCACGCATGTCCAAAATTTTCCATCGCGATGAGCACCACGAGTTCGCCTTTGAAGAGGAGGGCGCGTCATCCGACGAAGAGGACCTCGAAACTGTGGAAGCAAAATCGGCCCCGAGTGAAGCCTCGAAATCCAACTTTCTGCTCAACAGAGTCAAGGGCGGAGTTCAGGGCGCCGGCATTTCAACGGGCCACAAACTCGCGGACAAAAAAATTGGACAGCGCATCTGGCTGGCCCTGATTGCTGTCTGCTGGCTGTGGATCACCTCGTACGGCATGGCCAAGGCTATCGTAGAAGCCTACATTCCGATTCCCGTTCTCACCGACGTGTCTGATCGCAATTCGTTTGCATACTCGACCTCCACGCAGGCTCGGGACGACTACGCGGACGACGTAAATCGTGTCGCGGATGCTTGTGAGGCTGACTTTGAACGAACCTTCCGAATTGAGGTGCGGCGACGTGACCTCGCCAAGCTATTCAACCAGAATGAGCTCACTTGGTTGATTGGCAACATTACCATTGCCGAGTCCAAGTACAACGCAACGCAGATGGAGCTCTACAGCACCGTCAACATGAATGATGTGAACGTTCGCACGGCATCCAGTGCAACCGAGTGCCTCCTGATTGACGGCATCGTGGCCGGTGACGCTGCCGCTATTAATTCCCTCAATGCCGCCAATGCGTACCGCGCCACTTCGGAGTTGGCGGCCGAGGACCTCGCGTTTCAGATTCAGCGAAAGAAAGAGTACGACGAGGAGTACTTTGCCAATAAAACGGACGATTTGCAGTCGCTGCAATTGATGCTCGTGGCAAGCGTGCACAACATGTCGAATACCTTCGATAATACTGAGGGGTTCGCGGATAGTCTGCGGTCTTGCATGGTGGTTGGTGGCGGCTGCTCTTCCGGCCAATCCATCTTCACCAAGATTCAGGGCACCTTTTCGGAGGCCAAACAGTTCTTTGATAGGCTGAATCTTGCACTGACCGACTACGAAACCAAAGCCCTGGAGCAAATGACCGAGTACAGGAAAACGATCCAAAAGATCAACGAACTAAAGGACGACAATCTCGCTGTGTTGGAAAATGCCTTTGGCTCGTTTGGTACCATTCCACCTGAAAGCGATGCGGATACGGATGCCATATTTTACGTGAGCTTTTCTGATACAAGCATCACGGATGTGGTTTCGAGCTTCCCGGACCTGTACAGCGGTCTCACCTCCGGCATCAGTTCGGACGGGACGGTCTTTGAAGATTCGTCCGAGACACTCCGAGCAAGCTCGACAGGCTGGGAGGCCGGGTGGACCGACGACTACGACCCTCCTGAAGTTGACACGAATGAGACACTTGCGAACTTGTCCGCAAGTGGCGACAGCTTCTTCACGAACTTCGGTGCCACCCTCGGCAGCCTCACGCCAGACTCCTCTGACGAGGCGGAGCCCTTGCCATCCGATTCCGTCAACGCTGAGACTCTCAATACCAGTCTTTCCTCTTCCGAGGTCCTCGTCCGACTCACGGATCACTCTTCGTGGGACTTTTACGCTTACGACAATTCCGTCACACAAGCCGTCTCGGACGGCATCCAGGAGATGAGCGATTTGATTCTCATCTTCGACATCATTTTCCGCGTCATTCGCACCTTTCTCATTGTTCACAAGTATTGGTCACTGACAGGCTTGGCAACACCTCCGGGTGACGCGCGCATCAAGATGGACAATGGCGCCGGCTGGGGACCCAAGAAGACCCCGCTGCAAAAGATTGCAGCCCTTGTGCTCAACCCGATTGTCATTACGATTCTCTCCGTAGTTGCAGTGGGTTTCATATTTGGCAGCTTTTGGTATGCGTACAGCCCCCTTTACTACGAGTATGTCGATTCGTGCGTCCAAAACGACTGGCGCGACATCGAAGCTGGCATGGCGAATGGCACCATGCTTTACCGCAATGGTTACACGGCCACCTTTCAGTACGCATGCGCAGACGGCGACTCCTTGGCACAGTCGCGCACGGACGACATTAACGTCGGTCGTGACGTCGAATGCAGCAAGCAGAGCTTCGACGACACGGTCCTTTACAACGCACAAGTGGAACGCTTCAACGAGGCGTACGAGCGTTTCTTCTCGACGGTGAGCCAGAACGCCGCTCTGGTGGAGTGCCTTGATTTGAACTACATTGACGGTGTGTACGGTACGGACTTTCAGTCCAGCACAGCGGATTCTGTCTTTGGTCTCACCTTTGGTCCACTTACAAAGGCCGCAATTTACGAGTGCGACAATGTTGAGGGCTGCGAAGCGATTCGCGGCAAAGACACGGTGCAAAGTCAAGCAGAGGGCCCCGATGAGAATCTATTGCGCTCTGTCACCTTTGATGCTGCGTGCTCGAGCGAGTACTGGATTCATGCCAACCTTTTTTCTGGCATTTCCGTGGTGGGTATTTTCATCATCATTAACATCTCGCGCATCATTGGAAGCCGTGCTCTGGTTCGCGTTTTATGGCGCATCGTCGTTGTTCGGAATTTCAGCGTTCTCATCAGTGTTACTGATCGTGGAGACATTGTTTACCCCGAGCGTGTCACAGAAAAGGGGGACACGATGCAAGAGGCCATTCGCCTTGCTGTGCGCAAGGCCATCAAGCGGTGGGAACGATGGGGCTGGGCGCTGCTCGTCACTTCGCTTGTCATGAACGTTCCCTGGATCTGGGCCCTGCACTGGGTCTCCTCCACCATTGAGTACACTTCGGAGGCGGACTAGGCCTAGGTCCAGCCTACCTTTTTCGTTTTTATGAATAATTGTTGTTTCTGTTGTTTTTCAAGATGAAGTCTCCTTGTTTTTTGTTTTTGTTTTTGTTTCTTCTTCTTCTTCTTCTTCCTCTTCGCCGCGCTGTTGGCCTTCCCTGGCTATTCGTCCTCCTTCTTGTGCATGCCCTCTTATTTCCCCGCGCCGCGCATAGTGTCCATTTTTGCTTCCAATTCTGTACTTTGCTTTACTACAACTTTGCTGGCTGCGACGACGGCGATAGCAACAGCGACGGCGAAGGCGTCCCGAAGCCGCGCCAGAGCCTGAACAGCGAGGCCCGCTGCTCCAGCAAACGCGCCGCCTCGCCAAGGACTCGGACGCGGAGCCGCCGTGGGGGTCCGGATCGCTGACATACAGCAGCAGAGGCTCAACTACTCGAACAACGGCAAGAAATCAACCTTGGTGGTCGCAGTCGGTGGACCGCGTCGTTGGGTGCTTGAAGGGACCGGGCCCGGGTCTAAACGAGCGCGCGGTCCAGACCGGCAGCAGGGGTGACGAGTGCGGGCTTTAACAGCGCGAGCGACCAAGGAAACGGCCACGGTTGGTCGCGGGGAGCGACACTACTCTGGACAAGATGCGACAAGGGCGCAAAAACTCGCTGGCACCACAATCGCCAAAAATGGTCCCGTCCCCTCGTGCAGTGGAAGCCGCCAAGCTCAAGGGCTGGGGAGACCTCGAGCTCGAGGGAGGCTTTTCGCTCGAAGGCAAGGACGAGGCCAAGAGCGAAAAGAATAAACAAAATCGGCCCCGTGTAAATACGACGGAAGGCAGTTTGCAACGGCGTAAAAACAGCCTCGAAGGACATGCTGCCAAGCCGCCCCGCGCACGCGCTCACTCGAGCTTTACGCTTGAAAGTGCCGATGGAGGCCGAGACGTGCGCATCGTATCTCCTGTGCGATCCCGTCGCGAATCGCTTGTGCAGACCTTGTCCGAACGCAACATTCACGTCACCTACAAACAGCTGCGTGTCGCTACGCATCCAGAGACCGGAGAGATCTTCAAGACCTTTTCCACAACCTATGTCGTGCTTGACGCAGCTTCATTTGGGTCTTCTAAGACTTCGCCTTGCGGTAAACGCGGTGCTTCTAGTTTTTCGACGAGTCCTGCGCAGGTCCACAGCGCTGCCTCGCCCGCGGATCCGTACACGACGAGCTACACATTTTACGTCATCAATCAGAGCGAGCCCCCTTGCTCCGCAGGCGTCGCCGGTTCACCACCCTTGCCAGGTGCCTCCACGACGAGTTCCACCTCGCCAGACTCTTGCAAGTTCGTCACGCGCTATACGCACTTCTTTAATGGCATCGTAGAAACCGCGGGTCCCGCGTAACGCCCTTAACCGTAATACATAGAGAACTTGTCTTGTTTGTGGACTGTGATCTTTTTTCTTTTCTTTTGCTCGTCCTGCCATGCTGCCTGCAATGGCCTGCCTGCCTGCCTGCCTGCCTGCCTGCCCTGGGAGGTAGGTGTAGCTGGCTGCTGCTGCTGCTCGAGTCGCAGTCCTCCATTCCCAACTTGCAGCCTGCCGCATCATCATCGCTGGATGCCACTTTCCCCTCGCCTTCTCATCTATCCACTCCCTCGTTCATTCCATTCTGCCAGTGCCTGCTCGAGAAGTGGAAGTCCGTGCCTCGCTCTCGCTACGAGCGAGGAACGCAACACCACGCGACGCTGCGCTGCGCTACAAGGCAACCAACGAGTGAATGAACGAATGCATAAACGAATGAATGCATGAATTACGAATGAATGCATGAATGAATGCATGAATGAGTGAGTGAGTGAGTGGTTTTTGCAATGCAATGCGCACCCGCCGATTGCACGCGGACTCACTCGGAAGAGAGAGGCTCCATCCTCCATGCCGCCGCCCCGCCCGATAAAGTACTTCTCTCCCGCCTCCCTCCCTCCCTCCACGAGCCCTGTACCGCCCGCCCCGCCTCGCCCGCCTCGCGAGAGCGCGGCGCAGAGCGGCCGTGAGTCTCGCTGATGCGCGCGGGATGCGGCGGGCGCGCAGGCCCCGCGCATGGCGTTGGGTAGCGTTGCATTGATTGCATCGATTGCATCGATCGCGCATATTGCATCAATTGCATTGATTGCACCGGATCGCACAGGGATTGCAAGGCAAAGAAAGGGGACGAAGGTGACACAGGCGCCGAGGCGGGGCGCCGCGATTACATCGCGCGCGCCCCTCGCTGGCGTGGCGTGGCCCGGCGTGGCCTGGCCGAGCTCGCAGGAGGTCTGTGCTCTCCGCCGCCCGCGAACGGCGGAGCGAGTGCGCTGCGCGGCCCTGGAGGGGAGGGGCGTGGCGAGCAAGCACCGCATTACAGGGCGTGTGCACGGAGGGCTTGTTGTGCCAGATTGCATGCCTTGCACGGATCGCAGTGTGTTGCGTTGCGTTGTGTTGCATTGCATTGCTCTGTCTTCCAATCCACTGTATCGCATTGCATTGCTCTGCATTGCTCTGCATTGCATTGCATTACATTGCATTACATTGCATTACATTGCATTGCATTGCATTGCAGTGCAGTGCAGTGGCGGGTGCTGCATTACACCGCGGCGCGTCGAAGCGCATTACATTCGCACTCCTTCCTGCCTCGCCATGTCACGCCGTGTCGCGGCGATGTCGATCAGAGAGATCAATCAATCGATCAACCGGCCGAGGATCGACCAGTTCCCGATCGCCGCAGCCAGCCCGCCGGCGCGGCAGACGGTAGCAGGCAGCGCAGCGCAGCGCAGCGCAGGAGCAGCGCGGCCGCGGGACAGACGCGAGCGCGCGGAGCGGGAAAGGAGACAGACGCAGGCGCGGAAGCGGTTAGGGACGCAAGATGCAGCTCGCGGCGCGACGCGCAGGGGGCCTGCTGGCCGGCGCGACCAGCAAGGCCGTGCCGGCCGGCGTCGCCACGCAGCGCACGGCGGCGCTCTCGGCGGCAGCCACCGGCGGACGATTCTCGCTCGAAAAGGTCGATGATGTGGCCGTCGTGACCCTCGACGACCCAGAGTCCAAGGTAAACACCATTAGCACCAAGATGCAGGCCGAGTTCTCGGAGCTGCTCGACACCCTGGAGCAGGACTCGTCCATCAAGGCAGCGGTGCTCATCTCCGGCAAGAAGGACAACTTCATCGCCGGCGCCGACATCAAGGAACTCGACAACATGAAGAGCGCCGCCGACGCTGAGGCCGCCTCCAAGATGGGCCAGGCCATGTGCGACCGCCTCGCCAACAGCAAGAAGCCCATCGTCGCCGCCATCAACGGCAGCTGCCTCGGCGGCGGCCTCGAGGTCGCCATGGCCTGTACCTACCGCATCGCAACCTCCAACAAGAAGACCTCCCTCGGCCTCCCCGAGGTCCAGCTCGGGCTTCTGCCCGGTGCCGGAGGCACCCAGCGTCTGCCCCAGCTCGTGGGCATCCAGGCTGCCCTCCCCATGATCCTTACGGGCTCCCCGGCCAAGCCAGACAAGGCCAAGCGCATGGGCCTCGTCAACGAGGTCGTCGACCCGCACGCACTTCGCACCTCGGCCATTGCCGCCGCCAAGGAAATCGCCGAGGGCTCGCTCAAGGTCAAGGGCAAGAAGAAGAATGTTGTCGGCCGTCTCCTCGAGGACAACCCGCTCGGACGCATGGTGCTCTTCGATCAGGCTTCCAAGCAGGCGCTCAAGCAGAGCGGCGGCCTCTACCCTGCCATCCCCAAGATCCTCGAGGTCGTCCGCGCCGGTGCCGACAACGGCCCCAAGGCCGGCTTTGCGGCCGAGTCCAAGGCCTTTGGCGAGCTTACCCAGACCGAGGTCTCGGAGAACCTCCGCGGCATCTTCTTTGGCAGCACTGCCCTCAAGCAGAACAAGTTTGGCAAGCCCGAGCAGCCCGTTAAGAAGCTCGCCGTTATTGGCGCTGGCCTCATGGGCGCCGGTATCGCCCAGGTGACCACCATGAAGAAGATGGACGTCATCCTCAAGGACGTCAACGAGAAGGGCCTCAGCCGCGGTCTGAACCAGATCCAGGGCGAGCTCGACAAGCGCGTCAAGAAGCGCAAGATGACCCCGTACGACCGCGACGCCGCCATGTCGCGCATTGTTGGCCTCACCAACGAAAGCGCCTGGCAGACGCACTTTAAGACTGTCGACCTCGCCATCGAGGCTGTTCTCGAGGAGATTGGCCTCAAGCATCGCGTCATCCAGGAGCTCGAGGAGAACCTTCCCAGCGACGCCATCATCGCCACCAACACCTCTGCCATTCCCATTGCCGACATTGCCAAGGGCGCCAAGCGCCCGGAGAACGTTCTGGGCATGCACTACTTTTCGCCTGTGCCCAGCATGCCTCTGCTCGAGATCATCCCGCACGAGGGTACCTCCAAGGAGGTCATCTCCAAGGCCGTTGATTTTGGCATGAAGCAGGGCAAGACCGTGGTCGTCTGTAAGGACGTTCCGGGATTTTTCGTCAACCGCTGCCTCGCTACGAGCATGGCCGCCACCACGGGCCTCCTTGTTGAGGGCACTCCCTTTGAGGACATTGATAAGGCCATGAAGAAGTTCGGCAACCCTGTGGGCCCCGTCACGCTCTGTGACGAGGTTGGCATGGATGTCGCCATGCACGTCGAGCACACAATGGCTGCTGACCTTGGCGTCCGCATGACGGGCGGCGAGCCCAAGCTCCTCCAGGCTCTTGTCGACGCTGGTCTCCTCGGCCGCAAGGCCGGCAAGGGCTTCTTCGTGTACCCCAAGGGCAAGGGCAAGAAGACCGTCAACGCCGAGGCGGAGAAGATCATTGCCAAGTTTAAGCGCGATGGTCCCAAGCTTGATGAGGAGGAGATTCAGAAGCGCGTTGCGTACCCCTTCATCAACGAGGCCTTGTACTGTATCCAGGATGAGGTTGTCGCTACCCCGGTTGATGCCAACATGGCCTCCATTATGGGCGCCGGCATTGGCATCCCGCGTGGCGGCCCCATCAAGGTCTTTGACCGTCTTGGCCAGAAGTGGGTCGATGACATGAACCGTATGGCTGACCTCTACGGCGAGCAGTTCGTTCCGGCCCCCATTGCCGTCGACTACGCCAAGGCTGGAAAGACCTTCCTCTGATTGGTAGACTCTCACTGTTGATTCCATTTACATAAACCCTTCTTTCGCAATATTTCGTTTCGCTCTGGCCTTGATTTTCTTTGAATTGTTAAAAACCATATGATGGGAAAACAAACACCTGGGCCAGCTTTCTTTGTTTGTATTCACCGATGAGAAATTTCTGCGCATGGACTTTTCCGCTGTTTTTCATTTACTTCGCCTCACTGCAGTGGCTTCACTGTCAGTAAGGCCCGACTTCACAATCACAAGGGGATTCTGGAAAGAAAAATGAATAAATTTTGATTTTGATAAAGATAATTCAAATACGTGCGTGCATGGTCGGTCGCGCAGATAAACGTTTAGGCCGCGACACTTTGCGTAGGTACATTTTCGTTGGCGTAGGCTTCGTCATCATACGAGTCCTTCTCCTTGAAGGGGATCCAGCGGGCTTCGAGAGTTCTCTTGACCTCTTCCACCGCAGCCATGTCCTCAATCGTGCCAGGGACGCGGATCTCCTTTTCATCAGCGATTTGAAGCATGACATTGCGCAAGGTCTTGCCGGAACGCGTCTTGGGGAGCATGCTCACCACGAACGCATGGCGCATGCTGGCAACGGCGCCAATCTCCTTGCGGACCTTGATCACCAGCTCCTTTTCAATCTGTTCCGGAGCGTCGGTTGCATTGTCCGAAAGCACAACAAGGGCCACGGGGACTTGGGCCTTTTGCGGATCGTACGCACCAATGACAGCTGCCTCCGCAACGGCCGGGTGTCCCAAAAGAGTCTCCTCCAAGGCACCAGCGGAGAGCCGGTGACCTGCACAGTTAATGACGTCATCCGTGCGCGCCATGATGTGAAAGTAGCCATCCTCATCGCAAATGCCTGCGTCGCCCGTGAGGTAATAGCCATCGTGCTTGGAGTAGTATGTCTTTTTGCAGCGCTCATCAGCGTTGTGCAGCGTCGTAAAGGTTCCGGGGGGAAGTGGAAGGCGGATGACAATGTCACCGAGCGTATGGTTCGGCATGGGAACCGAGCTCTCTTCGCAGACCACGTCAAACTCAAAGCCAGGCAGCGCGCGGGCAGCACTACCAGGGCGCGCACCAATACCCGACATCTGAAAACCGAGCGCAGGCCAGCCAAGCTCGGTCTGCCACCAGTTGTCGACGACATTCTTTCCCAGCTTGTTGGCGTAGAAACGAACCGTCTCCGGGTCGCCGCGCTCACCCGCGAGGAAGAGCGTCTTGAGTTTGGAGAGATCGTATTTGGAGGCAAAGTCGAGGTTGCGGTCCACCTTGCGGATCGCGCGAAGAGCTGTGGGCGCAGTGAAGAGCGCGCGCACATTGTAGTCCTGCGCGATGCGCCAAAACACGCCTGCATCGGGGAGAATGGGCTTGCCTTCGTACATGACCGTGGAGCATCCATGGAGCAGCGGGCCGTAAACGATGAAGCTGTGGCCAACCACCCAGCCGATATCACTTGCAGCCCAGTACGTGTCCGCGGCCTCCTTGCAGTCCATAAAATTTTCCATGGCCCATTTCAGTGCAGTGGCGTACCCACCGGTGTCGCGCACCACGCCCTTGGGGGCGCCCGTGGTGCCACTTGTGTACAGAATGTAGAGGGGATCGGTCGATTTGACGGGCACGCAGGTGTGAGGGATGGCGTTTTCCATGACCTGGTTCCAGTCTTCAAAGGAAGCACTGCTGGCGTTCACTGGATCAGCGACTTCTTCGCGATGCTTGTTAACGATCAAGCTGGGCTGATGTTCAGCAAGGCGCAGCGCATCCTCGACAATGGGACCATACGGGATGATGCGCGTAGGCTCAACACCGCACGAGGCAGTGATGATGGCCTTCGGGGTGGCGTCATCGATGCGGGTAGCAAGTTCTTTTGCGGCAAAACCGCCGAATACCACACTGTGCACGGCGCCGAGACGCGCGCAGGCCAACATGGCCACGACGGCTTCGGGAATCATGGGCATGTAGATGACGACGCGGTCACCCTTGGTGACACCTCGGGCCGCGAGTCCGCCGGCGAGACGTGCGACGCGGTCCTGGAGGTCGCCAAAGGTGATGGTTTCCTTGACGCCCGTGGTGGAGGAGTCAAAGAAGATGGCAGGACGCTCGGCGTGGCCAGCGTTTACCCAACGGTCGACGGCATTATGGCAGACGTTGAGCTCTCCGCCGACGAACCAGCGCGCAAAGGGGGGGTTCGACTCGTCAAGCACCTTGTCCCAGGGCCGCGTCCACTCCAGCTGACACGCGGCGTTACCCCAGAACTCATTCCTCGTCGCCGGGTCAAGGCTGTCCTGCACGAGGCTTTCGTACGTCTCGGCGCTCAGGTGGTAGGCCGCCGTGCGCTGCGCGCCCTTGGCGACTGCGCTGGCGGTGGCGTCGCGCATGCCTGCCGCCGCCCTCAGCAGCGTTGGGGCCGCTCTCATTCCGAGCATCGTCGTCGCTTCCGGGCCCGCGCAGGGCGCCTCCTCTTCGCCTGGCCCCGCCGCTGCGACTCCTCCTGCTGCTGCTGCTGCTTCTGCTGCTGCTCCTCCTCCTCCGCGCGCAAGGGCGCGGGGTTCTTCTTCTGCCGGCCTCGAGAGGGTCTGCATGCGTGCGACGGTGGCGTCGCCTGGGCGCGCCTCGCTTCGCAGCAGTGGTACTAGTCGTATCCTTGCTTCTCTTTCTTCCCCCTTCCTGACGGACGCTCTCTGTCCTTTCTTTCTTGCTTTCTTTCTCCTCTTCCTCCTGTTGTTTCCTTCTTTCTTTCCCCTCTTTCTTTCCCCTCTTTCTTTCTTTCTTTCTTCTTTCCCCTCTTTCTTTTCCTCGGTTTCGGGATTGCCGGACTGCCTGCGCGGGACTGCGAGCGGCGGCGGCCTCGGCGCCCTCGAGGGAGCGAGAGAGAGAGGGAGGAGAAGGGAGCGGGGATCAGGGGCAGCGAAGAATCGACGATGAGACGAAGTCGGCTCGGCCCGCGACGAGCTCGCGGATCGTGGCGCGAGCAGTCACTGTCGGGCGATGGAGAAACGTTGGCGCGTTACCGTTAGACAGCGCCTACCGTGGCCTACGCCCACGTTCTAACTCAACCACCGACCATTTTCCAAAGCCAAACCAAAACAAAACGAAACAAAAGAATCCAACCCTTCGTTCGTTTCGCGGCCAACGCACGGGCGGGGGAAAGCGCCAAGATCCCGGGGCGGGCCCAGCTTGCTCTCCTCTGCTCTGCGCTGCCTTGCGCTGCTGCTACGCTTTCCTCTCCTCTCCTCTCCTCTCCTCCGCGAGGGAGAGGGCGCGAGGGCAGGCGAGGCGACCCGCGAATTGGGGACTTGGTTGCGGCTGCTCGCACCGCAGGTGTGCGCCAAAATCCGGACCTGCCGCGCCCGCGAATTGGGATCGTCGATCGTCGGACCCGGTTTCAACGCGGGCGCTCAAACCAAAGCTCAAGTTGTGTTGCGCGTCGAGGACTCGGACTCGGAAAGGGACGGCCAGGACGGGCCCAAGAAGATCGGCAGCGACGGCAGGGAGGGAGAAAGGGAGGGAGGGAGGGAGGCTTTGTTTCTTTGACGCAAGCCGTGTCAGGACCGGGATCGACACGATCATCGACCGGATCTGCCGCGACGGGATCGAACCGGCGGGACGCGGCCCGGACGCCGCAAATGAATGCAAGCTGGAGTAAACCTTTGCTCGAGGCTTCTTGGGAGGCAGACCGCGCTTCGTGTTACTGCAGATTGAGCGAGTCGATCGTTTTGATGACAGCCCGAGGAGGAAGAAAACCCCGCGGCCACTTGTGCCGACACCTTGTGCGGCCACTGGGCAGATTGGCGGTGGACGAATGGAATGAGCAACCGACTTGCTAGGACTGCGATCCGATCTGCAGCTGGCTGTGCGGTGGCAGAGCGAAGTTTCCAGGGATTTACGTATACTAGAGAGGAACATTGAAGTTGGCCGCCAGGATTAGCTTAGCTTGGCTTGGCTTGGCTTGGCTTGGCTTGGCTTGGCTTGGCGCCACCGGCCCAACTTGACCGGCTGGCTCGATTCGCGAGGTCTCGAGACTCGTCCGACGCACGAAATTTTCGCTGCCGGCGATGCAAAGCGAATCGTCTTGCGATCCGAGAAGAGGAAAAGCGACCCGACATTTGGCCCACTTCGCAAACTCTAGGCCGGTGATCATGGTGCGCTTGGCTTGGATGCCCCGGTGCGCTCGCCACCGGCCCAACTTGACCGGCTGGCTCGATTCGCGAGGTCTCGAGACTCGTCCGACGCACGAAATTTTCGCTGCCGGCGATGCAAAGCGAATCGTCTTGCGATCCGAGAAGAGGAAAAGCGACCCGACATTTGGCCCACTTCGCAAACTCTAGGCCGGTGATCATGGTGCTCGGGAGAAAGGAAGTTGCGCTCGCGGGCCGGCTGCGGTCAGCGAGAGCACCCAGAGAGATCTTGTAACATCAAGCGCACAAGAATGGAATCTGCCGCAATTTGACAAAGTGCTTTCGACGACACTGCTTGTCTGGAGCTGGCGTTTGCCTGCGGGTCGCGTGCAGACGCCGTGCTCCTCGATCTTGATGGATGACGAAAGGGTTCACGTGTGTGTGTCAGGCACAGAGGCGAGGGCGAGGTGAATAGGTTTTGATTTGGAATTTGAGTTGTTCTGCAATCGAAAGCGCTGGCCAAGATGGCGACGACTTGGAGAAAAAAAATGACCAAAGCTTTGTAAAAGTAGAAAGTAAATTGGCTGGTTTGTGATTGGATTTTGATGATAGAAATACTAGTCGAAGGTGATGCGCGTGCCTTGGCTCTCCGGGAACATCTTGGGCTTCTTGAAGGCGCTGCCGCCGCTAGGCGTCGCGTTTCCGCCAAAAGAGCGCTTGCGGCCGCTCTGGTCGCCACGGCCACCGGAACGGCCTCCAGCATCGCCGCCAAAGGACTTGCGCGGACCAGAGGGCTTGGCAAAGTCAATGCGCAAGTCGCGACCCATGAGTGGGGTGCCGTGAAGCTTGATAGCCTCGACGGGTCCGTTCTCGTCGAAGAACTCAATATGACCATAGCCCTTGAAGTCGCCGGTCTCGCGGTCGATACCCCACCGAATCTGTTTGATGCCGCCGCAGTGCTTAAAGGTCTCGTTCACGGTGTCTTCGTCAACGTCGAAGCTCAAGTTTCCGACAAAGACAGTCGTGCAGCCCTCAGGGCGCTCACCGGGTCCGCTGGGACGCGAAAAGCCCTGGCGCGACTTGAAGAGACGCACCTTGAGCCAGCGCGCGCCAATGTACTCGCCGTCGAGCGTGATGGCGGTCTGCGCGTCGTCCTGGGACGAAAAGTACACAATTGCAGTCCCCTTCCATTCCTCGTTCAGTTCAACACGGGTCGGCTTGACCTTGGCGGCAAAAAAGGCCTCGAGATCCTCCGCCGTTGTCTCGTACGGAAAGCCAAGCACCTGGACGGCCGTCTCCTGGCCGCTAGCGGCGCCATTCGCATGTCCGTTTGACTCTGCCGCCTTGCCGTTCGCCTTGCCGTTGGCGGTCTGCTCTTCCTTGGCGGTTTTCTTCTTGTCTTCCTTTTCTTCTTCTTCGTCATCCTCCTCTTCGCTGCTGCTGCTGCTGCTCTCGTCGTCGGAGGACGAGTCCTTGGCCTTCGCAGTTTCGGCGGCCTTCTCCTTCTTGGCAGCGGGCTTCTTTTCGGTCTCCTTTTCGTCGTCGTCGTCGTCGTCGTCACTCGAATCATCGTCGCTGCTGCTCGAGTCATCGCTCGAATCTTCCGAGGACGAGTCCTCCTTCTCTTCCTTCTTCTCAACAACCTTGGCCTTGGTTTCGACCTTGGCAGGCGTCTTCTTCTCCTTCTTCTTGTCGTCCGAGTCGTCCGAGTCGTCACTGCTCTCATCCGAGGAATCTTCGTCGCTGCTGCTCTCCTCGGCCTTCTTGGCGGCCTCGACCTTTTCAGGCTTCTTCTCATTCTCCTTCTCGTCGTCGCTGTCGTCGCTGTCACTCTCTTCCGACGAAGAGGAATCCTCCTCCGACGAGGAATCCTCCTTCTTGGCGGCGGTCACCTTCTTGGTCGGTGTCTTAACCTCGACCTTCTTTTTGACAACCTTCATCTTGGCGTCGCCATCTTCGTCATCGCTGTCGCTGTCGCTGCTGCTACTGCTCTCGGGTTCGCTCGAGTCGGAATCCTCCTTGGCGGGCTCCTCCTTCTTCTTGGTCACCTTCTTGGTCACCTTCTTGGTCGTCACCACCGTCTTGGGGGCCTCGGTCTCGGACTCAGACTCCGAGCTGCTGCTGCTGCTGCTGCTGCTGTCACTCTCGGACTCTTCGACCTTGGCCTTGACTTCCTTCGAACGCTTCGCCATTTTCCTTTTAGTTTCTCGCCTTTTTGCCGAGCGCGTGCGCCTTGTGGTCCTTGTGGTCCTTGTGAGTCGCGATGCCGCGCTCTTCAGCTAGCTCTTGAATACAAAGCTCGTCCGCAATAGAGTCGAATAAAAAAGACACCCGTGGCTAGCTTGCGCTCCGCCAAGCCTTGCCGTCGTCTACCCCTGCGCTCGCCGCGACTGCTCTCGCTCGTCGCCGCGCGTCTTGATGGTCTGTCTGCGCGCAGAACTTAGCGCCACAGGTCTCGAGGCCAGCCAGCCAATGGGAGGGGGGTATTCTACGAGTCTGTATTGGTCCCGTGCGAAAACCTCATGCCGACGTTCCATCAGAAGCCCTTTGCATGCAAAATACGACAACGATTCATCTACAGACATGTTAGACTTTGTTCACGCCAAAGTTGGGCGGCTTCTGAGTCCTCCGCATGTCGCGACATGCGTCTTGCGTACAATGTTTGGGGGGTAGTTTAAAACTTTTCTAGTATCTCGGCGTCGAAATATAGTTGCATTATATGAGAGGGGCAGGGGGTTCCATGCCTTTAAACGTGCAAAAGGCCCCCTGTTTGAATAACCTTGGTTCGCAACGGCTTGCTCGGCTACTGACGGTTTGCCTGCCTCGTGCTGAGCGCAAACAATTTGCAAAAGCTCTCGTGTGTGCGTGCGTGCGTGCGAGCGTATCGGTGTCGGTGCCGGCACGCGAGCACAGGTCAAGGAGGGAGCAGCGGAGATCGTCGTGCAAGAGGCGAAGAAGAGCACATACCCGCGCGAGGGGCGACTCGCAAGCCAGCCAGAACGGCAGACAGACAGACTGCACGCAAGCAACATGTTGGCCAAAAGGCCGAGCCCCAGCAGCTCCAAGGCAAAGCACAACGCCAGCGACCAAGTCTCGGCTGTGCTTAATCCCGTACGCGGCTACCGCGATCAGCTCCGCAGGTCTGGCGTCCAACCCAAGGACCATGCGCGTGAAAACCTGAAAAAGATAAAGGAAACCCAGCGCAGGATAAAGGAGGAGAAAGAGGCCGCAGCACAACAAGCAACGCCAGCGCCCTTCAAACTCAAGAAATTCGCCAATGTGGAGTCCCGCATCACCAAGGGTAGACAGCAGCAGCAGCAGCAGCAGGACGGTCAAGAGTCCCCGCGTGAGGAGGACACCCGGCCAACGCATAAGTTTCTGCGTAAAGGTGAGCGCTGTCATCTCCCTGCCGGTCCCCCTGCGACGTCGACAAACCAGAACGGCGCCGCGGAAAACTCGCCGCGACCGCTATCTGGCCGCTCAGGGGCCACCTCGCGCACGCGCGAGCGTCTTAAGGACCCTGTGCCCAAAGCGAATGAGCTCAACGCGCTCGCCCCGCGCACAAACAAGAACTACATCCAGAATAATGCTCGCGATGTCCTCGCGCGAAATCAAGCTCGCCGCGATCGAGAGAACGCGCAACGTGCCCTTTTAGAGCGCGCTTCAGCCAAGCAACACGCCAACTTTGGTCGTGTGCCAACCTATTTGCTGAAGCGCCAGGCAGAAATTCTTCAAGCTGAAGCTCGTCGCGCCGAGCTTGATGCAGGTGGCTGCCCGCCCGGCATGGCACTCATGGACGAGCAGGAACGTCTTCGTACGCTTGCTTCTCTCCGTCAGAGTGCGGATGTGACCATGAATGACTTGCGCAAGATGCCACTCACTCTCGGATCCATGGCGCTTCGTAAACGTAAGGAGGAACTCGAGAAGCAACTCGAGGAGCAAGAGGCTGCCATTGAAATCTTTTCCAAGGACAAGGTGTTTTTGTACGAGTAAGAAGTAGGCGAATATATGGGCAAGTTGCATGAGTCCGCGAGCAAACGGGTCGGTGAACCAAGCGAGATGACAAGCACGCACCTTGCCTTCGTTTGGGTAAACGACCAAATCTCCTTGCCAAAGAATAGAAAAGAAGATGGTCGATTCTCCTCCGATGCTGTCGCACTTTTCTCGCGCTGATTGACGGCATACAGCCAGTGGATATAGATGCGGGCGCGACCCTCTTCAATGTTTTTTTTCTCTCTTTGGTCTTTCTCGCCTGTTTTTGTGAAATTTCATATTCTTTCTTCTTGTTTGGCAAGCAAGCCATGCCTGGCCCAACAAACTTTGATGTCAATCGCGAGAGTTTTCAACCGACCTGGCTTACCCCACCTCTGGTAAACATATACCTGGCCTAGATAAACGTGAGTTGCGAGAGTCTCCACCCAGCTATCCCATCGTATATCCTTTAGCCATGGGCCATGGTCGCTCGCCGATCCGCGTCGCTAGATCCACATCGCCCAGGGAAGAGGGAGCCCTTTCTCCTCACCGGGTCGAGCGCGCAGTCGCCCGCGAGCGGGCCTCGCTCTTCCCTCCCCCCTTCCCTCACACCCCTTAATCAACCCTCCTTCTTTGTTATTATCGTTCCTATGAGTCTTGGCATTGGGGCGGGTGGGCAGGGTTAGGGTACGGCCCGGGTCCGGGGCGGGTACGCGCCGGGCGCGCTGCGGGGCGGAATCGGTGGCGGGCAGGCGCCGGCAGTGGGCGCGGGCGAAGCGCGACTTGCGGCGCGGTTTGCGGCACTTGCGGGCCTGGCGCGCAAGTGGGGGCGGCGCGGCGGCAAGGGCGCAAGCGGTGGTCCGGAGCGCAGAGGCGGGAGAGGGAGAGAGAGGAGAGGAGAGGAGAGGAGGGGAGGGGAGCAGGAAGGAAAGGGAGGAGAGGCGGGGCGAGGAGGCGGGGAGCAGAAGCCAAAGCAAAGGTTGGAGTCGAGAGCAGCGCGGCGGCAGCAGGGCGGCAGCAGCGAGCTCGGGACGATGGGCAAGTTCTTGAAGCAGGGCAAGGTGGTGGTGGTGCTCCAGGGCAAGTACGCTGGTCGCAAGGCGGTCATCGTCAAGGCCTCGGAGGAGGGCAACAAGGGCCGCAAGTTCGGCCATGTCCTCGTCGCCGGCATCTACAAGCAGCCGCAGAAGATCACCCGCAAGATGGGCAAGAAGAAGGTGGCTGCCCGCTCCAAGATTCGGCCCTTTGTGAAGTACCTCAACCTCAACCACGTCATGCCCACGCGTTACCAGGTTGACCTCGAGCTCAAGAAGCTCGAGGCCCCTGCCGCCAGGGACGCCGAGGACAAGACCCCCGTGCAGCTTACCCTCGACGACGAGACCATGGCAGATGCCAGCAAGCGTGTGCAGCTCAAGAAGGCGCTCAAGAAGGTTATGGAGGAGGGCTACTTTAGCCAGGACCAGAGGAAGGCCAACAAGGCCGCGGAGGGCGTCAAGTACTTTTACGAGAAGCTCCGCTTCTAAGCCACACAACATGGGAAAACCTGATCTTTCTCCGTTATTGCACAGATTGCTCGCTTACTTGTTCATTATGTTCTTCGTCGGCGCTCACGTTGACGTTGACATTGTTGTAGTTGTCGTCGTCGTCGTCGTCGTCGTTGTCATCATCGACATCGATAAGAATTACGTTTTGCCTCCTTTTCTTTATCGCATAGCAGAGAAGAGGGGGAATATCGCTCTTCACGAGCGCGCTAGTGGTCCGCTCCTTGTTTGTCTGCTTGTTTTTTTGTTTGTTTGCCCGCTTGTTTGCATATTCGCCGTCGCTCGAGGTCAACTTATACGATCACAGACACATAAGAACAAAAAGAAGAGACATGTCGAAACGACTCTGCTTATTACTTTACTTTACCTTAGCGAGCACCAGTCGAGGTCCCCACGACACCGAGGCCAAAACCTGGGAGCTGAGGCATCTTCGGAGCAGCTTGCTTATCGTCTGTCTGGAAGTGTCCGCGGCCTCCGCGAGTATGTTTCTTGGACGTGGCGTTGGTTGTCCTTTTGCTCGACGAGGCGTCTCTTGAGCCCCTGTACCTGTTGGTGGACGAGGTGTTCCCGCGAACACCACGAATCGCCGCGCTATTTCGGCCCGTGAGAGTCTTCTTAGTCTTCGTTCTTGATGTCTTGCCTGCAGAAGGCGTATCGGCGAGTGCGAGGCGTGCAGGGCCTCGTGTAACCCCTCGGACTACCACGCCTCGCGAAGACGAAGTCGGCCCGTTTCGTAAACGTGCCGTATCTCGCGCGGATGCAGCCTTGTTGGATTGCCGCACGACCTTTTGTCGGCGTACACTGCCATCACTCTTGCCATGCAAATTGCGCATCATCACCTCGCGCTTCTTGTCGTATTGCCTGCGGACATCCCGGAACTCCCGCATTCGGTCCTTGGCCGCTTGAATTTTTTGAGGGCCGGATGTCTTGGCCACCAAAGCCCGCGATGACGACGATGTGGAACGCGGGCCTTGCGATCGGGTCATGGATCGCGAACGGCGGCCACGCGAGGTCGCTGCGCTGGGTCTGCTACTCGTGCTTCGACTGCGTCTGGTGCCCCGCGAAACACCCGCAGTTGATCTTGACCGTGTCGACGAGGACGTCGTCGACCTGTTTTGCAGCCACTTGGACACCACTTCATCCTGCTTCTTGGCCCCGTGTAATCGGCCGCGTACTCGAGAGGTACTCGACTTGCTGCCTGGCTTGTTTTCATAGGGGACGAGAGATGACGACTTTCGGGACCCTGCAGACTTGCTTGTCGGCTTGATCGCCGGAAGAGATGTCATGAAGGTTCCTTCGCTATCGTCGCCAAGGTCTGTGTGTCCGTGCGCACTGTCGCGACCGGGGCGAGTTGTGCCACGTCGCATTCCGGTTGCCTTGCGGTTTACGCGGACATGATATTTCGTGCGGGCCGGTTCGACTGCGTTGGCCGCCACGCGCTGCTTTGCGAAAACCACCTTTTTGGCCCCGTGGCCCCCGCCAGAGCGTCTCGCAGAATTTCCGCCGTCGTCCGCGTCGCGCTCGAGGAGACTGATGCGTTTTTCCAGCTCCATCAGCCGGTCCAAAGAACTGACAACCTTGGCCATGTTCTTTTGCCCGGTGCCAAGAGGTCCTTGCGTATCCGAGAGCAGCGATGAGGCATTCTGCAAGGAAACAGATGCCATCGCGTCCGCGTCCATAGACGCACCAATGGGAGGCAGCGCCTTGCCACCGGTGACGCCTCCCTGATCAGTGATCGCTTGTGCTTTTCGATCGAGGAGGAGCTTCTTTTCCTTGTATGTTTGGTTGCGCTGATGGAGCTCTGCGCGCTGTTCAAAGTTCTCTTTGACGCGCTTCAAGTTCGTCAAGTGCCGCTTCATGTCCTTTTCCACGCGGTGGTCCTCGACAGCCTCCTTGTCTTGGTACTCGCGGATGAATTCCTCCGTAACTTCGAGGGGTTTGCCTTGCTCCTCTTGGATGACCTGCTGCATCCATGCAGCCTTTTCGAGCTGCCTGGTTGCGCCCGTGTGTTTTGCTTCCTTGCCCTTGAGACGCTTGGTTTTGATAATCGCGGCTTTAAGCGCGGCCTCGTTCGCCAGCTTGTGCCAGCGCAATAATTTCATTTCCTGCTTTAGCTCCTTGAGATTTTCCTCAGCGGTTCGCTCGCCCTTTTGGCTCTTGATGGCACTTTCAGGCTCGTCATCATTTTGATGACTGCGTCCGGAAAGCTGCTCAAGTCCTGCTGGTTCTCCATCCTTGGCAGCGCGCTTGGCCTCCAAGCCGGCCATCCATTGTGCAAAATCCGTAGCCATGATGTCGTAATGTGCGTTGCTTGCCCTGGCTGGCGCGTACACAGTCCGCTCTGTGCTTTTCTTTTGGGGAGCGGATTGCAGCGGCCTTTTGCGCGTACGCAATCTATCGATGCAACTTCGTTGCGTTCGCACCGTCTCGCGGGATTGCGAAAGGGAAACGATCCGCTTTCGCGCTCGCGCGCTCACGCGCTTACGCGCGGCGTCTGCGCAGCTCGTCGCCCCTCTCTGATTTAATTACTTGGACGTGCTCTTGATCTACACTCCCTTTCGCGAGATAAAAAATGTTGATGCCAACGGTGATCCTTACTTTGAGTAAGCAGGCTTGCTTTTGCGCGCTACAAGCTGCGACTAAACCAATTCACTCTTACCTTACAATGTGACAGCGAAAGCACTGGGTTCGGGTTCGACATCACACCTATTCTGCTCTGACGCCCGAACGGATCGTTCTCCATCATCACGGTACACACCCTCTTCGCGGCGAAGCGCACATGCCGTGCATGTACGAGCAGTCCTGGCAGAGCAATCCAATCATACTGTCAGTGTGAAGGTGAGTGACAAGTCCTGCTACAAAACGTAACGGTACTTTGCTTCTCGCTTGGATGGTTGTTCACCTTCCCGCGAGCCTAGCAACTTTTATTCGACCCATACCGCACCTTGGGGAAGCAAGATTTCGCAAAGAAGAATTCGTGATCTCAATCAGGAGATCTTGCGCCCGCCCCAACCGGCCATCGACAGCTTGGTGGCTCGAGAGCACCTGTCTTTCCTCCCTCCATCTTGCTCTCTCACTCTTGGAAAATGGGAAAAAAAAAAAACTAAAAAAAAAACTAGCCCCACCAACCAGATCGACGGGGAACCATAGTGCTCACACAACAGATAGAACCAGTCCGGAACCGGCACGGAATTTCTGGGGCTAGCAAACCAGGGAAGCACGCAACTGGCAGACAGACGGCAGTTGCCTCTGGGGCCCGTTCGCGCGACCTCGCTCGCTCTCGAGCAGACAGCGAGCCAGACTGAGTCTTGGCGGCGGCGAGCTACGCGACCGACCTCCGCTCCACCGACCGCGTCGCGCTGTGGCACAGCGCTTGCGGGGCGCGAGGAAGGCGGAGGACGCGGCCCGCGCGTGACGGAGGTGTGGCAAATCATAGCAAAGCAAAACAAAGCGAAACAGACTGCAAACGCGGCCCTCTCTCTCTGCCGCTCTTGCAGCGCCGGGACGCTTGCAAGGGACGCTGCATCCGCCTTTGTCCGCAGCCCCTTCAGCTCTTTCGGACACCAAGCAAACACGCAGAACCGTGGTTGGTCTCGCCAACAGCGAAACCCTTGGCCGTGTTGAGCATCAGTGAAACTCTTGGCCGTGTTGAACAGGACGGACGTCTGTGTCCCTGGTACGACACTAACGTCAACTGGAACAACGCCAACGACAACGACAACAAAGACAGAGTAGTAGATTATAGACGAAAAACGTGCTAGCGCTTCAAGCAGCCCTTGTACGATTAAAGGCATCTGAGACTAGACAAGACCATGCCACCTTCTGCGAGGCGCAGAGTCCCCGGGCGCAGAGTCCCCGGGCGCCCCCCTTTGGTACCTATTCACAAAAAAGTAAGACTTACGGGACCTGCATGCTGGGCGAGAAAAAAAGCATTCAGCGCACCGGAAGGCAGCGACATCCGAAAGCTTGCTATCCGCGAGGAAGACCTTAAATTCTCTCCGCTTATGCTGCGGGATGAGCTCACGGGCGTACGCCAGCGCGCCGCGGACACACATGACGTCACAGGTCTTTCCCAGGCAGACTCGGAGGCCACCGACCGCATTCCGGCAACGCCGCAGGACATGGGAACGCAGGCGTCTCCTGAATCACCAACGGAGAAGAAAGCAGCAGAGTCGGCTTCGTCTTGTAGCGAAGGAAAGACAGCCTCGACCTTGACATCTTCGCTCGAGCCAAAACCTTCTGCAGACGAAGAAGTGGTTTCGGGTGATGCAACGCCAACAATAACGCAGAAAACTACACCTAAGCCTTTGCAAGTGCAAGAACAAGAACAAGCGACGCCTGCGAATGTGCCCGAGTCAACTGCGCCCACGCAGGAGTCGCTTGTTGCAGGTGACACAGTCACGGTGCTCCCCTATAAACTAAACGGGTCCAAGGGGCGCGATGCGCTTCATGGCGCCGGCATCGTCAAGGGTGTCTCCGAGGACGGAACAACTGTAGATGTCAAATTTGTTCTCGGCGGCCGCAGTAAACGGGTTCCCCGAGACTTGGTCGTGAGCTTTGACGCTACGGGCGAAATGGCCCTTGTTGCTGAAGCCAAGCGCGCTTCTCTTGGACGTAATCACGTTCCGAGCGCTGATGGCAGTACAAGCTCTGCCATTGCCGAGCCCATTGAACCCAAGCCAAAAGAGGAAACCTCGCAGGGGGCGGCTTCAAGCACCCCTAACAGCAGTGCCTATGTGCGGCGTAGCTATCGCTGCAACGGCCTGCACCAGCTTCGTTCGGCCCGCGTGGTAAAACTACTCGACAGGCTCTGGGCCAGTGACCCGAACGACACCTCGCTCAAGGTGCTTCGCTTAAAGAATCACATTGACGCGGACTCAAACAAACAGGTCATCATGGAAGTTCTCGACGCCCTGGAGCAGAACAGTGTCGTTCAGGCCTTGTACATTCAAAACATGGAAGAAGCGATGGATGATGAGACGCTTGGGCGACTCACAGAGGTACTTCGCACGAACTCACGGATTTGGGCGCTCAATGTAGGCGAAAACTATAGAGTTTCTCGCGAAGGGTGGGAGCAGTTCGCAGAAGACCTCGCGCACACGCATGTGACGCACCTTTACGCCGGAAGCGAAACGACCGTATATGGTGCTCTCAAGGTGCGCATGCGGAACGTCATCAGAAGTAACCGAATCAAGCATCGTCTTCATAACAGCCCGGACAATGTGGAGGTGATTGCCCAGATTGGGCAAATGTGGTGGAATCCGCGTAACGCCAAAGCTCTCCAGCCGCACTTGCCCTCCGAGGCGCAAAAAATCGCCCAAGTCAAGGTCAACCCGCTTGTTGGGCGCAAGGTTGTTGTATCCGTGGGCGATGAACCTCAATCCCAACGGCGTCTTGGTCGAGTGGTCAAGTACAACGATCAACACAATGCGCATTTAGTCGCTTGGATACCAATCAAGGCGTCACCGCGGTCATCTGGCGAATGCAAGCCCGATATTCAGGAGGGCTCGTGGCTGAGCCTCGAGGACTTGGATGTTCTCGTTAGTGGGCCCATGGCGTGGGGCCGGCCCAAGGACATTATGACTGCAGACACAAGCGCAAGCGCAAGCGCAAGCGCAAGCACAAGCGCAAGTCCCAAGAAGCGCACCCACGAGGAAATCAAGGAGGATACGCCGCCTGCTACGCCAACGAAAAAGGCGAAGCGGTCTAGCGAAGACCGCTCTCTCGGAGATGGCTGTCTGGACTTATGGTTCGCGCTTACATCGATTCCAGCGTGCAAGCCGTTCCTCACAGCCTCAAATCGACGGAAGCGCCAGCGCGACTACACTGGCCCGCGAGACCTCATGACAATTCGTGTAATGGCGCGAGGTCTCGAGTACCCTACCATGTCTGACTTTGCGGACGATATTCGCACGTTTTTCCAGCATGAGATTGACGCGGGGGACGCGAGTGATGTCAAACTCACAGGGTTTTTCGCGAGCATGTCTGTGGCGCAGCTGGCCAAGGAGCTGATGGACTCGTTCGAGCGGGAGCTGGTACCAGCCCTGGAGAAATATGGCCATTTGACGCAAACGCATCGGCCATCCACGGCCAAGAAACAGCTCAATTTCCGGTCTCAAGAAACTCCTGTCGTAGCGACGCCATTACCGCAGGTGCAAGCACGAGTGCAGAGCAAGGAAACGGAAGAGAAGCAGTCCGCAAATGAAAACAATCAGTCTGCTGCCGGAATTGAAGACGACCAGCCTCTTGCTGCATCTGAAAACGATCGGCATGCTGAAAATGAGAACATTCAGTCTCTTGCTGCAAGGGAACCTCTTGGTAAGACACCCACGACTCCTGCAGGGCCCCCGAACCCATCCAAGAAATATGAACCCATCCAGATCTTTTGGCCAATCGGCCAAAAGACGCAGAGTAAGGGTGGCAAGATCATGTGCCTTTTCCTCTCGGATAACGAAAATAACATCGTGTCTGTCCCGCGACGAACAGTCAAGCCGTGGGCGGCGATGAAGGCACCTGCATATGTTTCCAAAGATGTTATGGAGTTTGCTGAGAGCGAGGAGTGCCTCTATTGCTATGCAAATAATATGCTGTGCACCTAGGCATGCACGCACACACGATGTCCCCCAGCTGTAGCTATTGTTGGAGTGGCCTTAGCATTGGAGTGAGCTCGTTCTATGTTTGCTGTTATTTTGAAATGAAAAGAAGAAGGTTTATCAAGTCATGCCATCATTGGGATAAGGATTAAATTTATTGTGTCAATACCTACGCCTGTCAGCCCGCAGGATTTGAGTCCATTCCGGTTTTCTGACAAGACATTGTTTTTGGATTTGCTAGCAATAGAATCGTTTGCTTTTTGTAATGGTTCCAAAACAAGGTATACGAAGTGACGGGCTTGTGACAAGTCATCTGAACCTTGATCACCGATACGTGATACGCGATACGCGTTCCCAGGACTACAAGACAAGCATCCTGTGCACAAAGACGTCAAAGCGATGAAGCAGTAGCACGTCATCTGTGGTGTAGGAATACACTCTCAATGTCGGGAAGGACAAACGAACCTTGCACCCTTGCACAGAGGCATAATGCAGAGACCGTTTCGATTCGATGGGAAGCGAAAGAAAACAAAAGAAGCAGCGAATGGAACAGAGGTAGGTTGGAGTATCTATGGTGGTGCAGGAAAAAAAATGCTCAGCGGGTCTCGTCTACATCTTGCGCTCGGTGATGCGCTTGGCGGTGCGGATGATGTCCTCGGTGCCGGGCAGCGAAAGCTTCTCGAGGTTCGTGGCGTAGGCCATGGGGACGTCGGCACCGGTGACGCGGATGGCGGGGGCGTCGAGGTAGTCAAAGGCCTCGGACTCGAAGACGGTGGAGAGGATCTCAGAGCCGATGCCGTGCTGGGGCCAGCCCTCCTCGACAGTCATGAGGCGGTTGGTCTTGATGACGGACTTGATGATGGTCTCCTTGTCGAGGGGGCGGATGCAGCGAAGGTTGATGACCTCGGCCTTGACGCCGTCCTTGGCGAGCTCGTCGGCGGCCTCGAGAGCGAACTTGACGCTGCGAGACATGGTGACAATGGTCAGGTCGGTGCCCTCGCGCTCGATCTTGGCCTTGCCAAAGGGAACAGTAAAGTCGCTGCTCATGGCCTCCTCGCTCATCTCGAACTCCGTGCCGTACATGAGCTCGTGCTCGAGAACAACGACCGGGTTAGGGTCGCGGATGGCGGCCTTGAGCATGCCCTTGGCGTCCTCGGCGCTGTAAGGCATGAAGACCTTGAGGCCCGGGACGGAGCCATACCAGGCGCCAAAGCACTGCGAGTGCTGGGCGCCGACACCAGCGGCGGCGCCGTTGGGGCCGCGGAAGACAATTGGGACGTTGCAGGTACCCGCGGTCATGTACAGCTGTTTGGCGGCCGAGTTGATGATCTGATCAATGGCCTGCATGGCAAAGTTGAAGGTCATGAACTCGACGACGGGGCGCAGGCCCTTGTATGCGGAACCGACGGCGAGACCGGTGAAGCCCATCTCCGTAATGGGGGTATCGATGATGCGGCCCTCAAACTGTGATTAGCGTCAAGAACGTCGCAATGTGCGGAGATGACGGTGTCTCTGTTAGTTTTTCATGTTGCGCGAACTTCGAGGATCGCTTGGGTGCCATGACATCTGCGTGGAGAAAGCTCCGCCGCGGAAACTTTCCTCTTCCAAGGGAGAAGCTTGACTTACCTTCTTGCCGAGTCCCTTGGTGACCTTGTAGGCACCATCGTACTTGTCGACCTCCTCGCCCATGACGTAGACGTCCTTGTCGCGCTCCATCTCCTCGAGGAGAGCAGTGTTAAGCGCCTCGCGCACGGACATCTTGGTGCTCATGGCGCGCGTGGCGACGCCATTCTGGGCACGCGCGGCGGCGCCGCACGCGCGGAGCGTGGTCTTGGTCGCGAACATCCTCCTGTTTTGCACCTGCTGCTGCTGCTGCTACTGCGCTGTATTTGTTTGTGATACGCGTCTGTTTTGTCAGTCTCTCACCGTCGTGTTCTCTCTCTCTCTCTCTATCTCTTGCTCGCTCTCTCGCTCGAAGCAAGGCAGCGCATGGCGAGATGAGGCCAGACCAGGGAGCCACGGCAAGAAGCGTGGCGAGCGACGTCGCCACTTGCTCGCTGGCTCGCTGGCTCGCTCGCTCGCTCGGCCACCCAAAGATAGCATAGCAAGCATGACACGCTCCCGGCATCTCAGCTGTCCATGATCGCAGACCTGCGTGCGTGCGTGCGTGGGTGCCTGCCTGCCCTCGCCTCGCTGCGCGTGAGCGCGCGATCAATCGATCGAGCGCGCCTGCCTGCGCGGCTCTCTCCGTGCGCAAACGTACGGCTGCTGCTGCTGCTCCTGCTGTGCTGTTGCTGCTCCGAAGCTGGTCGCGCGATGAAGGATTGACAGCCGTCGGGTCGTTCGGGCGCGATTCCTTTCTTTGTCTCCTCTCCTCTCCTCTCCTCTTCTTTTCTTTTCTTTTTTCTTTTCTTTTCTTTCCCCTTCTTCTCTCTGTCCCTCTTCTTCTACGGCCTTGCGCTTTCGCTTTTCTTTTTTCTTTCCTTTCTTTTTTTCTCTTTTTTTTTCTTCTTCTTTTCCCTTCCCTTCCTTTCTTTCTTTCCTTTCCTTTTCTTTTTTGTGACGACCGCGCCGCGGGCGCAAGTGCACGAGAGACCGGAGCCACACTTGCGCCGCCGCCGCGCAAGTCAGGTATAGCCACAGCCGCACTTGCGAAGCCCCTCTCCTCGCTAGCTGGCCAGCCCCGGCAGAAGAGGTGGCTCTCCCTCTCTTCTCCGCCGCCGCCGCCGCCGCCGCCGCCGCCGCCGCCGCGCTCGGCCCCGGCAGGACGC
>KN805399.1:367011-382835 GCA_000818945.1 Schizochytrium sp. CCTCC M209059
TTCGAATCGATTCAAATCGCGCGGCGCCGACGGGCGGGCGGGAGGGAGGCCGGCCGCAGAGAACGGCCAGGCGAGGTGGCGGGGTAGATACGGTAGACAAATCGGGGTCGGGAGACCGGCGGCGAGCGCGGACCTCGCTGCGCAGTCCAACCGCCGCGACGCTGCCTTGCGTGCGTGCGTGCGTGCGTGCGAGCGAGCGAGCATGCTCGGTGGCTTGCGTTGACGTGTGCTGGCTTGCTGCTAGCTGGCTAGCTAGCTATCGATTGATTGATCGATCGATGATTCATTTTTTCATTCGTTTATTCGTGGATTCAAATCGTTCTCTCGCGAGCGCGTTCTTGCGTGCCCTCGTCGCCCTCGGCGGCCTTTTGGATGCTCTCCTTCTCGCCTTCCTTCCTTCCTTCCTTCCTTCCTCCCTCCCTCTCCGAGTGGCAGCCGCGGGGCCCTTCTTCCCTTCCCTCGGCGCAGCAGCAGCAGCAGCAGCAGCAGCAGCAGGAGCGCTGGCAGGTGCAGCGCAACTGCACCACAATTTGCAAAGCGCGGCGCACATCCAGCCCCTCCCGGCGCCGCCCTCGACGTCGTCGCTGCCTTGCGTCGACGCCGCGGCCGTCAGCATCGCGTATATGCAGACTCGGACGCGTGCGCGCATGTGCGGCTGCCGGGTCGGCGCGACGACGAGGAGATAGAGGCGGGGGAGGCCTCAAGGGCGCCGGACGGAGCGGCCCCGCCGGAGCGACGACTTGAGAGCACGGCATGGCGAGGGCGCAAATGCTGCCTGGGCCTGCTTTTTGGCCTCGTCCGCCTTGCGAGGTCATGGCGGCACCTACGTCTGTGACTCTTTCTACCTACTTTCACGCCATGTGCGGGAGAGATGAACTGCGATCCCGCTGCTCGACCTGCGGCAGTGGTCGTGGCGCGCGACTTCGAAGGATGAGACTTGCGCGCTGCCGCTTGGACCGACAGCCTCCCTCCCTCCCTCCCTCCCTCCCTGGAGGTTCAAGTTGTTGCGAACGACGACACCTCCGACTGGAGCGGCACAGCCACACAGGCAGACAAACAGACAGACAGCCGCTGGGCTGGCCGCTGCCGCCGTGCCACAAATCCCGCGACGCCTCGAGGACCGGCTGCGGCCCGAGCCGAGCTGCAAGTAAGCAAGCATCAGCAGGCATTGGCGCGGCGGTGGGCAGCTGCAGTGCCGTGATGATGATAAATAAGTGCGCCCGTGAGAATAGATAAAAGAGGTCTGGCCCCGATGACGCTGGCATTGTGGCCCGCCCACCCACCGATGATGACGCTGAGCTGGAGGTGGCGAGGCCCAAAGCTGACCCTGGCGGGCAGCGGACCTCGGCAGCTAGCTGGCAGTGGTAGTGAGAGTGGCGTGGTGGAGCTCACTTGCAGCTGCAGCTGGGACTTTGACTGCGCATGCGCAAGCGGGTGCGAGAGGCGCCAAGGCTCGTTCGAGGTGGAGCAGCAAAGAAAAGAGCAAAAAAAAAAAATACTTGTGTGTGTGTGCGTGTCGCTGGTTTGGATGATGCATCTTAAAGGGATACGGTGCGTGCAAATGTGCGTGGAAAGGATGCATCGGTAAGTTTACAAGTCCTCCAGGTTTCCAATCTCAAAAGGGGATCCTTTATAATTCGAGAATCTCGTCCGGGTAAGAGCTTCGGGCCTTGTCGAGATCCGCGCTCCGCGCCTTGACCGCGTCGTCGCCGAGATCCACGAAAGATCGACTTGGAAAAGCAAACTCGAGCGGGAAGCTGCCCAACGTTCCCAGAAAGCGATTCTTCTTGACATCCAAAGACTTCATGCCCTCCTTGTCCTTTTGCAAAATCCACACATTGTCAGCCTCCTGCGTGGCCTTGCCCGTGCCCGAGAAAGACTGCAACGAAAGCATGTCGCCCTCCTTTTCCTTGCGCGGGTGAATCACCACCGTCACATGGCATCTCTTTTGCGTCGCAATCTGCCGAAAGTGACCAATCGCGCTGTCCATTGACTCGAAGCGGTCCCACGATGTCATGGGCGCGTTCGCAAGCCCACCGCCACCGCTCACCATAAATTGCAGGTTGTCAATAATCACGTGCTGCATACCAGCTTCCGTAACACTGTATGCTACGCTGTCCAAAACATCGACGACGTCCGTCGCGCCAAAGAACTTGAGGGCATACAGAGGCAGCGTTGCAAACTGATCCAATCTGCTCAGGACCTCTTCATCGCTCAGAAACGAAGTCTCCGGACGCAAGATCGCACGGCTCTTCTCAGGCAGACTGCCTGCATACTGGCGGAGCATGTTGCTTAAAAGAGCCTCCCGTTTGATCTCGAATGAGCCCCATAGCGTCTTGACGCCCTTTTGCGCAAGGTGCAGACTCAGCTGAGATAAGAGCGTCGTTTTGCCCGACCCTGTCGGACCCGTTAAAATTGTCAACTCCCCCGGCCGGAAACCTCCGACCAGAGAAGTCAAACTTGGAAAGCCGTCAAATGACTCTCCCAGAGGTTCCGGGTGCAACATATAGTTCCGAATCAACTCCTTCATGTCCTGGACGCTGTCAAAAGGTTCCTCAAAGGCAGGCTTGGCGTTTCGAATGCAGGCCTCCACATCACCCCCGTTCATCAGCACGTCGTTGGCATCTTTATTTCCTTGCCCAATCTGGCCGACGAAGCGCACCGTGTCCATGCCAAAGTGTTGCGCCAGCTTATCCCGAGCAGCGAGGCCCACCTCGTCATTGTCCAACCAAAGGTACACCGTTTTAAATCGCGCCTTTATTTTGTCCACGAGCTCGCCCGTCAAGCCCGCGGATGCTCCTCCTGGAAGAGAAACGACCGCTCGCTTTGTTGCCTCGTACACAGCGAGAGCGTCCATCTCGCCCTCGGTAATAACAATTTCTGTCTCCGAGGGCTTGACAAGATGCCAACCAAAAAGGCCCGAAAGATCGACCCCAGGCACGCTCTGAGTAAATTTCTTCTCCTTCAGACCGCGGAGCTTGATCCTCTGCACCACATATCGCCCGTCTAAAAGACGCGGGTCGCCCTGAGGTAGTGCCGATTGCAACTTCTCGCGTACCTCCTCGGGCCCAAACGCACCTGGCTGAGATACTTTGGGGAATGCGACGCAGTTTCGCAGCACACCAACATAGAATGCTTTCGCAGTCTCCATGCTAATCCCGCGCTGAAGCATGAATTTCTTGAACTCATCGTGATGTGGCTTTCCAGGCTGCACAGCCTCGAGGGCCATCCTTATCTGGTTTGTTTCGTGCAAGCTTGCATCGACATAAACTCTTGTCTCGTCCTTTTTCAAGTCCTTTCTTGCGATGAGTTTTGGCTCAGCTGCATGTGCTCGACTGGCCCCGTGGCTTGCGCGAAACTCCGCACTTGTCTCGTTTGCGTTTGTTGGCTTGGGCAAATCGTGCCCATGTTTATAGGTTGCTCGCTTCTTTTTGTTTTCCAAACTGTCGAAATTTTGCGACAAGGGCTCCGGCTTGCCCGTCATCAGATGCGAGATTTGAAAATTGGGACGCTTCGGTTGCCTCAGGTTTTTGACATCTTCGGGGTCCTCACTTGACCGATGAGTCAAAGTAGACTTTCTCGTGACTCCCGAAGCTCGTGATATTGCCGATGATTTGGCTTTGGTTTTACGATCCTTGCGTTTTCTTCGAGCTGACAATTTTTCGGATTGTTTGCAATTCGTCTCGCCTGAAATAAAAGCACACTCTCTGCTGTCGTCGTTGCTCGACACGGCGAGGCCACGATTCTGTATTGGGCCGCTCAAGAGCTGCCATGGTAGCTCTGGAAAAGCGAATACGCGCGCCTGTTCTCGTAACACCGTCGATGACAAAACAACATCAGCTGTTGATCGCCCGCGTGGCCTCAAAAAGCCTGCGCCAGTGGAGCTGGTGATGGTGGTGGTTAGAATCCGTCTCGCGGCTCCCGTTCGGACGATCATTTGTCGTGCGCAGCGTCCTTGCAGCAAGCGAGAGGGCACGCGTAGTCCCAACGCGGCGCGCCCTGCGCCGCGGGACGCCGCTCTTCTCCTTCGTCGACTTGCCCCTCGCGTGCGCGCGCCGCGATCCGCTGGCGGTTAGGCGGCCAGCAGATGCTGGAGATTTCCACGATGGCCACGGTTGGGTCGGGATAGCCAGCCAGTCAGCCAGCCCACCCCAGGACAGGCCAGGCCGGACCAGCCTTCTCCGCTCGCTTCGTCACTGCGCGCGTCTACGGCCACGACGACTCCGCGCCGACTTGCCCCGTCTGCGCGTGCTCCGCCGCCTGTCTCGGGGCGCAGGCACGAACTTTGTGTTAATGCATGGAAAATCTCTCTCATCCATTGGGCCAGATTTCCGTCTCGCTCGAGGGAAAAAAAAATAAAAAAATATAAAAGGGACACGGCGCCGTTTGCGTCTCGAGCGTATGATACTGTAGAATTTACTGGTAATGTCCTTTGGGATCATCGTAGAGAGAAGACGCATCTTGTCACAGCGTCGCTTATGTAGCCGCGAATCAAAGCCTGCGCTGGATGAGCACAGGCCTTGAGTGCGCGAAGCAAAAGCAATGTCAATGTATACATGCATTTTTCCATGCACGGGCCTACATCATCTTTTCGGGGGGAGGTCAATTGCGTTGCTGTTCTGGCCTACGAAATAGTGAAGCTTTTGGATTCGGCCAAGTGCGAGCATGATGATTTCCTCTTTAAAGGGAGAGTGCAAGGGCTATATGCCAAAAACTAGCGGCCTCTGCTCGAATATTGTGCAGTAAAAGGAAGCAAGTCAGCAGCAACAGTGAGATCCCATACAACGATTCTGCAACAAAAGAATCAGCATAGGGGTCTCAGTAAAATCAGATTCTTAAAAGGGTTGGTCCGCAGAGATGAGATAGCGTATGGTTTTCCTTTGGCAATTAGTAACCAGGCTTGACTTCCTGCATTCCTTACGACAAGTTGAATTCCTCGCGACCGGTCTTGCGTGCTATCTTCGACTTGCGTGAGGCAGATGATCCTTGGATTTTCCTCTTCTGCTTGTCCTTCTTGTCCTCTCACGATTGCTCCCGAGCGTTTTTCACGGGAAAATGCTGTTCCGAAAGGTTTCGCATCTTAAGTAGTGCAGAAGACACGACAACCTTGAAAATGCATGCGCTTCAACACATGGCCGATCAGATTAGGTTCGTTGGAGGATTGAGTGCGGCGGACACCAGCTCTCTCAAGCGTTTTCACCTCTTTGTGGCAAAAGTTGCGGCGCTGGTGAACAAACAGCAAGGATCCGAGCAATTCATGCTGTGTTGAAGCATTGAAATCGATGCAACAATCATACTGAGCTCCTCAAGCCTGCCAATTCCATACGCTAGGGCGATTCTAAGTGGTGCAAGGCGTGGAGTTTCTGTATTGGCAGGCGAAAAACTCAAAGCGATTGCGCAAGAGATCGAGGGGAACGCCTTCCGTGCAGGGCGCACGTTGTCCGCTGGACACCCAAGTATGCAAGTCATTATTCTTGACAAGCTGCGGGAAGAAGTTACCGCGGAAACAAATCTGCATTTTAATTTCACGCAGACCTTTGCGACATTCCTGTCGTGGCTCTTGGGTCAAAGCTGCATCAAAAGAAGAAAAAGAGTTTAATCGGAGACGAGGAAAATGGAGGCAAATCATCTCAGCCTGTTGAGGGCCAACCACCTTCTTTGATGCAAACGATGAAGGACGAGCTTTTCATAATTCTTGGTTTTGTGTCCCTTTCGCCGATAGAATGTTCAGGATCAAAGAAGCAGCGTGCACATCCTGAATGGCGCCCGTGGTGTTTCGCTGCGCGTACGGATCGACCGTGACGCGGAGCAGATTCTGGCGCGACGCACGTAAGGCAGAAACCAGCTCTCAGGCTTTGCTATCGACTTTCAGGACCTGCGAAACTTTTGATCCCGACGACGCGCAAGTCCTCGACATGGAGCGCGATGTAGCTGCAGGTGACTCCATGTGGCTCGTGCCAAAGATTCAGGCTGGAAGCGCTAAATTAGACCGCAGAGTCATCTTTTGGCCAGATGGAGCTTCCGCCTTTCCGTCTTGAAAGACACCTCCCTTTACGGCGTATCGTCTTCGAAAATACGGCAACAACAACGACAATCATGACGATGTTTTCGACGACAAAGAGCGTCTTGCGGAGGAAGGGAGTTTGCGCGATGCCACTACGGGCAGAAAGCTCGCGGGCACGCACATTCGCAAACGTCGATAGAATAAGAGAACGTCAGCGTCTAGGCCTAGGTCAACTTCGTCCGTGTTCTTCATTCGCAAGAAGTTGCCAATTCTAGTTCACAAGATCATTCCTTTTTGTCGGTTAACAGCACGGACAGCAACTCCTTCAAGCGTAGGCGTATGAATAGCAGCTAAACGAAGAAGTCTGCATGAATGAAAAAAAGGAAAAAGAACAAAGGCCTTGTCAACGTGATGAAATCTCGCAAAGTTACAGAACCTTGGATGCACCCCTCTGTAAGACTGATTCTCGGGCATCTGTCCGGCCGCGCAATACCTTTTTACGGTCTTACAATTAGTCCTCGACGCAAACAAACAGTCTCGTATGAAGCTCCTTTTTCCTTATCGCGCAGGCCTGTTGGCTGCTGATCTCGATTCATCGGAGGTTCGTTCCCGGAATTTCCGCGCCACCCGTTGCGTCCCAGCTGAGTCTCTCCGGACTTCTTCTGAGGCCGATTCCGATCCGCCGACCCATGAAAACCCTCTTGCCGGACCACCCTTCTTTGGTAAATGAAGCGAAAACACATTGTCTCCGACTCCGCCAAGGACACGATCATCAACCCTCGTGCCCTTCCTACTTTGCCACCTATCGACGCGTATAGCATCGTGCCGACGCTGCTATCTGCCATTCATCCAGATGGTATCTGGCATACAAGACCTCGATCTTTTCTTTCTCTACGTACATGCCGGTTCCCAATGTTTTCCGCGCGGATCTGGCTCGCTCGGAGAACGGTCCCAGCGAGCCTGCGTTGCGTATCTACTGCCAACTCTTTCGGCGGCGCTAGCTAGCTAGCTAGCTAACGGTCGTGATGCGTGCGGCTCCAGCAAAGGCTCGTCATCTCCGCTATGATCGATGCAATCCTGCGTACGAGCCTGGGTGCGCAGGTCGAATTCTGGCGAGCGAAAACCCCTCGGAGCAGACTGCCTGCGAGGAATGGGTGCCCGGCTGGGTTGGTTCCCTGGCGCAAGGTTGCATGGCGATAGAAAGTCAAGACGTCTCGCGAGTCGCACGCGGCCCGGGACCCGGCAGACAGACCGACGCACAAACGTGAAGCTGGCAGCCGAGCAGAAGCTGCCCGGCATCGTCTGCTTATGCGTCTGCGTCGTGCGGTTCGCGATCTTTGCAGCGGCACGGATCTTTCCCGTGTAAAGAACGGCCGCGTAACGTGTCCCGTGCGTCGACGAGTTTTCTTCGATCGTCACGAGATCCAGGCAGCTGTCAAGCAGGGCAGAACCTCATCGCGGCGCGAGACATCCGAGCATTCCTCAGTGTCAGCGAGATGGCGACCATGCAGCAGAAGAAGCAGCGCAAAGAGGCGTGCGTAGAGTGCGCCCAGCCATTCGAGCCTGTGCCTGTGCGCCAGAGGCTGCAGCAGATGAAAGACTGCTCGGGGCGAGGTCCCGGAATTGACGTCTACGCACTTACATGCGGTCATTGGGTTTGCAGGTCGCACGCGGGCCTCATTACGCAGTGCGCACTGTGCAAGCGTGACGCGCGCGACTTTTTGCGATGGCAAGCGTGCCGGACCCTTGGCTTTGGCGCTGCTACGCTTTCCTCGTCCAGCAATGAGGGAAGTGATGGAGAATCTGACTGGGTAAACCTCAGCGATGGCAACTCTGACGGCGAGTCTGACGGCGACAGCTATATGCACATGGAGCATGAGGATATCTCTGCCATTTGCTTTGCTTCCAACAAAGGCCTCGACGTGGTGGAGGATGCAGAGGTGGGCACCTGTAGTGTTGTTGATGCCACCCCTCGCAAAGAGATCGCGAGCGAGGATTCGGCGACGCAAAAAGAGCCCATCGCCCAAGAGACGACGGCTTCGAGCTTCGCAACGGGCGATTTTCGTCAAGGCAAAGCGGTCAATGCTTTGCAGACCGAGAATACTCGCCGACAATTTCGTCCGCAAAGCTCTTACAAAACCGCAGCCTTGCGCAACAACACGATGAATCTGGCAAACGCGCGAGCGATGGAGCGCAGCAGCGTGTTGATGGAGCTCTCCGTCATGGGGTTCGATTCCCGGCACATTTCGCGTATTCCAGAGTCTTGCAACGATAGCGTGGAGAGCGCGCTCGACTGGCTTCTTGCGCATGCGCAAAACGCAGCGTGGGAAAACAGCGAGCCTTTTGTTCGCGACAGAACCGACCTGTTGGCCAGCGCTGATGAGCAAAGGAGCGCTTCCGACTCCGTTTCCGATTCTGACTCTGAGTCCGGTTCCTCCGAGTCCGCGTCCGAGTCGGATTCGGATTCCAGTTCCGAGTCTGAGTCTGAGTCTGAGTCTGAGTCTGAGTCTGAGTCTGGCTCCGATTCAGACTCTTGCTCGGGGTCAGAATTTGAGTCCGAGTCTGACTCGGATCTCGATCTCCCTGCGCCCAATAAGCTGACACTCGCGTCCTTCCTGGTCCACGCCGCGCGCCGTTTCAAAAAGGAGTTTCTACATAGCGAACTAGCACAGACGTCACGCGAAGAAGGCTCTCTTCCAGGCGCGTGCGCGCCTTTGTCGTCGAAGCGAGGCGAGAAGCCGCTCACGCTGCGCCAGACAAGCGACTCACAAAGCTTGACATTCGACGACCCAAAACTCCAGTCACTCAAGGCGTCACTCGGTCAGCTTGCGACTGCTCTTGATCGTGAAGTGGAGGAAATCTCGAATCAATACAAGACGAACGCGCCTCTGTGGTTTGCTAGCATTGACGCGGACGAGTCTGCCAACGACGCGGCCAAGGCATTTAACCAAGGTGAACAAATGCTGAATATGCGCGCTTCAGCCTTGGTAAGCATTACGTCCCAATGCGCGGAGCTCCTAGACGCTGCAAAGTCTGTTACCACGACACTTCAGTACCAGCTCATGAAGGACAAATGCGAGATCAATTTGCAGCTCCGTAAAGCGAGTCAGAGCAAATCATCCGGCTTTACAAAAAATGCAATGCTGCACGACGAGCGCACAAGCTACATGCCTTGCTGCTTGGGCTACAGATTTTGCGATCTTCGTGACTGCTTTGAGCGCGATGGTTGCAGTACATGTTGCCGTTGCACGCAGAATTCTCTTCGAGAGACCGATGCGACGCATGAGAATGGCAGCACCCTTTGTTGCGAATCGTGTGAATCTCTGAACGAGAGCTACGAACGCCTTCGCAGCTCAAGTGCCAAGCAGACCTTGCAACCTGATGTGCGACTTTACGCAGCAAAGGCTCTAACAAAGACGAAGCCTTCTGGAACAGAAGCAAGCTTCTCGAAGCTGCCAAAGCTTGCCACGCAGAAAGCGCAGAAATCCGCTACACCAAAGACGCAAAAGCCTGCTTTCGTTCCCCAAAAGAACACTCGTGCGACACGACGGCCTGTAGCAAAAGTGCCATTGCCTGTATCGAAGGCTCGTGGTGCTACTCGAAGTAACCCAAAGCCGAAAGATCGCGCGCCATCACGCTCTGCGAAGGTATTGTCGATCGGGAGCTGCATTGCCCCGACCCAACAGTGCGACTGTGAAACGATGAGCATTTGCACATTGACCTCTCTGAAGTGCTGCTGCGCGTGCAGCGACAGACGAAAGAATCCTGGCTGGGCCTACAAAGACGGACTTGGAATGGTCCAAGTCTCTGCATATGAAGACTGTGCGGGCTACTGCCCGGCTTGCACTGACTTTTGGCGTATGCAAATCAAAGGCTCTCAGACAAGCGATTGTCAGCCCATGTAAATGCTCAAGGTCAAGCGAGAAATCAACTTCGCCTTGGATAAAAATTTGCAAATAAGAATCTTCATGGGGAAAAGTTGAGACTGTCCTCGAGTTCAATATCTGCTGAGCTTGCCTTGGCTGTAGCTTGCGTGGACGCTGCTGAAGCTGTTGTTGCTGCTGCTGAAGTGCCGTTGCTATTCTCGCTCTTTGCATTCGCCTTCTTGGTCCCGGGAAGGGTCTTCTTGGTCTTCTTGGCCTGCTTTGAATTCGCCTCCTTGATCTCAGGCTGCTTGTCCTTTGCTTCCTTTCCCGAAGACGACTTGCCCAAGGTTGCATCTAAAGTCTGCTGTGAAGACTTTGTTTCGGAAGTTGCGCTCTCAGACTCTTTTGCAGATTCAGCATTGCGCGACGTTGCAGATTTGCGATTGCGCTTGCGCTTACGCTTGTTTTGGCCAGCCTTTGCAGACGAGGTCTTGGGCTCATTGTCGTGAGATGGTCTGTCACCTGGTGGTGGTGATGGGCGACGGTCACGATCTCGGAAGGGGGGCGAGCGACGACCTCGAGGTGAAAGAGAACGACGCGGGCGTCGCATATCCCCACGAGGAGGTGACCGCCGCAGTCCATCGCCTCGAAATCCTTGCGGCGAAGGGGATCGCCATCGGCGACGAGGCGGCGAGAGCCCCCCTCGCCGAGGTGGAGGCGGCGAGTATGGTCTCCGCGGGGCGCGGAAAGGGGGTGGCGATCGCGATCGAGATCGCGACCATCTTCGCGGCGATGGCGGCAATGGCGGCAACGGTGAGCGAGACCTGCCACTGCGAAATGGCGGCGGTGAAGGTGACCTTCGCCTTCTCATGGGCGGTGGCGACGGAGACCATCGGCGCGGTGATGGAGATCTCCGGCGCGACGGAGGGGGTGGCGAACGTAGTCGTTTACGGGGTGATCGGCTTTGTGAAAGTTGTGCGCCATCCCGGTCCGGGCTTGCTCCATCACGCCCGTTCCGAGGTGAGTCTTCGCGCGGGTTTCCCCCGCGTTCCGATGGAGGCTTCCAGCCTTCTGCACTGTTTGTAGTCTTGCTTGCCATTTCAGACTCTGACTTAGCAGAGCTACTTGGCATCGAGCTTGGCTGTAGCAATGAGCCGTCCGACCGACCGGACATGGTTGGCGCCCGAGGAGGATCCTCCGAGAGCTCACTGACAAAGGCAACCTTGCGATTCGGTGCGGCATTGGAGCGAGCGGATCGAAGTGCAGAGGTCAAGCCTGTGCTAGAGTTGGAAAAGGGTGCAGCCATGGTTTTCGCCTTGGCGGAAGGGGAGGCAGTCGAGCCTGCACGATCCTTTTGTCGGCGTTTGATCTCGCGGACACGTTCATCGAGAACCGCAATGGAGCCTAGCCCGAGCCACCCCTTTTCTTTCCACTTGTCAAAGTACTTATTGAAAGACTCGACGACCTTTTCAGGAGATTCGGGCGCCAGACACTCGCGCACAGCTGTTTCGAGAACGGAAAGCCAGACGCTTTCATAATCGACCGGGAGCTTTTTGCCCTCGGAGCGCATCGCATGGCACTTGCCAAGAACATCGTGCAGGACGCGAAGGACCATTAATTTTTTTCCTCCGCTACCCGTTTTTGATTGTTTGCAGACAAGAGATTCAAGCTCGGCGCCGATGGCTCGCGCGCATCGTGGATGGGCCATGATCCATGTTCTCGCTTCTCTTGCGCCATCCTTTTCGCGGACGACCTTGGTTAAGAGCGTCTGCAGCTTTTGTTTCCGATTTTCCGAAAGTTCAATGCCGACTTCACCATTGTTGGCTCCCCGCACGTGATCCGTGGCTGAGCTCGCACCACCGCTGCCGTCGCCGAGGTCGAGCAACTTGGCGACCTCGCTTTCTGCCTTCTTCCTGCGTTTGCTCGACATTCTCGTGCCGTCGCTCACGCGCACAGACACGAGAACGTCTTGAATCTATGTTTCTGCGCTCGGCTCTCAGAGCTTGCGCCAGCGCGCGCAACGCAAGCGAGCAGGTGCGCACGGCGTGTCTGCCCGGCGCGGGTTGAGGTTGCCACGGGTCGCGAAGAGGGTGATTGGCGTGTAAAAGGTTCTACGCTCTCTGCGGCCTGCGTTCGAAGACGGGCCGCAGCGAATATCAGCGCCGCGTCGCGTCGGCCCGTGTCGTGCCACGCCACGCAACGTCAAGCCGTCGGTCAGAGCCGCCGCGGCCGCTAAAGCAGCAGCAACAGCAGCTTGGGAGGTTGGTTTGCTCGGCTTGGGAAAAAACGTGTTGCTTTTAATGGTAAACGACTTATAGACCTTTTAAAAGGACCTATAAAAGAAGTAGGTGGCACGAGCAGACAGTCACTAACAACACACACACACGCGACGATGAGAACGAGAATGTTGATCGAGGCGCGGTCTTACGATCGTCGCGGTACAGAATTCGCAGCAGCAGCAGCAGAAGAAGAAGAAGAAGAACAAACGTACGAGCGAACGAAAGGAGACGTGGGAGCAGAGGACGCTCGGCAGCCTCGTGTGCGAGCAGGGGTCGCAGAGGGAGGAGAGCTGTTCGGAGTCGTGTACGCTGCGGAGCTTTGCGGCGTCGAGCAAGCGAGGTAGCTCGCTGACTTGTCGCGAGTATAATCTCAAGAGCGAAGCCGATCGCGATGGCGACAACCATGCCCGGCGTTACTCGTCGTGAGACGGATGAACTAGCTCGCGAGCTCATTCGATCCTTGCTGACGGAATGCAGGTCTGTTGAATGCGAATATACGCTGGAGCACCTTCTCGCTTCGCTTGTGCCCGCGCTCGTGCAAGTGGCGAAAACATGGGCTGAGCGTGGAACCCAGACCCAGATTCAGCCTGTCAACTTGTTGGCGCGCCAACTTTATAGAAACAATCCAAAATTCGCACAAGCTAAGACCAAAGCTGCACGGGAGCACCTTCGCGTGCGAGAGCTCATTGTTGAGGAGCGACGAGCTTTGCGACAGAAGCGCTATGACGTTCGTTTCGCGACCGCTGTCGAGGATGAGCTTCTCAAGCTCGAAATGTGGCCGCTGGAGCCTGCCTCGGGATCGCCCTGTCGCTATGTACGTCTCCATGGGCGTGAAATTACCGCCCTGCTGGACGAGGTACAGCAACGAACGGGTCGACATGGCCTTCGCGAACAGCTCGAAGTTGTGCTCGAGGTTCTTGACGTCCGCGAGCAGCGACAAGCTGAGTGGGCAGACTTTATCGATGCCATAACGACGATTGTCAAGGCGGATCGGCCAGGCATCCTTTCGAAATGGCTTCTCCGAGAGCTCAGGGTCAAGCTGGACCTAGCCCTCGAAGACTACTACGGATCCGCTGATGCCTCTGAGCTCATCGTCAAGGCATTGAGGTCGGGCAAACTCACGGGCGCAGGTATGGTTCGGTTTTTGGAGGAGATTCGTGACGCTGCGCTCGGCTGGGAGGCAACTTTCGAGTCGGAGGAAATTCTGGACGCGCAAGAAACAAAATGTTCTGACCTCGTCGAGATTCGCTCGGAAGACTTTGCCCTAATTTTGGATGCTTTTCTGGATCGACTTGCAAATGAGCGCATGAAGGCTTTTAATCAACTTTCTCTCTAAAAAAAAAGAAACGAAAAGAAGAGGAGTGGGGGTTCAAGAGAGTTCATTTTCCTGTTTTCGAGATGGGAAATAGAAAGGATGGACACAGCGGAGGGGCGCATGGCAAAGCCATTGGCCAAACAGCAGAAACAGATGATAGTAAGATAAATTGCTGGACTCGGCCGGTACCTCTAGTTTGACCTAAACACTAAAGAATAAGAGATTCATTCTTTGGGGGACGGTGGTCGTCGTGTAAATAAGGCCATCTAGTGGAAACGTGCGCGCGAACGCAGGAGAGAGTGAGAGAGAGAGAGAGAGAGAGAGAGAGAGAGAGAGGGGAAAAGAGAAAGGAAGTGACCGAGCTTCATGTTGCCAGGAAACAGCTCAGATGCGAACCGGTTCGAAGAGGACAGGACGAGGTCTAGCATGGTACACAGATTTGCAAGTCGCTTGCTCAAGACTGTCCACGTTCCTGTGCTCGGTCCAGATGCAAGGACCGTAGGGCGATCCGAAATAAGTGACGAGCGGACACTATGGAGAACCTTTCTAAATTATAATAAAGATTCAAACAAAATAAAGGGCTTGAATGTTCCGAAGAAATGCGTAATAAAGCAAAATTAAGACAACGATGAGTGCGAGTCTAGAAGATTGCGACAGCGGGATGAAGAAAACAAAAAGGAAATGGTGAAAGAGAAGAGGACGCGGTGATCGATGCGGCAGCACTATCTGGCAGCCACAACTTCAGCGCCGTGCGCGGCGCGGTTCTTGCCACAATGTTTGCACACACCAAACTCTGCGGCGGAGACGTCGACATGAAAACCAGGACACTTGTGCACACTGACAAGACCACCCGGGATGGGCGCATCGTCATTGCGACGCTGCGAAATGCGTTTCCACTTGCGTGCAAGACTATCGGAAACGGTGGATCCAGCCCGCGAGGAGCGTGAGATCGATGGTGAGTTTGAAGTGCGACGCATTGATGTGCGATTGAACCTTGCCATTTCGCTGAGAACACCGTCGGAGGCCACCTTGACAGCAAACTTTTGCTGGTTAAATGAGCTCTTCTTTTGCACTTCAGGCTGTAGCGTTGTGAGGTTTTCGCCATAGGCACTTCGCAAGGCTACATTCATTGCAATGCGACCCTGAGTCCGAAAGATTTCAAGATACTCTTCGACTCCAGAGGAAAGGTCTTGAGGAGAATGTTGGAGGAAGAAGCGCTCGAGTGCGTCCCTGACGGCTTCTTCGCTGTCGTCATCATCGAGCACGCTTCCAGTGGCCGAGCTCATCGACGGTCGACCATACTGCATGTAGCCAGTGCCACGTCCAGGCACGGCGACTCCGGGGAGACGCTCACCGGATTCAAATCGCGCGAGGGTAAGACCGTAACGCATGCTCAGTTCTTGCTCAATCATGCGCATGGCTTCCTCGGGCTCCATGCTCATGGCCCAGTTGACGAGCTCGTCAACCTTAACTTCACCAAACTCGACGCCAACAGGATCAACGTGTGCATAGAATTTATTAAGACGTTCTCGCAGCTCGCTCTCGGAAGAAATGCGTGCGACAGGCTCGCCAGCATCGCTACGTGATCCGGCGTCGCTCCTCGATGCAGCGGCGTTGCGTTCATTAAAGAGCGCTTCACCTTCATCGAAGAAGTCCAACTCCTCGTCTTCGTCTTCATCTTCGTTCTCTTCTTCTTCGCTAGAGTCGTCGACTTCGTCACGTTCGCTGTTTTGCGGATATTCATTCTCGTGCGTATCATCGTACCCGCCTTGGGAATACTTTGCATCAGCTTCGGGATCGAAGGCCTTGTAGGCGTCGTAAGCGTCGTAGGCTTCGTAGTTGCCGTCGGCGACGAGCTGCGTTTCCGGCGCGCGAACGACGCCTGTCGCACGTCGCGATTCCTTTGGCGCTGAAGAGGCGCACCCCATTGTCCCCGCGCTCACTCTCGCTCTCGCTCTCGCGCTCGCGCTCCTCCTCCTCCTCCTGGTCGCCGACTCCAAGAGGGTTTTCCCTCCCAGCAATCTCCCTCGGACCTGGTCTTGGTTTGCGCGTGCTCGAGCTTGTGCACGCCCTCGGTGCTTGAGTTTCTCTCTCTTTGCGCCGAGACGGTTTGCTCGGCCCCCAGCCGGTCGCTCGCTCGCTCGCTCGCCCGCCCGCCCGCCCGAGCAGCAGCTCCCGCCCGCGAGCGCGCCCGCGTCTGCCGACCTCGCGCTCGCGCCTTGCGCAAGGCCTGCTCGCTCGCGCGCTCCCTGCGTTCGACGCGGTAGGATGCGAGACTGCTCGCTCGCCGCCGCAGCCAGGCAGGCAGGTCCTCCCTCCCTCCCTCCCTCCGCGCAGCGCGCTTCGCCCGCGCAGGCCAG
>KN805399.1:383209-395185 GCA_000818945.1 Schizochytrium sp. CCTCC M209059
CCGGCGGGCTGGCGGGGCGGCGAGCGGCGGCGGCGCGTGAACCGGGCGCGCGGCAGGTAGAGATACTAGATAGAGAGAGCAAGCGCGTGTCTCCCGTGTCGAGACGGGTGTGCACTGGCCGGTGAGGAGGGGCTTGGAGGTGCCAAGGCTGAGATTTTGGACTGCAGGGGAAGAAAGCCGGGTGGGGGCGGGCACGACTGCGAGCAAGCTGCTGCTGGGCGAAGTGCAGCTTCAGCTGCAGACGAGGCTCGGGCTGGGAATTTCGAAAGTGAGGAAGGAGCGCGTTCTTGTTCGTTTCTTTTCTTTGCTTGCCTCGTCTTGTCTTTTCGACGATGTCCAGAAGGACTGGCAAGTAGAGTTGGATCGCTAGCTTTTGCATTGTCCTGGTCATGGCCGATTGAAGTGAAAGAGCGCGAATTTTTGACGGTATCGTTTGGGTCTGCGCGTCGAGAACCAGAAGGCTCTCGGCTACAGCTGCAGCATGCACGCAGGATGGACTGTCGAGACACTTGCGATCGATCTTTGGGATCATTGATTGCAAATATAAAGAAGCGGTGAAGCTTCTCAAGATGAACGAGCCAAGGCCTGCCATTGGTATGCTTTGCGTTGGTCCTCTGCGATCGAACGACACTTATTATTTGCATGCAGCTGCAAGCACGTAGGCTAACCTTCAGCAATGACCCTCGCCCATGAAACGATAATAAGTGCCACCACGCACGAAGAAAAGAACAGAACGCGTACTACGGCGAAATCGCACATTTGCCGCTCTGGCATAAGGCTGTTGCTCCCCGGCTATAACCTACTTGCGTCCGGCACTCGCAAGTGCACCTGACCTACTCGCTACCAGTAGAGTATTTCAATAAAGGCCTCAATTGGAAACCGGAAACCGCGGCGACGCGCCCGCGCCTCCTCCTTTCCTTGCGCAGCGCCGCGCCGCGCAGTCAAATAGGCGGGCAGGCAGGCAGGGCAGGCAGGCGGGGCAGGCAGGCAGGCAGGCAGGCAGGCTGCGAGTCCCCGCGCCGCCGCGCCCCTCCCCGCGCGCCGCTGGAGGGGGCTGAGCAGCAGTGCCAGCTGCAGCAGCGCGGTCGGTATCTTCGGAAGGGACGAAGAAGCATCGATCGATCGCAGCCTTCAGTGGTTCAAACCGAAGAAAGGGGAAAAAAACACCCCCAAAACTTCCTTTTTTTGAAACTTACCTCAATTTGAGTGTGAATTTGAATTTGAATTTGAATTTGAATTTGAAACCTCGATTCAAACCGGGCAAGCAAGAAAGAAAGCAACTTGAAGAAAGAAGGAAAGAAAGAAAAAAAAAGAAAAAGAAAAGAAAGAAGCATTAAGGCAAAGCAGAGCAGAGCAGAGCAGCATAAAGGGAAAAGAAGGAGAGGAGAGGAGGGGAGGAGAAGAAAGCAAGAAGGCAGGCAAGAAGGCAAATAAAGCGGCAGAGCCCGGTCGTCACGCAAGCGCGCGGGTAGGCAGCGCGCGCGGGCGGTCGCGAGCCCCGAGCCAGCCAGCCAGCAGCGGCGCGCGTCGGCCTCTCCCGCGGCGAGCGGGCTGCGCGCGCACGGCCGGAGGAGGAAAGGCAGGCAGACGAGACGAGGCGGGCGAGCGTCAGCGGCTCCTCACACCACCATCCATCCCATCCATCCCCTTTGTTCATCCATTCTCTCTATCTCTATCTTATCCGCCGCTCGCCGCGGGCTCGAGCGCGGCGTGAGGCGCTGCGCTGCGCGGCGCGGAGGCGGCAGCCGAGCGATACGCGGGCCGAAGCGCGGCGAGCCGTGAGGCGACGTCCGAAACCCAGCGTCGCGACGACGGGAAGAGAAGAAGAAGAAGAAGAAGAAGAAGAAGAAGAAGAAAAAGGAAATGATGATGTCTGACGCAGATGCCAGCGGGCAGCAGCAAGAGGGCCAGGGCCAAAGCCAAGGCCCCGCTCCCGAACGCAGCTTCCAGGTGGGTGACCGGGTCGTCGCGCAGCGAAAGCTGGGCACGGTGCGTTTCTTTGGACCGACGGACTTTAAGCCCGGCAACTGGGTTGGTATCGAACTCGACGAGCCGACCGGCAAGAACAACGGCACAGTCCAGGGCCGAACCTATTTTCAAGCGGATGAAAACTGCGGCATCTTCGTGCCGGCCAAATACGTCGTACCGCACCAGCAGGATGAGATTGCCGCCGTCATGTTGCAGTGCAATCTGCGGAAAATGCTGGCCAAACGCAAGGTCAAGGCCCGTCAAGCCGCGCGCACGTGGAACATCCTCGACAATCATTACGAGGAGGTCGGCCTGCGCAAAGGACGCGCCGTGGAAAAGGCCACCAAGCGACTCAAGGCGAAAACCATCATGCAGGAAAACCGTACGCAAATCTCAGACGCGATCGGAATGGAAGGCGTCAACGAGAACGAGAACAACGAGAAAGAAGGCGACGCCGACGCCGACGCCGCCATGGATACGTCTGGCGCCCCCGGCCCAGCGGCGTCGACGGCAGGGGCTGCCGACGGCGCCGAGAGCCTGAGCTCGGGCAGCGCTGACGAAGAAGACGAAGACGGCGATGATCTCTTCATGGGGGCCACCGTCGAGGAGCTGCAGCAGGCCGCCGCCGACGCGGTAGACGAGCTCGTCCCGGAAATGCTTTTTGCCATCAACGTCTCGCCAAGCTACACGGGTCCGAAACTGAACTTTCCGCTACGCCTCGAGCACATACTTGAAATGCTCGACGCCTTCAAGCTCGACAAGGTCCTGCACTATAAGTACTTTATGCTTCTCTTTCTCTTTGGCAAGCGACTGCTCGAAGAGGAAAAGACAGTGCAGGACATTGACATTCCCGAAGGTGTCAAGCTGACCGTTGTTGGCGATACCCACGGCCAGCTCCAAGATCTCTTTACCATCTTTACCATCAACGGCGTCCCCTCGGAAACGAACTGGTACCTTTTCAACGGTGATTTCGTAGATCGCGGACCCAAAGGCTGCGAGATCTTGGCCACCATGCTTGCCTTCAAGATCCTCTATCCCAGATGCGTCTTTTTGAACCGCGGCAACCATGAGGCGCGCGCCCAGAATGCCTGGATGGGCTTCGAGGAGGAGCTTCTCACAAAGTACAGCCATGACGTTGAGGCTGTCCTCATGGACCCCTCGACGCGACTCAGCCGCTCGCTGCGCCGCTCCAAGGCGCCTTTCGATGCCCAGCCCGGCTCGAACGCCACCGAATCCTCGGACATGGAAACTGAGGAAAACGGCAACGCGACGGCGTCTGGCGACAAGTCGTTGAACAACTCTGCTCGCCGGCCCAAAAAGAAAGTTCGCAGGAACTCGTTAGACCGCGCCACGGGCATGCGCGAAAAGATGAACATGTTTGGCCCTGGGGACCGACTCGCCTCCCTCAAGCTCTACATGCTTTGCCAGGCTACCTTTGATGCCCTGCCGCTCTGCGCGCTTATCCAGTCACGCGTCTTTGTTTGTCACGGAGGTCTGTTTCGGAACGAAGGCGTCAAGCTCGAGCACATTCGCGAAATCAACCGCAAGCGGGAACCTCCTCTCGAGGGAACTTCCTTTGAGGACCGCATCTACGAGGACCTTCTGTGGTCTGACCCCCGACCCACGGCAACATACCCGCGCCCACTTCGTTACAAGCGGCCTTCGGATCGCGGCGCCGGCTGTGAGTTTGGTCCTCTCGTCACCAACAAGTTTTGTGCCACGAACCAGATTGCCCTCGTTGTGCGCTCGCACGAGTGCGTGCCCGAGGGCTTCGAAGTTTTACACAACGGCCGCCTGATTACCATCTTTAGTGCGAGTCGCTATTGTGGTACGCAAACGAACAAGGGCGCTTTTATCGCCTTTGGACCGGACCTGCAGCCAGAGATCCAGCAATTCTATGCTCACGCCATCCAAAAGGGAACTTTTATGAGCGACGAGGAGCGCGAGGCAATGCTGGAGCGAGACGCCGTGAAAATGATCATCGAGAATATTTGCGACAAGCGAATCGATCTCTACTGGTACTTTACGCAGAATGATACGGCGCACACGGGTCTGGTGACGCGCGTCGAGTGGGCTCACGGTCTGCAGTCCGTGCTGAATCTCGAAGTCCCCTTCCTGCATTACCAGTCGCAGCTCGCTGAGCTGGAGCCCAACGCAAAGATGATCAACTACACCAAGTTCCTTTCACGCTGGCAAATCGGCGTCCGCCAGGAAGACTCGAGCTGGCAGGATGCCATCGTGCGACGTATCTGCGAAAAGCTGTACAGTATCGTTGGAGCAGATCTAGAGCGCGCATATCGCAAATTTGATATTAACAATGATGGCCGCGTGAGCTTTGACGAGTTCATGCGTACGTTGCGCTCCCTCAACCTCGGCCTTTCCGATCAGGAGATATTTGAGGTCATGCGCATCATCGACAAGGACGACTCTGGAGCCATCGACTTCAACGAGTTTTCTTCTCGCTTTGAGGTCACTTTCAATGAGCTTGGGGACGGCGATGCCACTGACGCAGGAGCTGCAGGCGCGGCCCCGCTCACCGCCGGGTCCGCCTCCGGGCCCACTGGGACGGGTGCTGCCGTTGTGGCTGCTGCAGCTGCCGAGACCACTGCTGCCGATGGCGCCGTCGGCTCACGCGGACCGGGTGGCACACGTTTGGCGCGAACCCCGAGCATGTTCGAAATTGAGCAAATCACAGAGGCTGCCTTCCCGAATCAGCCCAGCTCGCCTCGTAAGGCCAACAAGATGAAGCTTGATTGGATTAACATGGACAACTGGACCAAGGAGCATCTCAAGCTGATTGGTCAGGCTATTTTCCAACGCACGGATTCGATTCGCGACGCCTTCAAGCGCTTCGATACAGAAGAAAATGGGTACTTTACCATTGATCAGTGGGCTGATCGCCTCAAGTCTTGGCTCAATCTCGACCTCTCTCGACCGGACGCGGATAAACTCTTTAAAGCGATCGACACCAACGAATCGGGCCGTCTCTCAGCCATTGAATTTGTCGACGCCTTTCACGTGCGCGATCGCTCTTCCTCGGCCAAATCGTGGCAGCAGGGTGTGGTGCAGCAAATCGCCAATGCGCTCTACCAGAACCGTATCCACCTCAAATCCGCGTTCCGCATGTTCGACGTGGATGGCAATGGTACCATTTCGGTTGAAGAATTTCAGTCTGGTATGGAGACGATCAATGAGTTGCTCGACAAACCGCTCTCCAAGACGGGCATCGAGGAACTGCGACGATCTCTTGATCGCAATGGCGACGGCATGATCGACTATCGTGAGTTTCTCGCTGGTCTGCATCTCGTGGACAGCTCGGCCTCGCAGCAGCTTTCACGTCGCGCATCTTCTTACATGGATCTCAACGATCCAATGTTTCAGCCGGCGGCACCTTCGGCAATGGCTTCTTCGGGAAGCAACGCCTCTTCGATCTCCTCTTCGTCGTCGTCCTCTTCCTCTTCCTCCGCGGCGTCGAGCGTAGTTTCCACACCCGAGTCGGCTTCTGCCAACGCGCAAGCTGATACCAGTATGGAGATGGACACCGACTAGATTGTGGCAGGCAGAATATCATTCTAGAAAAATTGGTTCTGCTTCTGGCCTTTCGAGCAGAGCAATTTTGGTTGCCTGCTGAACGCTTGATGTTGTTCCTTTTCTCCTACTTTCTTCCCTTTCTTCACTTCTCCATTCTCACCGGTGTCATCATCATCATCATCAATATCATCATACTCTCTGCTTCTATCAACTTTACCAATTACTGATTTATCCATGCATTCATCGAAGGAAACCGCTGGTCCTGCCTGTTCGTCTTTTATCTTTCCTTTTTCTTATTTTCTCTTTTTTCTTGAGAAACCAGTTTCGCCTCGCCACTTATCCGCCGCGCTCGTGGGGGACGACGCAGCAGAGGCACAAGACTGAGAAACGAGCAATACTATTTTCGCGAAAGGAGTCAGTTGATAGCAGAAAGAAGAACAAAATGGAGAAGAATGAAAGTTACTTTTTAGGAGCAGACAGCAGGCTTTCAAGATTCTTCTTGAGTTGCTCATTGGTCTCCTTGAGAAAGTCTACCTCCTCACGGTGCTTTGCCTCTTCCTCCTCCTTGCGTGCCTGCGACGTCTGCTCAATCTCGTCGCACTTGTTCTTGAGCTCATCCACCTGCTGGTCGAGATCCTTCTTCTCGGAACGAAGATGCTTGATGCGAGCTTCGAGCTCAGCTTTGCGCTGCTCTGCCATAAGGGCCTTGCGCATGCCAAAGGCAATGCTTGACTCGTACAGTGTCTGGTACGCCGCAATCGTCATTCGGATTTCATCGCGCACTCTCAACAGAAGCAGACCTCGTTCAGCACAGTTGATAGTTACCTGACGAATGAGTTCGTCAAAGCACTGCGCGTAGAGCTCCTCGCGGATGGGACAAATACCAGTCTCGCGAGCCTGTCTCTGCTGCAGCTTCTGATCAAGCTGTTCCTGCAGATTCACCACGTCGAGCCGTGTCGCAGGGGTGCTTGAGACGTACTGCACCCAGAGCTGCCCATTTTTGGTCCATTCCCTGTGTCGTTCGTGAGCAAATGTTTCAATCAATAGATGAAATCATCCAATCGCGTTAGCATTTCATTTCTTCGTAAAGAGCTTCTCAAGTTCGCGTGTGCGTGCGTGCGCGTATGCTTGCCATTAACTTGGTTCAATCAAGAGAATGGCGGAGAATGATTGAATGATGAGCCGGCGCACATGAGACTTCGACTTACTTTGGTGGCAAAATAGAGTTGAGAATGTCCTCTGTTTGCGTGAGCTCCTTGCCGCCAATTTCTACGGGCGGAAGCTTTTTCCCTGCATTCTTACGCTCGCTCCCCTTGTCCTTGGTGGTGCTCACCAAGACGGGGTTGTTGTATCGCACGAGGCTAGCGTGCGTGCCGCCTGCCGGGTTACTCATGGTGCTTTTGCACTTCCGCCTCTCCTCGTCGCGGAGAGAACAGGCTAGCTCTCCACCTCCTCCTCGTCCCCGTGCGGGAAAGCTTTGGGCTCCAACGCCGCGGCGTATGACTGACCTCTACGAGCGTGCAAACTTGCCGTAGCCGACGCAGTCTTGCTCTGCAGGCCCGCTCGGCGGTCGGCGAACTTTTGGCGCCAATATTTTTCTTCTTCTTCTTCTTCTTCTTCTTCTCCGCCTCCTCCTCCTCCTCGTTATGTCTCCTCCTCCTCTTTTCCCCCAATTCTTCTTCTTCTTCTTCTTACTTTTTTCCTTCTTGCATGCATATTTTGTCCTTTCTTTTGCTCGTGTCCCCGCAAGCAACGGCATGCTATTACACGGTGTCTTGTTTTATCAATTGCATATTATAATTTTGTGCGAGCATCAGCAGACACGAAAACGCACCAAACGGCTCTATTCGTTCATTTCTTTTTTGTTGCATTGGGTGTGCACTACGATTTTTGCAGAATCTGTCCTGAAGAGAAGATTATTGTACTGCTCCCAGCGAAGCGGTCAAGAAGAATTGTTCAATTGATTTATTTATTTATTTGCCTTGCGCAAATCCACACTGCCTCGTCGCGCGATCGCGCGATGGAGGCGCGAGCTGGACGCCAGGGAAAGGAGCGCAGCGGCAGGAGGCGAAGGTCAACGAGACCAATCGTAGCTCCTTCGACAGAAACCTTGGCGAACAGCACCCACAAGACATACAGATACCGAGAACGCGGAACTCGGCAGCATTTCGCCAATGATGAAAAGGGAGACGTCTTGCACGAGCTGCGTCGTGTTTCGCACGATGCGGACACGCGCGTACGTCAACGACCGCAGAGCGCACGAAGAGTTGAGATGACGAGCGTGGGTGCTACGAATTTCACCACAAATGGTTCATCCTTGCGTAGACCGCAGAGCGCTATGCCTAATGTCCGGTCATTTACGCGGCCAGGTGGCCCATCCTTGGCACGTGATCGGCAAGAGAAGCCATCGGCCCCTAGACGGCCGTCATGCACACAACAGCGAGCCTCTTATTCGAATTGGCACCGCGGCTTCGAGGCGGACCTAAGCAAATTTGCTTCTGTGGCACTTCTCTGCCGTCTCAAGTTCGACCAAGCGAAGGTGATTTCCGGCGCGTGGACTGGCGAACCTGTTCGCCTTCGCACCGCGATGGCCCTGACGTGCATGGAGCGTCTTGCGGACTCACTTCCCAATGAGCAACGGGATCTCATGGCAGAGCTCGTGGACGAGGTCATGCGCAGTGTGTTTTATGACATTGCCAGACGGGACGTGGAACAAGAGCCTGTCACGGGCGCGGATGTGCTGGACACTGACGCGTATCAGACATTTTTCGACCGATGCAAGGTGCTCTCTCGGGAGGTGAACACTTTACGCGCACAGATCTCTCAAATGCAGCAGGAACTCAAGCACTCCTCGAGAAGACCGCGACCAATGGCCTCGCGAAGTGCTGTGCAAGGGAAAGATTCCAGCGCGACAACCTGGGACGGGCGAACGGAAGATGAACCTGTGGATGCGGCAGAGCGCGCCGAGAACATCTCTTTCGAATTTGCCAGTCTCGACGGAAACACTCAGCGCCATCTCATTACCGATTTGGTGCTGGAGATGGCAGACAGTCCTTCGCTGGCCACGGCGCTAACGGTTGTGAATGGCATGAATGCAAGTGACCGAGCAGAACTGCTTGAAGTTCTGCGCTCGAACGCTTCGGATGCTTTGTAATGTGTATATGGATTAGAATAAATGAATGAATGAATGAATGAATGAATGAATGAATGAATGAATGAATGAATGAATGATGAATACATGATGGCAGAGCATCCACGTTGAACCGCGCTGGCCCGTTTGCGGGCCGGAGGAAAACTCTCGAACGTGAATATGTTTCCAAAACTTGCGCTATCATTTCCAAGCCTACCTTTGGCAATTAGTTGATGCTTGATTTCAAAGTACGCTCTGAACGGAACGTTCGACTGGTAATTTTTCCGCGGCCATCAGCGTCATTGGCACCTTGTCTTAATGCCGCGCGTTGAAAATCCAGATGTACGTAGAGCATACCGGTAACATCTTAGAGACGGCATATAGCATTTAGTTTTACGATAAACTTTGTACGCATAAATCATGTTCATAGACACAGCAAATAATGAAATGAAATCTTATAGTTTGAGGCCTCTGGTTTGCTAGCTTTATTGCTGCGGCTGCGAGCTGTTATTGCTGGTGCTGGCCTTTTTGATGCGAAGAATGCGGTCCGAGTCATCCTCAACCTGACGACGAAAGTCGCCGCTCGAGTAGGTGTTGACGAGACGACCGGGTGCACTTTGCTGATTCTGCAGCCCGAGAATCGACCGTGCCCAGCGCGCGAGGCGGATGTTGATGACGCGCCAGCGGCCGACAGAATGCCAGACTTCTGGATGGAGACGAAAAAGCGCGCGAATAGCCTTGCGCGGGACAAAAAGGACCTCGGAAAAGGTCCAAAAGGCAATGGTGACAATCGGTGGCACCTCGGGTGCGTCCTTGGGAAAGAGCACATAGTCGTCCATGATTGTTCCTCCGCCCGCAAGGATGCGCATGCTTCGTGTGCGGATCGAATTGGCCTCGCAAATTGCTAGCACGCCCTCGCGAACGATAAAGACGCCACGCTTGGTCGCATCCACGTTCCGCTCCAGGTACATGATCTCACCCGTGTCGTATTGATGAATTTCACAGAGCGATGCCACGCCTCCGATGGTGTGAAGATCAATGGCAAAGTGACGAAAGTAGCTCACGGTGAGGAGATCCTTGCGCACGAGAGCGAGGCAAAGACGGTTGCGCAGGCGTGGCGGCACCATCGACAGCACCGACGCCATTTCCGTGAGCTTCGTGCCGTCAGACTTGCCGCTGGATGCAATCATTTGCTTGTGCAAAAATTGGCGCGCATTGGTTGCGAGATGAGGATCGTCGAAAGGCAGTGGCTCCTCGTCATCCTCAACACGCTGAAAGTAACGAGAAAGTCGGTTGATTTGCCCGATGCGAGCCTGGAACTCCTTGGTGTGCTCTTGCATTTCTTCAAGGGTAGAAATCACGACTCCCAGGAAGAACGACCACATGAGGCCAGCGAAAAACATGAACACGGTTGTGTACCAGTACTCGGCAAGCGTGTGCGGCGTCAAATCTCCGTAACCAACCGAGGAGATGGTGGTGATGGCCCAGTAGAGGCTCAGTGTATAGCGTCCCATGGCGGCATTGATGCCATTACCGACAACGTCGACGAGGCCTCCATTGTTGACGTAGGTTTGAAGCCAGTTCGGCTTTGAGTCATTGAGCACGTCCTGTTCGCGGAAGCTCCCTGCTTCGACGAGCGCCACAAAGCAGTACATACAGCCGCCCCAATGAGCAAAGAGGAGAAACATGGCCATGACAAAGACGAGGTGAAGAGCAGGTTGCTGCATTCGCATGCGCAGGTGTAAGAGACGGCTGTTGGTCTGGACAATGCGGTAGGCCCGGTTCAAACGAAAGATGCGGAGAATGTTGACAAAGGCCATGACGTTGATGCCACCGCCAATGTTGGTGTCCACAAAACGATAAATAATGTCCACCGGCAAACAGGCCAATACATCGATGATAAACCAGCCACGCAGGTAATGAAGCTGGATTCGCTTGCGACTGATCACGGGACGACCCTGAGCATCAAAGTAGACGCGGTAAAAGTTGAGGGCCACGTCGATAATGAAGACGATATTGATGAAGGTAAAGACCAGAAAAGCCCAGCCCCGCTGGTACACGAGCTGGCCGTCTGAGATGCCGATCTGGAAAGGGACGTAGATGACGCAAAACAGGATGAGAAGAAGGATAAGGAGGTCCCAGGCGAGAATCCAGTCGCTGTTGGGGAAAATGACGCGGCCCGCAACGCCATCGAAGCGTTCGCGGACTTCCTGCCTAAACTCTTCAAGCTGTGACGAGGTCTCTGAGACCTTTGTCAGCGTGGACTGGCTGTCGTCGTCGATGTCAACACGATAGTCGAGCTGAGGCATTGCAAATCCTTGGAGGGTGTTCTCGCTGCTGTTAATCATGCCGGGGGAAATGACATCTGATTTGGAGTAAACCGGGGACTCCTCTTCCATGGCCAACGACGTTTCATTGTCATCATTCAAGGCGGCTTCTCGATCTAAATATTGTGTGCTATAGGCCTTTGGCATTTCACGACGATTCCGCTCGGCTTGTTCTTGCGGCTCGGGGTCCTCTTCGTGTACTTCGTTCTCGTCTTGACCCCTTTCGCGGCGCTGGCGACGTACGGCCTCCCCTCCGTGCTCTCTTGCATCAGGCTTGGATCCAGCGGGAATAGTCTCCATGGGATCTTCTCCGTCATTGAGTTTGTCTGTCGCGTGATCACGCTCTTGCATTTCCTTGTCCTTGAAGCCGGCCTCTTCTTCATCGTCCTCGTCCTTTCGGAGCAGGGCGTCTTCTGCGGCGCTCAGCGATGAGCTAGGCTGTTTGTCCGGCTGTTGTTGTTGTTGTTGTTGTTGATGATGTTGTTGTTGTTGTTGTTGTTCTGACTGCTGTTGTTCTGACTGCTTGGGCTGCGGAGGTTTCTTTTTCGAGCTATTCTCCTGTTGTTGTTGTTGTTGTTGTTGTTGCTGCTGCTGTTGTTGCTGCTGCTGCTGCGTCTTGGAGCCGCTTTTCTTTCCGTCTCCGAGCTTCAGGCCTGGGAGTCTCGAGCCTCTACGCGTCTGTGACTGTTGCTGCTGTTGCTGCTGTTGCTGCTGCTGCTGCTGTTGCTGCTGCTGCTGGCCTGCAGCGGCTTTGCTTTGGCCATTCGCGCGGGATTTGGGCACCGCGTATCGCTTGGCGGCGCCGTCGACCGAGTCCACCGTGGACATCCACTGCAGCACCTGCGAGGGTCTCGAGCCGGGGAGGTCGTCATCGTCGTCCTCGGACATGGCTCTCCACCCCGCGCCGCGCGCGTCGTCCCTGCGTTTGCCCTCCTGGGCGCCCGCGCTGCTCGCGCCCGCGCTCAGCCCGGACGAGCGCGCCTTGTCGAGGTTTTCCTCCTGGCCGCTCGCCGCGGCGCC
>KN805399.1:401885-443502 GCA_000818945.1 Schizochytrium sp. CCTCC M209059
TGGCGGGGTGTCAGCGATCTGGGCTAGCTCAGGAACTTGCTGCCTCTAGGAGTTTCGTCCCCCCTACGTCACTGAGCAAGGATCTGCGAAGAACTGCCTCCGCGCAGGGGGAAGAAAGTTCTGCATGGATCCCCGCAGAGAGAGGGCGGATACTCGCTGCGAAATGCAGTGGCCGGGATGGTTCTTTGCAACCGGTACTCCCAACGCGGCGCGAGTGTGGGAGAATATTAGCATGCAATGCGTGGCGGGACGCTCCAGTGATGGAAGAAGCTGAGGCCGGGAAGCCCAGGTTTATGATGAAACGGAAAAAACTATAACGGCGAAACCTTTCCGCCCCATCGCTGCCGGACTGACTCATTCATTGCAGTCAGGGAGCACTGCAGAAAGCGGCCAGCTGCATTGTTTGTAGCCGCTGTCGCGGACAGCGACAGCCGCTGAAGAATAAGCGGCGTGTAAACTCTTTGACTGTTCTTGTGCCTCGTGCTTCCACCATCGCGCCGCGTGCGGACGACAGCAGCGGCAAAGCTTGAAAGCGCCATAGAGAGGGAAAGGCGGGATGAGCGCCATCGTGTTCACGCTGGGGTGGTGGCGGAGTAAACCAAAGGCGCTCAGCAAGTATGCTGCCCTGTACGAACGCCAGGCCAAGGTCAAGGCCGTGTGCGTTGACACGCTCTTGTCGCAAGAGCTCATGCTCACCAGCGCGCGGACAAAGGCTGTGCAGCGCGCTGTGCAAACTTTGAGAGCACAGTGCGAAGCACAGCAGAAAGAAGGGGGCCAAAACGGGGAGCGACCACGCGTCGTGGTGCACTGTATGAGCAACAATGGAGGCCTGGAACTGAATGATGTGCTCAAGGAACTTGAACAAGATGCCAATGCACCTTGGAAACCTGATATTCGTGGCATTGTCTTTGACAGCTGTCCCGGAAACCTCACCTTTCGGGCTTGGAGCGGAGCTCTGTTGGCCTCGTCCAGCAACAAGCTTCCTCTTGGTCTTGGACTCGGCGCAGGCATCCTTGCGACGACTCTCGGTCTGCATGCGACGCTCGGGGGTGTAGGAACAATTGCTGCGCTTGGCGCAGGTCTCGTGGCTGGAAGGTCATTCGAGAACTTCCTCACGGAACGGTACCATCGTCACATGGTTGAGCGTACTGCCGGTATTCCCAAGTTATTTCTCTATTCGAATGGGGATGACCTGGTCACCTATGATGCCGTGGAGGCTGTGGCAAAGCGGATGAAAGATAATGGCGACGCCGTTTCCATGCATCGTTTTGATGGTACAATGCACGTAGCACACATGATCGCTGAGCGGGACAAGTACGAGAAAGAGGTTAGCTCATTTCTCGAAAAGGTTCTGCCATCCACATAAGAAGCGACTAGTCTACAATTATTGTCTTGTCTTCGTATAAATAGTGTCTAGCACAATTTTTTTGACGCCTGTGTGCTTGGGTCATGCCCAACTTTTTCATGAACATTTTTTTTTCTCTTTCTCTGCGCCAATTCTATCGAGAGTGAACCACCTCATCATCATGTTTGAAAATCATCATCTTTTGGTCTATCTGTCTGGGTAGGCCTACGTTTGGTGACTAGTTGGAGACGTTTCCGCATGTGACACAATGTTTGATAATTTATCAGTAGGTCCGTCTGTCAAGGACAGGACAAGCTGCGCTTTGGAGAGAGCCTTGAGCACGCAGGGCCAACCTCTCGACGCAATGACAACCTTTGCCCGAGCGCGCCTTGAAGTTAAGAGACGTACGTTGGCAGTGCTCGCGCCAAACCAGAAGACACGGCCAACACTTGGGCAATTCGCAGCAAGTGCGCGTACAACCTTGACATGATCATCCACGAACCATTCGAGCGCGAGTTCATTGCAAATGCGAGCTTTGTCCTCGTATGTGCGTACGAAGACAAGGTGAGCGCGGAGTACCTTTGTTTCGTTGTAAAAATCGACGCTGTCGAGCCATGTCCTGATTCGCAACTCCATTTCAGGTCCAGCTTTGGAAACAATAAAGACATGTTCGGGCCCGCATCTGCCGACAAGATGCCGTATCGCGGGGAGGGCCAGCGGGACCGGCTCGGGTTGATCATCAAGCCCGATCACCTTGCCAAAGTCAACGCCTACGCGCATTGTGGCCCTTTTTTTTTTGTCTCTTTGCATGCCGAGACGGTGCCGTAACGCCAACCGAACCACGATGGAACGGAAGTGTCCAGTCCCGTTGCCTCCATGCGACGGAACGTGCGGAGACCCGATGGCAATCCCATCGCTCCTTGCGATGGATTGAAGTCGGCATGAGTTCAGAACGCTCCCTACAGAACATCGGACTCGGTGGCGTCACTGTGCAAATGGTGGTCCTGTCCCCAGGAGGAGATTTCCCACGAGAAGACGGCGCCATCTGTCACGAGGGCAGTTATAGTGCCAATAGAGCTGTATATACACAGTGTACAAGGCATGTTAGTCAGAAATGAACATGAGGCACGCAAGAGGGCAAAATCAGCGTAATGCTGGTCCAACGTACCAGTTGCCCGAATGAGGCGCACGAACCGAGTTGAGGTCAAGCTGATTGACAAAACTGTACAAAACGTTGAGAACACCTCCGTGTGTAACAAGGAGCACTCGGCGGGAGTTCGGAGCAGAGGCCGCGTCGACAGGTCTGCTAGCGGTTTCGAGAACGACCTGCTCGAGGGCAGCGCTCGCGCGTTCATACAACGCGCGACGGGACTCGCCTTCAGGAATTACATAATCGGCATCATTTGTGAAGCCTTCCACAATTTGACGTTTTGCGACGTCGCGGCGCGAGTCTGCGATCGAGACGCCCTGCAAGACGCCAGCGTGAAGCTCGCGAAGGCGAGGCTCCTTGTTGACTGTTCCAAGGTTGCAGGCTTTCGCGATGCAAGTGGCCGTCTCGAAGGCACGACGCAGGTCTGAGCTAACGCCGCAGTCGAATCCAGTAGCCTTGTGCTGGGCTGCGAGGTAAGAGGCTGTGCGTGTGGCCTGCTTCTTGCCAAGCTCGGAGAGCTCGGTGTCGAGTTGACCTTGCAAGCGTTTTTCGCGATTAAAGTTGGTCTCCCCATGTCGCACGCACACGACCACTACGCGCGTGCCCGCCATCGTCTCAGCGCGGCGTCGCGCGTGGCAAAGCGTCGTGCCCAGCGCGGTGTCAGCGCAACCTTTTCTCCTTGCGCGGGCCCTCTCGCGCGTTAAGGGCGGGCACGAGGTTGCTTGTTTTGCGCGAGCCGGCCAACCCCACGCGGCGAGACGACGATCCTTCGAAGTTCGTACCCTTTCCCTACACCACATTTTTTTTTCCTTTTTGCACGTGCACGAGACGAACACAAGAAAGAAGCCAAGCTTGGGCTTGGGCGGCCTCCGAGTTGGGCAGACCCTGAAAAACCCGCAACTCGACGTTCGCGAGAGCACGGCCTCTCGTGGCCCGGGCCTTTGGCGCGCTGCTGCGATTGTCTTGGTCGCGCCACGCGGCGACCGAAGGTCGTGTCGGTGGTAAACAGGATGTCGACGTTCGAAGAAGGAGAGCACGAACAAGACCGCCCTCCTTTCGTCGTGCTTGTGTTGGGCTGGTGGCAGTCGAGCCCAAGGGGCGTGCAAAAGTATGCAGACATTTACGCGTCCCGCGAGGATGTTGCAGAGGTGGTGAGCGTGACATACCAGACGTCAGAGCTCATTGTTGACGGCGGGCACGAGCGCGTTTTGCGAGCACTCAAGGGCGCGTGCGACCGCTATTATGCCCAATTCGGCTGCGAGCCGGGTGTTGTAGTGCATGCCATGAGCAACAACGGAGCCAAGGCCTTGATTGACCTTCTCAAAGCTGTGAAGCGACGCAAGCGGAGATCTAAAAGATCTTCTACCTCGTCAACATCATCGGCAACTTCATTTATTCCAGACATTCGAGGATTTGTTTTCGACTCAACACCTGGAGAACTCACGTTTCGCGCCGCAACGGGTGCGATGCTCGCTTCGCAAAAGTTGTCAGCGCGAACTGTCGGAGGCGTATCAGGAGCATTGCTTGGATCTCTTGCGTTAGTACTGAGACGTACATTGTTGCAGCCAGCCGTACTTCTCTCGCTTCTGCTCCTTGTCCTTGGAGCACTATACTTGGAGAAAAAGTTGACTCATATTTACCACTCTTCTTTGACGAGTCTTTCGCGTGGTTTGCCCAAGTTATTTATGTACTCGCAAGGTGACGATTTGGTTGCTGCCCACGCTATAGAATCCGTTGCCGGCGCCATGGAAGCGCAGGGCGATCGTATTGCGCTGTGCGAGTTCCAGGCCTCGCCTCACGTCGCGCATCTGCGGACCCACCGCAAGCAGTATCTTACCGCCATTGATGATTTCTTTCGCGACCTGGACACTCGGCCTGCCGTTGTTGCCGTCCACCAGTAGCCACTGCTGGACGAACGGTCGGTCGCCAGCCACCTCTACAATAACTAATCAGATGTGGCCTCGTCGTCTCCATGAACACCCCTTTTACGAACTTTCACGGGCCCTTCTCGCCCGGTCCGATTCATACGAGGCCTACTAGCCAACTGACGCAGAGGAAGGAAGAGCCCAAGGATCTTTCTTTCATTCGGATTGATTGTGATGGATTGCTTTGATTGCCCGATTGGTTGACGCCAGTTGCAGAGTAGGTGCCAGCCATCATGGTACACAGGGAGGGAAGGAGGGAGGTGTCTTTCGCAGGCGTGCCCGGGAAGCCTCGTGCCGGCAGCAGCAGATAAGAAAGGAAAGGAAGGAGAAGGCGCGCAGCGGCCACGGGGAGGCGGCCAAGGCGACGCGACAGAGACAGCGGCGGAGACGGAGACGGCGGCGACGGTGACGGCGGCGACGGGGCCCGCCGACGGAGACGTTGGAGGCGTCCTCTGCGGGCGGCGACGATCCTTGCACGCGCGCGCGCCCGGCGCAGACGACGTCGAATTGATTTGGGCGTGACGCAAGTGGCGCGCGCGCGGCGCGGACCGTGCGGCGAGGCGCCTCGGGTTCGTGTACGAAACGGGCGTCGCGGATGCGCGCGGCAAGCATGCAGACAGCAGATGCGAGGAGCGATAGCATTCGGCATGCGTTCGCGAAAGAGACAGGTCCGGAGCTGGATGCCAGTGATGAGCTGCCTTCAGAAAGCGCTCGCATTGCGAGCCTGAGCAAGCAAGGCGCCGTTGTCGATGTGCAAAACGGAAGCAAGCTATTGCACAGATTTAGCAAGCTTGACCGAAGAAGCGATTGGCCCCTGTTCAAGCAGAGCATGGAGCTCGTGCTGTTGAACTTGGACTGCCATCCGTCTGATATCAAGGTGGAAACTGACGCTGCACACCAGCGGCAAAAAGATGACGTTCTTCGGACTCTGCTGGAAAACGCCTTGGAAGATCATCACCTGCACGAATCCCTTTTCGCGGACCCACTGCCCTGCGCGGGCCACGAACCGGATCTTCCCGGACTGGCGGCTTGGCAGGCGCTCGTCTCTACATATGAGGAGCGCTCCGTGTCGAGCAAAATGGAGCTGTACGGAGACTTAATGAGGAGGTTGGAGTCAATCAGGCGACATGAGTTGACCCCAGAGCGCTTTGCAAGGTGCGTGGCGACGATGAAAAGTCTTGCGGGTCAATTCCGCAATCTTGGTGCTTCAGTGGATGAACTTGTCATGTTGGGCTTTATGACCGCACTCAATGCGCGAGGGGACAATCGCATCAGCGAAATGCCAGGCTTTCATTGTGGCGATTCACTTCGCTGGACACAATTTCACGAGTTGGCGCGCAATTTCATGGACGAAGAGAGGCGTGCACGCTCTTCAAGACCTGAGCAAGTGCAGCCAAAACGAGGACCTTCTGAGAGTGAGGATGTAATATCGTGCAAGCGCGCGAAGCGATAAGGCCATCATGTATTTCGTCAGCGTGCAAGCATTCCTTTATGTATTCAAGTATGAGTCTTTTCGATTGATTTTCACACCTCGTCGCCAATTCGCTTTGCAAATTTGAAGAAACGAGAGAGAAGGAGAAAACGATGAAGTTTGGGCGCCCATGTACGTACTTACAGGTTAACGTTACCATTTGCGAACAGTTTTTGCTTTGTTTCTTTTCCTTGTGGGACGGAAAAAACTTTTCAATGTGGCTGCGAGCTATTTTTTTCAGGAAATTTGGCCTTCAATAGAAACTTGAGTTAAGGCAACACGTTGCTGCGTTTTAGAAAAAAAAAAAACAAGGAGAGAAAAGTCAAGTAGCCTAAATAAAATCAAAGTGGGGTACAATGAGGCCTATTCGTTCTTGCGTGGTAGGTCGTGTCACTGTCAACGATATGCTTTAATCAATCAGAAGAGTCCCAAAGGTTCTTCAAGGTTTTTTTGGGGGGGGTGGGGAGTATGTGGCCAAGATCTTCAGGACCGATATATTCTGTTGCATATGCAAGAAAGACCGTGTTGGAGTCGTGAGCAAGTCCCTGTATGCAAAAGCAACAGTCGCTTCGTGCAAGAACGAAAGCCTGCAAGACCGCGCAGAGGCAAGTCATTCTACAAATTTGGCTGATGATCGACAATGGAAACTTGACCAAAAGCAAAGCTCGACAAAAAAAATAAAATCGAGAAGGGAGCAAGAAAGGCATAATGCGAGCAGCGCGCGCGGCGCGGGCGACCGACCGTCTCGGGTGTCGACTGTGCCGGATTACGGCAGGGCAGGACGTAGCGCAGCCACTACTGCACCAAGACTCAAGGCTTGTGGCCTTCGCCTCGCAACATCCGCGGAGCGAAGTGCATTGGCTCGTCGCGCCTCGCGAACACCTCAACCAGGGAGACTTGCGGCGGCTTGCTGAAGATGTGAGCGGGCAGGCGCTTTTGCAAGAGATGGTTGACCTCGGCGAGGCGCTCCTCGCGAAGACCTCGCAGCCGCAGAGCTCGTGGAGGCTCATGTTTCATCGTTGGCCTTTTTACAGTGAGCCACACCTGCATTTGCATGTTATGGGGGGCGATTTTGTCAACATTTATCGGCGCCTCGCACACGCCACGGGTACGCCGTGGGGGATTTGTGCACGCAGTATGCTAGAAGCCAGCGAGCAAAGTCTTCGTTCTCGTTAAAAGACTACCGCCGCCACGCGCAGTGCGGCTGTCCCCCCATTCAATGGCATTCAATGGGTCAGCCTTGAGTACAGGTTGCTGGCAGCTGCACTGCAAATTTGCTGGCAATGCAGTGTGCATCAGGAAATGGTCCGGAGTCGAACCAGAACAAACGTAACGAGACGTAAAAGGGACGTCGGAAGGGGAGAAGCTGGAAATCGACGCGGTCTCTTTCGGTGAAAGGTACTTCCTTTCTTTCTTTGCTTGGTTCTCGCTCTTTTCGTGTGTCCAGTCGACGGGACGCTTGGGGATGGCATGGGCCACATTTCCTTGTTCAATTCGTGACCGTATCTTTCACTTACTGTTTCTGTGTGCTCAGCGATCACAGGCAAAGCCAGCGCCACTGCCAGCTGGAGCTGCACTGCACTGCATTGGCGCGGAGCTTCGGCAGCGGAGCTTCGGTAGCGGTCATCCGTCTGTGGCTGCGGACGGTCCTTCGGAAGCTGACTTTTTTCTATCTCCCTACCACCGACAGCGACCACAAATGACTAACAGTGACTACGACTACGACATGAAGCGGTGCCGCGACACTCTCGAACTGATCGACGCTCGCTGTCACTGGCCTTCATCACCTTTGCTCTTTTGGCGGAAAGGAGCGGCAGCGGCAGCGGCGTACGAGCAGCCGGCCCAGACATTCGTCTCGATCTGACCGACCGCGAGCATGGCCAGCACAGCACTTCGTTACGTTCGAAACTAGTGGCGGCCGCGGCTGCAGCAGCTGCAGCGGCAGCGAACCTCTCTCGCTCTCTCTCCCATGCTGCGCGTCCCTCGTGTGCGTCCTTTTGCGGCTTCCGACGCTCACGACTTCAAGGTCTTATTCACGACTGCGTCGCGATGCGGTGCGACGCGACGAGCCAGCCGCTGTCAGCAGTGTAGCTCCAGCGAGAAATGGAATTGTGTGTGTGCCCTCGCACAATTCGCGCCATCGCACAATTCGACTACCTGCCAAGCTACCATCTACCACGGATCAACCGACCACCCACCCCCCCGAGCCGCTATGGCGGGGGGCGCCGGCAGCGGGCTGTCTTTGCAAGACTGCGTGCGCGTGCGGGCCGTCGCGGAGCGGCTGCGGCGCCTCTCGCCGTCGCCGACTTCGGCGGAGGCGTGCTCTGCTGCTCCATAACGATCCGCAATGAGGCCCCGGCCGCCAGCCAGCCAGCCAGCCAGCCAATCAGTCGCCATGGCCGCCCTAGCCATAGGCCCGGTGCCGAATAATGGATGTCGGCAGTCGTTCGTTCGTTCGTTCGTTCGTTCGTTCGTTCGTACAGTCAACAAATGCAAAGGCAATGGTGGCTGGCCCTGCCGTGATGCCATGCCATGCCATGCCATTCTATCTTTCTCATTCTTTCTTTCTTTCCTTCCCTCGGCTCGGAGCTGCTGTATAGGTGTGCAAGGTAGGCCCGCGCCGCGGCGCCGACTACCTGGCCGGCCGGCTCCGTCCCATAAGCGCTGTGGGCCGCGGCTGCTTCCAGCTATGCGGGTCTCTTCGCACAGACTCCCCCGGTGCTCCCTGGGCCTGCCCCCCTTCGCTCCTTTGCTTTCTGCTTGCTTGTGCGTCGTTTGCCTCAAAGCCGCGCGCGTCCGCGCGAGAGGAGCGAGACGAGCGCGACGGCGAGGGCGAGACGAACCTGGCGGCGGCGAGCGGGCAGAAATCTGCGGCAAGATGGCGGCGCCGATCCGCTCGAGGGCTGTCTTGTCTTGTGGTGGTCTGGTCTTGGGGTGGCTGTCGGTCGTGCGCGGAGGCGAGGCGAGGAGGGGCGACTCGAGACCTGCCGGCGCCGCTGCCAGACCGCAGAGTTGGACCGCCTGGCCGCATGTGGCCGCGAGGACGGATGAACGGCGACCGAATGATCGAGGACGAGCGATTGAATGAATATGAATGAATGAATGAATGAATGAATGAATGAATGAATGAATGAATGAATGAATGAATGGGTGGGAACCGAGGCGATCCGGGCGACGCGCGAGAATCATGTCGAGCAAACCTGGAACGCGAATGCCGAGCCGGGCGAAGCGAATTTTAATCTTGTCACGAGACGCGAAGCGAGAGCAAGCACGTCCAAGAGAGGACGCGAGAGAACAAGAACAAGGAGAAGAACAAGGAGAAGAACAAGCAAGACCTCGTTGACATCAACGTCTACTGCGTCCACGTGCGCGTGTACTTTTACATTCGTGACAAGTTGCAGGCGCAGAGCGAGCGCAAGCGGGGTGAGCTTGTCGAGCGTCACATCACGTTCGTTCGTTCAGAGTGTTGAAAGCCCGAAAGAAGCTCAACAAAGTCCCATATCCAGGCGACCGGGAGACTTCCGTTCAGGCATTCGCTCGCTCGATCGCTCGTCCGTCTGTTCCAGGGAAGCGAAGCTCGAAGCAGCTGCTCCGGCCGAGACCGCAGCGCGAGGCTAATCTCAACGCACGCACGCACGCACGGACGCACGCACGCGCCCCAGCCTGGCCTTTTACAAAGCCGCGACCTCTCAATAAGCAAGGGACACGTCGAACGGATCGCGTGCTCGGCCGCATCGCGTCCGGCGGCAATCGCGCGCGAATAAATCCATACATTCATCGATCCATCGGTCCATCCGTCCTTCGGCCGCGTCCACGCTGCCGACGTGGATCGCCTCTGCGCGTTGCCGTTGAGTTGTCTTGAGCGGAGAAGGACCTCGCTACAAAGATATACATCAAGCGAGCAGGGCCGAGCAACCGTCTTTCGCAGCGCGGCGCGGCCAACTTGGACTGGCCTGACGCCGGTCCACAGCCTCGGAAGGGGGACCCGCGTGTGTGCCCCACACCAGCAGACAGATAAGCAAAGCGAGCGAGGAGACGCGACGCGGACTCGCGTGACAGGAGCAGTTTTTTTTGTTGAAGCGCGCCACGACACGCGGGCGAGAGAACGACCGACGCGCAGCAGTCGAGCGGCGGCCGCCAGCGAAGGCGGCAGTCCTCGATCGCGCAGCGCGTGTGCCACCACCACCACCCCACCCAGGCTGCTGCAGTCCAGTCGAGCGAGCGAGTCCAATCCAAGCTAATCTGGGCCGCTCTACCAATCGCACTTTCAAGCAACCAAGTTGCATTTGTTGGTTGGTCGATTGTCTCTTTGCGTGCATTCATCGCGCTCTTGCAAGCCCGGCAGTTCCACTTGCGGGCGCCTTTTAGAGTAGTGGCGCGGACACGCCCCAGCCAGCCAGGTTGCCAACGGACGTGCACGCCAAGCCGGCCAACTTATCCGTTCCCCGCGCGGGATCCCAGGCGCAGGACGCCAACAAAGAACCCCCACGCAGCTTTCGCGCGACCCCCAGGCGGCCGCGAGCGCAGCCAGGTTTGAGGAGAGCGAGAGAGGGGAAGGAAGAAGGCAGGCTGGGGAGGGAGCCGATCGATCCCTGCGGCAGAACTTACTAACTGTTAGTTAGGAGTACTGTCAGGTGCACAACGGGGCCGCGTAAAAAGAAGAGAGGGGGCACGCGCCTGCAAGCAAGCAAGCCAGCAAGCCAAGCCAAGCCAAGGCAAGCCAGGAGCACGCGTCGGGGCTGCAGCCAGCCGCCACAGCGTGGTGACAGCCTGGCCTGTTCGAACGGGCGAGTCTCGTCAGGCACGCGGAAGCTCTCATCGCGCGGAGCACCGCGGACGCGCGCGCGCGTGGCCGGGACCCGCTGCTGGTCGATTTTTTTTTTTTCCATCTCTCTCTCTCTATCCCTCCGTCCATCTCTTGACCTCCCCGCTCGCACGCGCCAACTCCGTGCAGCCAGACGCCGGGCTCCGGCAGCGCGGGCCGCGTCGCGCAAGCGCCAGACGCAGCCGTAGCCAGCGAGCCAGCCGTAGCTAGCGAGCTAGTGAGCTAGCGAGCGGCAGGGGGCGCGCGCCCGCAGGCAGGCCTCCATCGATCGCTCTTCCTTCTCCCTTCTTCCGCGTGCCAAAACCAACAAGCCAAGCAAGAAAGCAAGAAAGCCCTGGCCGCCCCGAGGAAGCGCCCGCGGCCGACTCCGCTGCGTACTGCCCGGCGGCCAAGTGGGCCCGTGCCGGAGCCAGCCAGGCCCAGCGCGGCGCAGCGAGCGAGCGAGCGAGTGAGAGAGAGCACTCGATCGAGCAGCAGGAAGGCTGCCGGCTCGAGGGCTCCCGTGCTTGCTTTGTGTCTCGTCCGTCTTTTGGCTTTGCTTGGTGCCGGAGGCGCGAGAGCCGCGATCCCGAGGCCGCGAGCGAGGGCTGTACGCGCGCGCGGAGAGGAGAGGAGAGGAGAGACACGGAGCGCGGCGAGCCCGCGTGGCCGGCGACCCTCGCTCGCGCGCTTTCAGTCTCGCGCCGCGTGCGCGCGCACGTCGCTGTCGCGCGTGCACAGATTGCTTGAGCAAGATAGACGTACAGCGAGCGGGCGAGGAGCGGCTCTGCGGCCGCCGCAGTGCAGAGAGAGAAGAAGAGCACAAGGGAGGCCGGCAAACCCGAGACCTTCTCTGCGGCAGGCAGCAAGGCGAGCGAGCGAGCGAGCGAGCGAGCGAGTGACAGCAGCGCCCGCCCGTCTGTCGCCGCCGAGATCTCCCAAGCGAGCCCGAGCCCAGCACCGGCAGAGGCCAGGGTGCGAGCGTCCGCCTTCCGGGTTAGTTGGATCTACCCCTGGCTGGCGATTGCTTGCTTGCTTTCTTTATCGCAGCCAAACCTACATCCGCACGGCGCTCACTCAGCCCACGCGGCTCAGCGAGAGACGCACGACCGCAGGCAGACCGGCAGCAGCAGCGGCGGCGGCAGCAGCACAAGCAGGCGCGGGACGAGCCCCGTGGCCCTGCGGCGGTCAGCCGGCCCAGGCCTGCCTTTCAGCCCGGTCCATCCCTTCATCCATCCCAAGCTAGCAAGCAAACAAGCAAGCAAGCAAGCAAGCCGTCCACTCGCGCCCAGTCCAGGCACGCAGCGCAGCGCTCGCCCGTGACGGTCGCGCGCGGGTCTCGAGTTGCCTCCGCAGCGCGTCTGCGCGACGCACGTTGGTCTTGCCCGGGCCGGCCTCGAGTCGCGCCTCGATCGCCCGAGCTGAGCGCGGGCGCCTCGCAGACGGAGCGTCCCATCCATCCATCCATCCATCCATCCGTTCATCAAGACCGCGCTACAGGCCGCGCGCCGCCACGCCGCCGCGCCATCCCGCCGAGCGAGGTAGCAGGAGAGCGAAAGCCGCGCTTGAGGCCAGGCCGGCCGTCTGCCCGCCCGCCTGCCGAGTCCAGGCTCGGCCGAGAGTCTCGCGGCCGTCGCGCGAGATCAGGAAGAAGCGCGGAGGGAGGGAGGGAAGAAAGGAAAAAGGAGAGAAAGGAGGAAAGCAAGAAAGCGCGAGAGCGAGAGACCCAACGTGGCCCTGGCCTCGCAGATAACGAGCAAAGCAAGCGAGCAAGCGAGCGAGCGAGCGAGCGAGCGAGCAGACCCGAGACGCGAGGCGAGGACGCGAGGCGAGGACCCGGCGCGCGAGGGAGCTGCGGACGGTCTCGCAGGCCGGGCGGCTTTCCGTCGCGGCAGGAGCCGGGGCTTGGCGGGAGCGGGTCGCGCGCCTCGGGGACTTGGGAAAGCCGTCACTCGGCGACCCAAGGCGCCGCGCCTGACCTGACGTCGACCGGTCGGTCGGTCAGCGAAGAAGACAAAGAGCAAAAGCAAAAGCAAAAGCAAGCGAGGTCGGTCGCCTGACCGGCCGGCGCAAGCAAGCGAGCAAGCAAACCTGGTTGCCGGCGGCCGCGACGAACTCGGGCGTGAGCAGAGGAAAGCAGCAGAGCAGACCCGGAACGAGCGGGCGCTGGCGAACAGGATGGCGCTCGCGTGGCTGCGCAGGGCGCTCAAAGGGACGAGCTATGACGAGGAGGGCAGGCTCGTCCCGCCGCTCAAGCGGCAGCGCGACGAGATGCACACGAGCGCGCATGCTGCCGCGCCCCAAGAAGAACGCAAGGACAGCGACGACAGCAGGCAAGTCGAGATCTCCAACCGCGAGGACCACCTCTGCACCAGCACAGGGCCTGTGACCCCGAGCCCTTGCGCCAGCCCCTGCGCCAGGCAACTCGAGAATGAGCGGACGGCGGCCAAGGCCGCGCGCATTGAAAAGCTCGTCGTCGCACGCCTGCAGCGCGACAAAGAACTCCATCAGCAGCTGGCCAAGTACTTTGGCATGCAGAGGCACGTCGTGGTCACCTCGGCCAGCTTTGACATGTGGACCGACGTCCTTGCGTGGCGGCCCATGTTCGAGGGACTCGCCGCGCTTTGTAAGCATGTCATGAGCGCCACAAAGCGAGAGGTTGCTTTTGACGAAATCCTGACGGTGCTCCTCGTTCTCTTGCATGCGGAGCGCTTCGCTGCGCTCGTCTCGCTCGATGATCTGGCCGCAATTCTCGCCGACCTCGCGGGAGACGAGACTGTCAACGCAACAAGCGCTTTCGCCACACGAGAGACAGGCATTCTTGTGCAGCAGCAACAGCAGCAGCAGCAGCAGCAACAACAACAGCAACAAGCGCACCATCACCACCACTACCACCACCACCACTCGCACACACATGGGCATGCGCATGGCGCAGATGCAGCGGTACGCGGCGCGGCTGCAAGCCTTCCTGGCTGGGACAAGGCGAAATTTTTCGAAATTTTCGAATCCAAGGTCCTTGAGGGCGAAGTGCGCGGCGACGCCGTCTCCGCAGAGACTCTTGAGAGCATGCTCGCCGGCATGGAGCCTGGCATTGACTCCTCATTTCTCGCCTACGCCACCTTTACCCTTTTCTCAACTTTTGCCAAATCATCCAAGACCAACCTGACCCTCAGCGAGCTCGCGCAGCTCGTTAATGCCCTCGACCTTGCTGTCTCCGCGCAGCGTTCCCCGCGCTCCGTGCGCTCATGACTCTTTTCAACCCCTCCGTGCCTGATTCCTGAATTTCATGATGAGCTTGACGCTGATTCTCAATCCTCCAAGATTATAAATTATGTACGATCTGTATAAATCGCTCTCTCTCTCTCTCTCTCTCTCTCTCTCTCATCATGCCGCGGCTGGCCGTCACTTGTCTGACCGGACCAGCACAAACCTTAGATGCGTCTACCTCAGTGAATACCACTTCGCTTCGCGATGCAAGACCGCAACTGTGGTAGGGGAGCAAGGGGACCCAAGAGCGGGTCGGGAAACTGCGCCGCACGACGGACACTGGAGAGTCGCGTAGCGCGTTCAGAAAGGCGTTTATTGACCGACAGTGACAGTGAGTGCGTACGTCGAAGATGATTTCCCCAGCCACTCGCGAGAACGCAAGCCCGGCACGGGCGGTATAATCACGCAGCGCGTTCAGGTGTGCAAACGTCGACGAACGGAAAGGATGATGCATCTGTCCGCAGACGCTGCTGCGAGTCACTCGGAGAGAGACAAAGACTGAGAGAGAAGCTAAGAACAGGAAAGAGGGAGAGAGAGAGAGAGAGAGAGAGAGACCGCTTTAAACAACGACCCGTGTAAAATAGCAAATGTACCCTGCTTCGGTCAGTGCTCCCCAAGATTGACTTCACGAACTACCAAACTTTTTCTCTAGGCTGCTTGACTGTAGTGGCGCAAATGCAAGTCTTTCATACTCTGCTCCAAAGCCAATCGCTCGAGCACATCATTGTAAAAGGTAAAATGGGCAAATACTACGAGCATGCGCGTTTGGATCTAATCAATTATTTGTGTCGAGTCAGAACTTTGATCAGATGACTCGGAGAACACATTCTGTTCAAGTTGGGAGCGGGGCGCTTCAATCGTCGAAGCGAAGATCTTCCACGAAATGATTGCTGCCTTTACAATTAGCTGCTGCTGGAAAAACAACGTTGCGTGATGCTGGACGACCATCCAGCGCGCAGTGGATGTGGCCAAGCCAGCAAGAGTTGGAAAGTCTGCAAAGTTTTCGTTCTCGCGCAAAATTTCTTTGCGCTTTCATCTTTTGTGCATCGCCACGCTCAGCATATAGTATCTCGCTCGCTGCATTGATGTAAGTGCAGCCGCATTGTTATCCTCCACCTCTATGCTCTAAAGAGAGAGCAGCCATGACTAGATATACCTCGGGAACTAAGTGTGACGTGCTTCTTTATGAATTTGTCCCTCATCTCAATGGCGTTCGCGGCTCCAGCAAAAGCGTCAACAGCAACGCGTTCGCGGCTGACTAGCTTTATCGAATCTACGTCGTCCTTGCGAGACAGCGCGGCGTTTGCCGCAGCATTCAAATTTTAATCCCGGGTGCCAGGAGGGAGTTTGAACAGGATGTGACTGCCAAGAGAAGCTCGACACTGTGGCCAGGTGTAACGCCACCAGATCATGTTTCTACGGGTTCAAGAACTTCGCCAAAATGGCCGCATTCATGATGACATTAAGCCACGCAACCTTGTGCGTGTCAGTGCTTCATACTCAAATGAAGACAAAGAAGATCGTCTCAAGGTGTCACAAGAATGACGAGACAACGTGGCGGGAGAGCGCCCAGATGTCACAAGCGACGAAGACTGGTAACTTATTGATTTGGACGTATCGGCACCAATTTTGACGCCGAAAAAAGAAAGTGTTGTTGTTTTCAAAATCAAAATGTGAGTGGCTGAGCGATGGCTATCAGGTATGTTCGTCTTGCGTATGTGGCGAATGCTGCTCGCACACTTTGAACTTGGAAACATCTGCCTCATTTTTATGTCATGCTCTTTTTAGAGTGTTCTTGTCGTAGCCTACACACTCAGAACTGCACTATCGCAACAAGAAGACAAGATTTCATCGTCGATCTGCAAGCGAGAAAGTTTCCATTCGACAAGCGTATTCTTTTCGAGCTGGTCTGTCTCACTACACTCGGGATTTCACCATGTGGTCGAACCAGAATGGAAGAAGATTGCTAATCGCAAGATGTATATTCCTGACGGTGGGGACAACAAATAGACACTCTGGTTTGCCTGCATAAATAACACGCATTCTATGCAAAAACAAACAAGACACTCCTAATTTTTCGTTGACAAGCAGTCCCTGAAAGGGCAGCCTTGTTTGTATACGACTCATCAGGGACGAGGTTCATGGCGCCTTCCGTTGCGTTCCATGCTCTGTGCACCATGAGACAAGGCAGCTCTCCACAAAGATTCTTTGTAACCTCACTCCTCATGATTTTCCCTCTGTCCACACGAAAGCGGTACAACTCTGTCGCAGAAAAGGTTCAGCGCCGCGGACGATGACGCAAACCAGAAAGTCCTCCGCTATCCCCCGTAAGGTGTGCAAATCCGGCAAACCCCATAGTCCTTGGCCCAGTGTTCGCGCTGGGGCGGGGCGAGATAAGGACTTTTACCGCTGTTTGCGACGCCGCTTTAGGCAGGCCTTGCGTCGTTGTTACATTGGCCATGGTGGTTAGTCCACACCTCACCTCAGCTCCCTGTCAAATCGTCGAATCGAATCAAATCAAAGCTAGTCAAGTCAGATCAAATCAGCCAGAGCAAACCATACCAAGGCCGCGGCCCTGGCCTTCCCGACTCTCGCAAGAGCTCGAGGGCACCCCGACGGACGAACCGCCCTGCCCGCGCGCGACGAAGTGGCGAAGCGGACCGGTCTCACACGGCTTCCCTACCCTTCCTTGTTCACAATGGAGATGAAGGCACTTCTGTGGTGGCCTCGCCGGTGACCGCGAGCGCGTCGGTCTCGAGGAGGTGAAGGAGGAGAGCGCCATGGCGAGCGACATGGAGAGCGAGAAGTCGAAGGCACCTTCGGGTCTACGGTTGGCGATCAGCAGTGCGATGCGTGGCAGCAGTGAGTTAGTTACGCGTTGAAGATGGTGGGTGTACTACGTGTGCGTGCAGCCTTGACGAGCGGCGTGTGATGCGGATGCAAGGATGGCTGTGGACGGATGTATGTTGCTGCGAGCGTGCGAGCGTGCGAGCGTGCACACGTCGCTCTTCATCATCTTTGTTCCCCTTCCTCTACTTCTCCTACTTCATCTTCTGCCTAGCCGCTGCTCGTTCGGATCATCCTCGGCCCGTAACAGACCAACAGACCGACCTGCACCAACCGACCGCTCGGCCCGATCGACCAAGACGCGCAACGCTGTGAGGCCACTCCGTCCTCACAGAGCGAGCCGTGCCTGCCGCAGTCACCAGGGCTCTTCTCAGGTCGGTCCCGTGGAGCCTTGGCACGCTGCAGCTTCTTCGCTGCCGCTGCACCGAGATCAAGACTTTGCAGCGCAGTCAGCCGCCCCGTCGCACCGCGCCAAGGCCGGAGAAGGAGAAAAGGAAGGAAGCCCCGACTCGACTCAGGCGTTAGTGAGCTGGATGTCGGCCTGTTCATTTTGCTCGCCGCCTGATCAAAATGTGATCTTTAGCCCGCTCGCTCGCTTGTTTGTTTGCTTGCTTGTTTGTTTGCTTGCTTGCTTGCTTGCTTGCTTTCGTTAGCTAGCTTGTTGATTTCTTGCGTCGGTGTCGATCTGGGGAGGCTGGCGGTGGTATAGTCGTACTGTCTGCCAACACCAAAAAGAGCCAAAAGGGAAAACAAAGAAGAAAAAGAAGGCAAGAAAGAAAGAAAGAAAGAAAGAAGCAGAAAAGCAGGAAAAAGGGGAAAAGCCTCTGTTCGCTGCAGCGCTTTCTCTCTCTCTCTGCGCTTGCTTGCTTGCTTGCTTGCTTGCGGCGCGAAGAGGCAGCGCGTGCCGGCAGCAAAGCCGGAGTCGCGTCGCGTCGCGGCCTCGGAGCGGAGACCGGCGCCTGCGGACCGCAGCGGGCGAGCGAGGCGCGCACGCAGACACGCACGCGCGCGCGCACGAAGGCACAGCGCGGAGGAGCGGCCCGCCGCGAGCGTCTGCGCCGCGAGCGTCTGCGCCGCAGCGGGAGCGACGCGCACGAGGGAGGCGTCATCCATCGTCGCCAGCAGAGCTGAGCAGAGCAGAGCAGAGCAGAGCAGAGCTGAGCAGAGCAGAGCGGAGCGAGGGCAGGGCGCGGGCGGCCGCGAGAGGCGGGGCCCCGGCGACGCGCGCCGAGGACGGAGGAGAGGAGCGCGGCAGCGCCGCTTGCAGCAAGAGCGCGGTGGGCGGGGTTGAGTTGATTCTCTCGTCTCCGCTCGCTCGCTAGCCGAGCCAGCCAGCCAGCCAGCTGGCAACGAGGTCCGTCCGCTTCAGCGGCAAGGTCGGCGCAGCAAAGTGCGACGAAGCGATAAATAGCGCAGGGCAGCTCAGCAGAGGCTAGCCAGCTCAGCCCAGCTCAGCGAAGCCAAGCCAAGCCAAGCCGAGCCAAGCCAAGCCAAGCCAAGCCAAGCGCAGCAAATTAAAAAAAAACACATTCGCCCAAGATGATGTCCATGGTCACATTCTCGCTCGAGGTGCTCATCTGCTTCGTGCTGGTGGACTTCCTCGTGGCGTCGCAGTGGGGATCGCTCATTGCCGCCTTCACCACCTTCCTCTTCATCCTCTCCCAGCTCGACGTCCTCTCCACGTCGCGCAAGGAGGACAAAAAGCAAGGCGGCTATGGTCAAATCCAGGAAATCAAGCACCCCCTCATCCAGATGCTCCGTCCCTCGGAGCTCTACGCCGTCATGCGCTACAAGACGGGCGCCTTTTCCCGGCCATCGTACCTTGGCGCCGGCCTCGAGGGCCTCAACCTCGACAAGGACCACATCGAGTTCTGCTCCGTCAAGCTCAAGCAGGTGAGCCGCTCCTTTGCCACCGTGATCACCTTTCTCCCCAACACCAGCGAGGCCCCCATCCGCCTCGCTGTTGGCATCTTTTATATTGTCCTTCGCGCACTCGATACCGTCGAAGACGACATGAACCTCGCCAACTTTGACAGCTATGTCCTCGACGAGGACAAGACCGACGTTGGTGACGCCCGCCTCGCTGCGAAGGAGCGCCTTCTCCGCCAGTTTGCCACGCGTCTCCGCGACTCTGTCGAGGGCGCTGCGCACAAGCACCAGCCCCTGGCTGGCTTTGGCGAGGGTGCCGAGCGCGAGCTCGTTGAAAACATGGAAGCCGTTGTCTACAGCATGTCCGTCCTGCCTCCCAAGCTCCAGGAAGTCATTTACGACATTACCGATGAAATGGCCGTCGGTATGGCCGAGTTCGCCTCGCGGGATCTCAAAAACGGTACCGAGGACGAAAAGGACTTTGAGCACTACTGCCACACCGTTGCCGGCACCGTTGGCGACGGTCTCACGCGCATTTTCGCCGCCGGCGGCTATTGCCCCGCGGACCTTGTCAACCGCCGCGACCTTTGGGACTCCATGGGCAGCTTTCTCCAGCGCACCAACATTATCCGCGACTACCTCGAGGACCTCGTTGATGGCCGCGCCTGGTGGCCGCGCTCCGTCTGGGAGCACTACGTGCCCAAGGACTCCTCCGAGTTCGCCCGCTCCAAGTCCCTTTCCCGACTTGCTGACACCGCCTCAATTGAGTCCGGCCAGAGCACGAGCTGTCTGAACCACATGATCGCCGATGCCCTGGAGCGCGTCAACCATTGTCTTCAGTACCTGGAGAACTTTGACGACCCAGACATTGTCTCCTTTTGCGCTCTGCCTCAGGTTATGGCCATCGCCACGCTTTCTGTCTGCTTTGACAACCCCAAGGTTTTTCAAGGCGTCGTCAAGATCCGCAAGGGCCAGGCTGCGCGCATCATGCTTGACCTCAGCCCCATGGAGCACCCCGATATCCGTGACCTTCAAAGCAATTACCTTGCCTGGTTTGCGCGTTGCACTCGCGAAATCCAGCAAAAGGCCCAGCGCGCATCGCGTCTCGACCCTCAGGCGCAGCGCGTCGACACCATCTGTAGCAAGATCGTCAAGGTTGTCGACGCCAAGCTTCAGTGTCTGCAAGAATCCTCGACCCCTCTTGGCCGTCCCCACGCCGACTAAACCAGCGAGGCAACTTTACCACCCACCCAAAACAAATATTCAAGATCGTAAAATGTCTCCATTTCATGAATCCGAGCTTTGTCCTCCCAAGAGTGTGAATGCAATTTTTCTTTTCTTACTTCTTCTTCTTCTTGTTATTAAAAACTCATTTGCTTGTGCTTGAGCTTGAGCTTTAGGCAATAGCGATGGGAAGTTGTTTTGCATCGTTGTAGACGGGTTTGCAGGAGACGGCGCGCGGCGATTGTGGCAGCTCCAAACGAGTTTCGACGGATCGATGCACATCCCAGTTTGTAAAAGCTTGATCCAGATCCTTACTCGCTTCCGAACGTTCCCCGGACCGAGGTTGCGAGCCGCCCAAGAGTAAACGGACGTCAAGATGTGTCAAATCTACATCAAAGTTTGCAACTTCGTCACGAAAGTTCTTTGAACGCCATGTCGCTTTGCCAGAGCTCACCGCGATCGGAGCTGAATACCCACGTGCGCGCAGTCGCGACCAGTCAATCCCTGCGAAAAAGGGGTGCATGTACAATTCATTTACATTTTGGCATCCAATCCGTCGAGTCGGGGGCCGTTGCAGCAGCGAATGAATGAGGCTACGCGCTGTTCTCGACAAGCGCAGACTGGAGGGGAAGCGAACTTGCTCGACATTGAGAATCCGCCGAAAAGTCAAGATCTCGTTCACCTGCGCAAAAGGTGTCTCGCCTACGAGCAAGTCATACAGCATTACACCATAGCTCCACCAGTCCGCGGCCCGTCCGTACTCACGAATTGGGCTTCGCCATCGTTGTGTACGATGGCACAAAAGTACTTCGGGCGCCATATAAGCCGCGCTTCCGCAAACAGTTCGCGCTCCCATAAATGCGCCCACACCAACTCGCGATAGCCCAAAGTCGGCCAACTTTATATGTCCCGTTGCGTCCAGCAACATATTCTCGCACTTGAGATCGCGATACGCCACGCTACGTCTGTGCAGATATGCCAAGGCGTCCAGTACTTGAGCCGCATACAAGCGTGCAGTGTCCTCCGAGAAACGAGTGAGCCGGCGAAGATGGAAATACACCTCACCGCCGGGACAGTATTCGCTGACCAGGCATACTTGCGAAGCGGTCTGAAAGGCGCACTTGAGCTTGAGCACGAATGGGTGCGACCCGCATTCCATCATGACTCGGCGCTCCGTCAACGTGTGCCGGATTTGTCCTCGCGCGTGAAGCGATTCCTTGTCCATCACTTTAATTGCCACGAGCTCATCGTTCTTCTCGTCGCCACGCGAGTCCTGCGCGCGCCGTCCAATGTACACCTGACCAAAGGAACCTCGGCCAAGCATGCACGCAACTTCGAAGCTGCCTAAGTTCACAGTCGAGAACGGCCGTGCCTTGCGTGTGGGCCAAAGCGAACGCAGACTTAGTCGTGGTCGCTGCAGCCGATGGCGCGTGGCCGCCAACGCCGTTGCATACTGTTCGAGCTTGTAAAGTCTCGAGGTCTCCTTCGCGCTTCCCAGACTGGTGTGCTTGCCCTGCTCGTGGGCACTCACGTGCACTTTCGTGAGCGGCGCCATCGTCCTTGCGCCTTACTTCGCCTTATGGCAAAATTCTAGTTCTGCGAGTCGTAAAAACTGGTCTCTCCCGTTTCGGGTTTTGCCTCATCATGAGGCCACGCGTCGCGCGAGGTGCGAGACGTGAGGCGAGGCGCGAGGCTGGCTTCCACGATCGACCGGCCGCTCGCGAGCATCTGAGAGCGAGACCGGCGCCGCCCGAGGGCCGAGCCAAAGTCTCCAAGAACTGCCAGGAGCCGGGCTGGGCCCCGACTTGTGAGACGACATCTGCTTACTTTACATATTGTTCGCATTGTACACTCACTCGTGGTTGTCGGCATAGGCCCTATGACAGGAGCAAGCAAGCAAGCAAGCAAGCAAGCAAAAGAAGACTGGGCGACAGATAATGTACGTACGGTGTTAGGAGGCTATAGACGGACGAACAAACGGCAAAGGGTCTCACACACCCGAGGCGGCGAGCCCGTGAGAGGCGGATCATCGACCAACGTCGACGACTCACTTCCTCAGCGTGCCTTCCTGCTAGCGAGATTGGTGGGTCGAGCAAGAGGCGGATCACTACCCCTTTTCGTTCGAGATCGCTCGGACGAGTGCCTGATTGCCTGCCTGCTTGTTGATGGACGCTACGAGTGTCGCGAGGAGGGTTTGATTCGAGAGAAGAATATTAACAAAAGCCGGAATGCGCGGTGGTCGGTGGGTGCGCCAGGAAGAAGCCAGCAACTTTTTGTGTGGCGGATCTGGATCGACCAGCAATCGTTTCGCTCGAGCTCAACTTGAAGAGCTCGTTGTCAAATGCCTGGCCTTACCTGCATCTTTCGATAGTCACGCGACAAGCGCCGTGATTGATATTATGTATTGAACTACTGACTGCTTTTGGAGAATTCCACAAATCACCAGCCCAAGCAAGAAACAGACCGAATGACTTTACAAATGGGAGAAGGCAATTTCTTTTATTTGTTCAGGTGACAAGTCGCTTTGACGTAAAGGCAGAGACGGCAATAGCCATGGCTTGGAAAGGCGAGATGGGATGGCGAAAGTCCAGCGAGAAACGGTCCTTGAGCACCTTGCCGAAGCGCAGACAGACAGTGTCAGCTCCAAATTCCTCCTCCATTGTCTCGTTTTGCGCTTGTGGCACAAGCATAAAGTTCTTCTTGGAGGCCATCTTTACGCGCGAATTAAAATTGAGCGTCCACGCCTGGAGCTGCTCGTTCCATTGAGGCTTCAAGGTGTCAAACTCAAGCAGTTCAGAGAGCTCCTCGGACTCCACCGCGCGATACTCGTCTCCTTTGCGCGCTTGCAGCTTTTGAATTAGATTCATATCCTGAGCATGTCGAGTTCGCGTTGTGCCCTTGTAGCGATCGGCCAGCGAACGTCGCTGACCGCGCAAGCCTTGTTCAGGATCCCAGCGCGGAAGCACGGCCTTGAGGCTGTTAGGGACACGACCCAAGACATTGTGTTCGTACATGATGTAGCCCAGCTCATGGTGCCGTAGCTTTCGCGTTGACGTAGGGTTCGAGACACGATAGTCATGCACAGTGAGTGCGGTGCCCGCAAAGTTTTGTTCCATACAGCCCAGGTACCGTGACGACTCGGGGTGCATCGGGATGTCCTTGATATCCCCGTCGAGCTTGATGTCTTGCGAATTGTGGAAGATGATGCGGCCTTTGCCGCTCCGTGGAAGCACAGCGCCGAGGAGAAATTTATTGTCCGACTCACGGAAAAAGTGTAGTGAGATGATCTTCTCGCTGCGCCATCGCAGAATATAGCCATATACCATGTCCATGTGCTCGGGCGGCTCGTAGATTTTGCTCTTTTGTTTGTAAATAATGCTGCGAGCCTCGGAGGCGTCCTCGTCGCCCACGCCAAAGGCATCCTGTATTCTGGTTGCGGTGCGAAAGCGAATGCGGTACGGGCCGGCCTTTTGAGCCTCTTTAAGCATTTCCTCAATCCTCTCCAAACACAGCCCTGCGCAAGCTTCTCCATTGATGTTGACAAGGAAGTCACCAACGTGAATTTCGTTTGACCATGGCCGATCCCCGTCGCTCCCGCCAGCCGCACGCGGGCCTCCGTCGAGAAACTCGGGACGAGGGAGTTCGTCCACGACAGCCGACTTACCCAGCCAGTCGTCATCAAAGGTTAGACCAGACTTGCCTGGAAGAAATTTCACTTCGTAAATCTCATCTGGGGGTGGTGGCAGCGGTGCAAAGGTTTGCGGGAATGGTCTTGCTGCTGGGGCCGCGATAGCTCTTTGACCTCCAGGCGAAGGTGGCTGGATGTTGACCAGAGATTTGACATTCATGAACGGATCGTACGAGTCCAAACGCGAGCGATCGCCTTCGTCGTCGCTATCTTCGCCGAGAAACTCAGTAGGGTCAACCAGACCGGTGCCGCATTGCGAGCAAGCTTCAATCTCAAGAGGACAGAGAGTTCCGCACGAGGTGCAGTAAATCTCTTCGGGGATCACCTCTTCCTCGCCGTCGTCGTCATCATCGTCGTCATCGTCGTCGTCGTCGTCGTCGACGACGTTGTCGGCTTCTCCCCCGCTGATGCCGCGGTTGGCACTGGTGGCTTGCTCGATGCCCACGAGGTCATCTGTTTCAACGAGTTGACCATCGCTTCGTCGTCCCTTGACTTTCTTGTGCTGCTCATCTTCGCTATCGTCGCTAGTGTCTCCATCGCTGTTATCGCTGCTGCTTTCGTCGCTGTCGCTGCCGTCGCTCTCGCTCTCGACATCCACTTGCCTTTGGCTGCTCGATCTGCGGATGACGGTCTTTTCGCTCAGGTACAAGGGAGAGCCGGCCTCGTACTCGCCGCCGAGCGTGACGACAGGCTCTGCATGCTCGAACTCGTCCTCGACGTCCCGGAGCAGGCCCGTGTCGTCGTAGGCGCTCTGCTCGAGCGCGCCGTCGCCCGCGCCTTCTTCTCCCGCGCCTTCTTCTCCCGCGCCGCCCGCGCCGCCTGCGCCGCCTCGCGCGGCGGGATGGCGCGGCGGCCTGCCGAGCGAGCCCGCGCCGAAGGCGCCGCGCGGAGCGTCCGCAGAGGCCGCCGCGGCCCCGCCCAGCAGGCCGCCCTCCTCGTCGCTGTCGCTGTCCATGGCGCCGCGCGACCCTCCCTCCGCTCGACGCACCGCAAATCCAAATCTGCTTCGCCCTCGCTTGCGACCTTCGCCTCGACCGACCTCGGGCTCCGGCTCGGCGTCGCGACGAGACGCGGCAGAGGACGATGGACGCCGACAAGCGCGCGGCGGACGCGGACGCCTTCCGCACGGAGCGCGACCATCTCCTCGGAGAGATCGTCCGGGGTGCAGGTGGAGTTTGGGCGGAAGAGGAAAGCAGATTGAGAATGATGCGATGCGGCAGACGCCCGGGCAGGACTGTGAGCGACGGGTGAGGGCTTGGCGCAGAAGAAATGTACTGACATAATCTGCAAACGCGTACACTTTGCTTCGTGTTGTATGATGATAATGATTTCCAACAGGGATTGCGCGACGCCACGTCCGAGATGCGCAAGCTGAACCGCAACATGGAGCATGTTGTTGAGATCGGCAAGGGTTTCGAGCGTTCTGCCGTGCTCTGGGAAGCTTTCTGCAAGGATCTCAAATAGTCTACTCTTCTTTTTCTCAAAGCTAGCAAATCTGAATCCGTACAAATGCTCCGAGAAGCTGTAGAGTTCGCATCATCCTTCCAGTATAGTAACGGCCTCTTACTACGATGGAGGTCACCGTTTTAATCAATTATGAAATGCTCCTCTCCGGCCCGCACGTCGCGAATTTGCTTGTTTGCTCACTAGTTAGCTAGCTTGCTTGCTTACTCGTTTGCTTGTTGATGCTTCCCTCCTCTCCTTCTTGGCACGGCTCGCGCTGCTACTGTTGCCGCGCGGTATGCTTTTCATGGTCGCAACACGGCAAGATTCCTTCTCTCCTTCCACTGTAGGCTAGTAGTACGTACGTACGTAATAGGAGTAGTAAGTAGTATAACTCAACCGCCACTTGACCGCAATCCAATCCAGTTCAACAATCCAGAGCAGACAAGGCAAACGACCTCTACTGCAGCAGCAACCGCCGCCGCTCGCGGGCCCGCACGTGCGCGCGAGGACAGCGGGGGGAAAGGGCGCGCCGCAGGAGGGCGAGCAGAAGCCCGCGCAGCGCCTGAGCGAGGCGCGCGCCGCCCAACTTCGAGAGGGCGGAGCGTGCGTGCAGCGAGCAAGCCGGCGAGCTCGTTAGCAAAGCACGTCGCGTGGCCGTGGTGTGGCGTAGCGTGGCGTATCTTGACCGAAGAGGATGTCGGGCGCAGCGTCGGGCGAGGATGAAAAGAAGGGCGGCGAGGTCGTCTTTGCCGGCCACGCAAGCTGGAGCATGCTAGGCAAGAACTCTAAGACGAGCAATTTTGACGGCGTGGAAAACCAGCTTTTGTGGGGCTTCCAACGTCTCAAGCCGCTCGTAGGTATCAAGGTGACCAAGGTCATCTCTGGACCTAACTCCGGAACATGCATCGCACTGAGCGTCACCGGCCAGGCGTACACGTGGGGCCGAAACATGCATGGCCAGCTCGGACATGGCCATCAGACAAACCTCTACAACCCCACCCCCGTTGAGGTGCCCAACTCGGAGTCCATCATCGGCGGCGGTGCCGGTCCGAACCATACGCTTCTCTATAGTGCGCGTGGGTCCCTCTTTGCGGCTGGTCTCGGCAAGTCGGGACAGCTCGGTATTGGGCGCAAAGTCGACATGGTGAAAAAGTTCGTTACCGTCGACATTGCAAGCGTCATCACCGCGGCCGCCTGTGGCCGCGACTTCTCCATCATCGTCGGCAGCCACGGTGTCATTTACTCTTTTGGTCATCCAGAAAAGGGCGTTCTCGGCAACGGAACCGAGGGAAAGACCCTCGAGCGCTCCAACAAGTACACCTTTGAGTGCACCACGCGCCCCGAGCCCATCGTCGCTTTGCAACGTGCCTACGGCGATGTGACCATCACCGATGTGGCCTGTGGCGCCCAGCACACGTGTGCCATGGACACCCAAGGGCGCATCTACACCTGGGGCTTTGGCGGCTTTGGTCGTCTTGGCCACGGCGACAACAAGGACCACTTCGAGCCCACGGCTGTCGAACTCTTCTCCATGGAACCCCCACCCCTGGACCCGAACATTCCCAAGTTTATGCAGAACCAGCAACCCAAGATCCGTGGAACGCAAATAACTTGCGGGTCCACTTCTACCTTTGTTGTCGCCGGAGAGCCGTACAACTCACTGTATATGTTCGGCATCACCAAGCGATCCGGGGAGGCTACTATGCGACCTGTGGTCGAGAACAATGTTCAGGGCTGGCGCTGCCGCTCCGTTTCTTGCGGCAACACCTCCATTTGCTTTGCGTCTGAGCGTAAGCTCATTACCTGGGGACCCAGCCCAACCTATGGCGAACTCGGCTACGGCGAGGGTGAGAACATTCCGCGCTCTTCCACTGTTAGCAAGGAGGTCGATGCTCTCTCTGGCGCCCTGACGCTTCAGGTCGCCTCAGGTATGGCCTTTTCTCTCGCCATTATCGACACTTCAGATGACACCTCCAAGGAAAAGGTTGAGGCCTTGCCAGTCTTTGCACCCGCCGAGGTTGACCCGGCGCTTGCCAAAGCCGCCGCGCAAAAGTCCCTGGAGGAACGCCGTGCCAAGCGTGCAAAGAAAAAGACCAAGGCAAAGCGCCCCGCAAATAACGAGGAAGATGACGAAGATGATGACGCGCCCATTGACGTCGATGACGAAGATGACGAAGAGGCTTCAGCCGGCGACGATGACGATGATGACGAAGAGGAGGAAGAGGAGGAAGAAGTCAAGCCCAAGGCTAAGCGCCGCAAGAAGTAAGCGAGTTCATTTGCCTCGTCCACCAGTGCAACCTCGAGCTTCGTATTTGGACCGACACTCGAACTGACTGAAGACAAAAGAAAATCCTTCTTCGCGACAATCTATAAGAGAACACGAGAATATATTTTTAGGAAGCCTCAAGCTTGTGTCTTTTGCTTGTAGTCGCAGACAGTATCGATAACGAATGGATCGCGCAGATCCTCATCATTGGTCCAACCAATTTGAGAAGCTCGCTCGTCTTCTCAACTAAGCTTCATCAAATGTTATGCGTCGCTCATGGTCAGTCAGACCAGGGCAAGCGTGGCAAACGTACTTCCCGTCGAACAGAGCAGCACGTGGAGCAGACGCAAACCCGTGGATCACATGCGCGAAAAGGGGACCCACGTTTTCCCCGCCCCTTTGGCACCGCAAGGAAACACGAGAATTGCTCACAAAAAAGGTAGGTCCATTGCGCTCCCACAACTGCGCACTCTTCCAAGGCATGTCAAGCGTTTTGGACTTTAAATCATCAATTTATCATCCATCTTCTTACTACTTACATCTACAGCGCAAGCGAGGAGAGAGGGGTCATCTTGACCGTTCCATCAGCGCCGCAAGAATACAAAAAGTCGCGCGAGAACGTTACATCCGTTGTGCCACGCTGCGACAGAATGCTGTCACTCGTAAGCTCGTTAACGAACATGTGCGTCGGATGCATGTTCGTCAGGTGAGCATGCGAGGCCAGTCTACCCGATCGATATGACCACAGCTTGACGGAGCCATCCGTGGACCCACTCGCAAAGTAGCGCCCACCCGTCGGGTGAACCGCGAGAGAGCGGATAGCCTTGCTGTGCACATGGTCCTCTTCCAGAATCAGCATGCGCTGTCGTAAGTCAAAGACGCCAATCTGCCCATTGCCACCGCCCACAATCACCACCTGCTGGTCCTGCAGATATGCGAGTGAGTACGCCACGCTGTGCGCGCAGCAGTGTACGGACGCCACACGGCACGATCGGGGTGGCATGGACAAATCCCAGAGACATAAATTCTCCGAATGCTGACTCTGTCCCGCCGACGCAAAGATGTTGCCATTGTAGTTCAAAAACGCGCAGTCCAAGGTCCGCTTTGAATGGCACGCAAACTGCCCAAAGGGCTCGTTTTCACTATCGCGGCAGTCTGCGAGGTTCCACAGCAAGACATGGCCTGCAGAGTCGCACGCCGCGAAGCGCATGCCATCTTCTGAAATGCGTACTCGCGTCGTATGACCGTGCTTCCATTTGCGGGCGTCATCAGAGGGCTTGCGCAGTCGCACAACGGGCTCCTCCGGATCCCGCGCCGCATCCCAAATCATTGCCGAACCGTCGTATTGCGCCGTCACATAGAGCGGAAGAAATGGGTGGCTCGATACATGCATCACCGTTCGCACCGTCTCCTCATTTTTCTTATGGTGCGACGAAACGTGCGGAAGCAGTCGTGTCCGCGATCCGCCGTGTCCGCCGTCCGACGCAGACGATGCGTTCGAGGATAAGGAGCGCGAGCTCTGAAGGAGCGCTTCCACGCGGCTGTGCGAACTAACTCGGTGCAAAAAGCTGTCGCAATAAAGGTTGTTGTTGAGAGGGATTCGCAGGGAATCGTTGAACCAGATTTGCCCGGCATCCTGGCTCACCATCAGCAAAGATTTGGCGGACGAGCTCCATGCATGCTGCAGCACGCTATTCCTGCCTTTCCGCCCGCTCGCAGACGACCGTTTGCGCGACGATCGACGAAGGCGAATGTGTGGACGACGAATCTTTGACGCGTGGAGCATAACTCCCCGCGACGAGAGACGCCGCATCGAAAGGTGGTGGTGATGATGATGGTGGTGGTGTGCACTTCGGCTCGAGCCCACCTCACTATTATTCGTCGATGATCCCACGACGTGCGCTGTCCCCTTGGCCTTGGCCAAACCTTCGTCCGACATTGAACGCCGACGCAAGCGGCGCAATGGGTCCGCAGGCTGCGATTGCGCTCGATTGTGAAGAGGAATGGCCGGCGAAGATGAAACATCCGGACCCGAAACCCCGAGCGGTGATCGCGCCAGTTGCATGGACCGGTGCGCTCGCAAGGGATAGCTGCCCTCGTCTTCGGAGGTCCCCAACATGTCATCATCGTCATCATCATCCCCATCGTTTTCTCCAAACGAATGTCGCACCACCTCGCAACCCTTCTCCGAGGCCACCACTAAGGTTCCGTCGAGAGCGTGCACCGGATCCACAGACAAAAAGAGCGTTCCCGACGCAGAATGCACGACCTTGGCATTGTCTGTACAGAAGATTGTCGAGTCCGGGATAATGCCCGAGCGTGCTTGCTCCTGATCGATCGATCTCCCCGTCCAGCGAGCCGTGGCATCGACGATCCGCAGCTGCTCCTTGCCTTTGATTGCGTTCCAAAGTTTCGACTTGTCTTCGTCGGCAAAGGCTTGCACCTTCATCTGCTCAAGACGCGCGCGCGCCGCACTCGACAAGCCCACCGGAACGCTGCTCATGTAAAGATTTGCAAGCATGGCCCAGTTCACGGGCCAGCACGATTGCACGAGCTCCTCCATGAGTTCCAGACAGTACACCTCGGGATGCAAAGCTTTCTCTGCTGGCGAGGTGGGGCTCCCCGGAGTGCTACCGGATTTAGGAGAGTGTACGAGTTGAGGCGGCTGCCCCTGCATCAGGTAAAGCTTGTCTCGTACCCGTGTCACGAGAGTGAGAACACTTCGCATCACTGCGACATTCATGAGTCGCTCGGCGTACGTCAGACCCCACGCAACCATGTCCTCTTCCTCACTTTCAACCTCGTCCTCGTAGACAGTTCCCGAGAGGGCGGTCAAATCATCGCGGAAGTTCTTGCCCTGACGATGCTGCGCCGATGCAGCAAACATGAGCAGCTCCTCGTAGTCGAACCAAGTGTTGGCCAACTCGAGACCTGTTTGGCGAATCGCGGACGGTGCAAATGATTCGTCCAAAAGAGCTTGCACGAGCCCGTGCTGGCCCATTGCATACGCAGCAGCAAAAAGCGCAACCCGCGCGTAGGCGTCGAGCATCTCTCTGTACTGCTGTGCGATTTCCGAGATCTCCTCGTCAGCAGATTCGGGCTCTTGACTTGCCCCGTCACCCGCGTCGCCACTGCCATTGTTCACTCCATTGTTGCCATTACTATCGTCGGCGTTGTCGTCGCGCGACTTACGCGCGGTGAGAGCAGGAGGCAAATGAAGCTTGTCTAGGCCAGGAATGACCGGCGCCGCGTGAAAGATCTCGTGCGCGGCTGCTGCAAGATCCACCAAAAGCACTGCATAGGCGGCAAGCCTGCGCCCCGGTAGCAAGGTGCGCTCTGCGGCTACGCCCAAGGTGGCATTGCCGTGACCAAGCGCCACAAAGCTATCCATGACCGAATGCAGCAGCTGCTGCAATCGAATCAAAAAGGCCGGCTGATTCACGTCGCTGAGCATTCGAATTACCGTAAACTCCACGGCCAAATGGTTCGAGGCACGTGAGATCCGCCAGAGCGACTCGAGAATGTCCTGAGGGGGGCAACGAGCAAGCTGCTCATTGACGGCGTGCAAGTCCTGGCGCAGCTTGGACACACGGTCTGGCGACGGCACCATTCTCGAAGTGCTACTTTCTCGCACATCATCGCCCTTGGTGTCAGCTCCACCGCTGCCTGCTCCAATGCTTGCGTGAGCTTTAAGCAAGAGTGGGTGCAGCACTTGCGCGGCAAGCCTCAGCCGAGTCTGTTCGATACACGATCGACAGAGACCAGACTCGATCGTCTGCAAAGTAAGGAGTGACAATAATGGAATACCTGTTGACGCGGCGTGACTGGCGGCGCGCGCCATACTATTATGAAGCACGCGGTGAGCAGCTCGAGACTGTAAAAGGGGTGCCAATGCGCTTTGTTTGCTGCCTGCTTGAATCAACGTGCGAATGTACGACGGTTCGAGCGAGTTGAATGAGCGTGTCAGCCCGGGATAGGGCGCGTTACTCAGCTTTTCAAGCAACTCCTTGTTGACGAGCCCCTTTCGCAGAAGCGTCGGGAGATCATCAAAGACGCGAAAACCCTCCTCGTCCTCACTGGTGGTCCCAAGAATTGCACTTTCGCTTGCATCTCCTGGCGCAGCACGACCTACATTGATTGCCCCATGCTGCTGCTGCTCTGCGAGAAAGGCTTCGCGATCCTCAACAAAGGCCAACAAAGCGCCCACGGGGTCTCCGGCAACGGTGTGACACATGCTTGCAAGCCAGTGGTCCATCGTATATAATGCAAGGGGCTTGATTGTGTACTCCCACACAGTGCGTTGCACCTCGCCGTCCGCGCCTTCAACGAGCTTGCACACAAAGACAGCAAGCTGAAAATCACCAAGATTCTTGATGCAGACGTTGACGGCCTCGGCAAGTCGCTTGCCAAGGACAAAAAAGGAAGCCGCCTCCAGATACTTTTTCTTGCGCAAGAGCGAGTAGGCGTTCTTCACGGCCACCGTCTGCCAATGTTCATCCGAAAAATCGTTTGCGAGCAACTCCGCGGCCTTGGTGTTCTTGGCAAGCTTGAAAAGCCCGCTCACCACTGACGCCTTGTTGAGCGCAAAATAAAAGAGGGCGCACGAGAATGGATCTTTGGTCTTGCTCTCCTTGAATTGAACCTTGGCGAGATCCTCTGCCAGAACGCGCACTGCATGAGTGCTTCGAAGCCAAAGACCTACGCCAATCTCCTTTGCGTCATCCCACGTTGACTCGCCGGGAGGCAAACACTTGGCGAGCAGGGCGTCTTGGCTATCAGAGTCCAGAGCCCAGAGCAGATCAGCCGTGGGCATGGCACGTGGGCGCTCTGACAACGGAAGCACGCGCTTCGACACACGAAAGAGCTGGTACGCCAGCATAAACTTCGCCCCGCACTTGTCCACAGAGTCCCCAAAGCCACCTTTGTCGGCGTCGTTCATTCCATACACGTCGTCGAAAACACCCGCGAGCGCTGTCAGCTGAAGCTGTTCCAGAGGGGGCATGTTCTTGATCGTGTACGAGACCAAGAGCTCTGCCAGTTCGGATCGAGGTCTTTCGACGTCCTGCGTAGGATCCGAAAGCGTTGTCTGCGCTGCGGAAGAGGTCAGCATGGAGTCCCAAGGATCCTCGTCAAAGAGCGCCGCAGCGGCACCTCCAGTTGTACGTTGTGTCGATGGGCCACCCATGGACCAGTCGTCGTCCGCGAAGAGAGCTGCTGCAGTGTCTTTGCCACCCGAGGTATCGTCCTGGCTCTGTGCAGCGTCTTGATTGGCGGCATCCTCATGGTCAGTGGTAGAGGGAGCCATTTCGTTTTCAGCATCGTCCCAGATCTCCCGCACAATCTCGTGCAACTCGATATCAGGGGCAGACACGAACATTGCAGAGCGAGGCGGAGCCTCGTCTTGTCCGTAAGCGTCTTCATTCTCTTGTTTTTTCTCCTCGAGTGCGGCCAGGATGGTCTTCAGAATTGCGCGCACAGGTGAGACGCAACCTGCGCGAAGCAACTCCAAGATTGGCCTGGGGCGGTGCAGCGCCATGGGCAGCTGGAGGGCGACGGCGGCATCACCGAGACCATTCAGAGCCTCGAGCTGCTCTGTCCTGCTGTTAGAAACCCCTTTTCCCTCGAGCTGCATACGACGTCGTACCATGTTGAGTTCTTTGGCCATGTCGCCTACAGGCGGGTGCCGCACCCAGCCCTGGAAGAGGTGCAGCTGATTCGAAGTTGCGGCAATAAGGCCAAAGTCTCGTCCGGACCAAGCAATTCCCACGAGCTTGGCGCGACGCAGTGCAGCCCGTGTCGAGCCCAAGAGCTTGAACTCGACAGCCTGATCGCGCGCGACAAGACTGAAACCTGATCTCGCGCGCGAGTACAGCAGCACCTTGGCAGCGGGACTTTGTCCGTTTTCAGTCGCTTCGTGGATGCCAATGCCCAGGACGCTCACACCGGCCCCGAGATAAAGCGCACTTGCCGTTTCGACAGTGCAACAACCGGCCACGTCATCTTGCACGCAAATTGTACTCTGCAGACCGTGACTCAAATGACACAGGCCAGGCGCCCAAACGCGAACGAGGCCAGATTCGTGAACCGTAACGATACCGCCCGAGCTCGCATTTGCAATGCTCGTGGCGGGATCATCTGGGATGAGCACAAATGTCTCGATGGGACCCTCTTCAGCAAAGCCTTGCAGCTCGCATTTACCGTTTTCGAGTGCGACAAGCGCAAGTGCGCCATGTCCGAAGAGCTGTTTGTCCGAGACCGGAGCGACGCAGAGAGGGGATGCCCCAGAGGAGAATTGGCGCACCCGCGCCTCACCGACCTCAATGTCGGGAACTGCACGCATAATCTCCGTCACGGGAACAATGACCAAGTCATTGGAAGCAGTGTGGATACCGAAGTGCACCTTGTACCTGCCGTCACGCACGGCAAAAACATATCGAGCAGGCTCCCCAGACGAGGCCCCGATCGCCGTCTGAAGAGCGTCCGGCACAGCCGCTTCGGACCACGAGTAGGCTGCGATACCTAAACGCAGCCACAAGTGCACCCGTCCGTTATTGTCAATGATGAGACAGATCATGTGATGCTCTGCAATCTCAGAGACGATGGCGCGCGAAATATTCCCTTCCATGGGCAAGGGAACTGCACCGCTGCGCACAATGGCGTCCGCATCGACGTCCTCTTCACGAGACCCGGAGCGCACGGGCCAGGCTACCGCGAAGCCGCTTCGATCAATCGTTGTGACCCAATAGGCCTCCTCGAGGCTCGAGTAGTTGCTCGCGAGGTCAATGACGCGCTCGTACACGATTTCCGTGATTTCGGCGGTATGCCCACGGGCAAGGCAAAGAGTCATGTGCGTGACTGTCCCGTACGCAGAGTTCATCTTCATGGTGTCGTTTTCCGCAAACGAGTAAACGAGGCCTGATTCGCCAAACGATAGCGTTTCGATGTTTCTTGGGTTGATGTCGAAGACACAGGTTGAAGGCCAGGGATCGCGCTCGGTGTGCGGATCGAACTCCTGCGTCACACGGCAGGTGGCCACGAAACTGTTATAAACGTGGGCTGCCCAGTTGGTGGGCGCCGAGCGCCGCGTCGCAGCCTCGTCAAAAAAGTCCTCGCGAGACTCGTAGTGCAAGAGTTCCTCGTCCGACTGGCCGCAGACGTGACGCGTCAGGTAGACGTCGTCCGGGCGACGAAGTACGAGTGGGTTGCTGTTGGACCCGAGCTCAACATGAGAAAAGATTTTGGAACACGACTTATTCCAGGGGGAAATGTGAATGTCGCGGCGCGGCGAATCACTCAGGCCCTCAAGGCTCCACATGCAGACCTGGCCGGCCTGGTCCACGGCGACGAGCCAGTCAAGAGAGCTTTGGCTTTCCTGCGCAATGGGACCCGTGCGCAGCTCCACAGACTGCTTTTGATGATCTCCCCATACTGTTGTCTGGTGCGCGTGACTTTGAAAAAAGGGGCTCGCCGTGCTAAAACCGACGACAAAGTCCTCCCGGACCTGGGAGTACATGTTGTGCTCGGGAAAGGGCGAGCGCAAGCCCTCAAAGTAGTTGATGAACTTGAGCCAACCAATGCTGCGGAGGGGTCGATGGCGGGTGTCAATATGTATTGCCACAAACATGGCGAGCTCTTCGGTCTGCGGATCAGACTCTTGCCAAATGCGAACAATGTGGTCTGCACAGAGGGTGACGAGACTTTGCGGGGTGTGCGAATGCTGCGCTTTCACATGATACGAGTGTCCATCAGACCGCGCCCGCCACTGCAAGGCAAGGATCTCGCGCGGATGAAAGAGAGACAGGTAGTCCATATTGCCAAAGAGGCTGTCACCCTCGAACCAGACGCGAACCTCGAGCGAGTGCTCCGACACGCTGGCGAACATGCGCGAGTCCGCAGAAAAGTCGACGAGGGTGATCTGACCTTCTGCCTCTTCGAGAACCCAGCTGGCGTCAAAGGCTGCGATTCGTTCGTCCTCGCTGTCAAGGCTGTTGGCTCCGTCTACGCTTTGACGAGGGAACTCGTAGCCGGGAAGGTCGTCTGCGTCACGGGGACTAAAGTCCCCGCCGTGTTCGCTTGCGGCCCGCACCTCTGCATCCGAGGTGACGTGGTTCCTGCGCCGGGTGAACGGCTCGCTCCTGACGTCATCTTCGCCGAGGGTTGCTCCAGAGGGTGAGAGGGCCCCGTTTGTGGCAGCTGGAGACCGCGAGGCCAGGAGCCGAGCATGATTTCTGTCCGTGTTGGCTGACGTAAAGGCTGCAGACCCGCCGCTGTGCACACTGCCTGCGATGCTGCTTGCACCGCTAGGTCCAATCGCGTTTGCCTCGGGGGACCAGAGCACAAGTTGTGTTCCACCCGAGACGAGATGTCTACCCTCGGAAGCCCACGTGAGACACTGCACAGCGCCGGCGGGTTCGAGAACGGAAATGAGTTCCCATTCCAGAACATTACGCTCCGTTGGGTTGAAAATGGACACGCGGCCAAAGGAGCCCACCGCAAAGGCCGCGCAATAGCTTGCGTCCGGATCGAGGGGGTGAGATCCAAGTTTGGCGCTCGGTGGCTTACACCAGGCAAGCGCTGTGATATTCCACTCGGAGGCGTCGTTGTCCGTCTCAGCGTCGCTTTCTTGTGCGCCAGCACTCGCGCCAGTGCCAGCGCTAGCGCCGTCCCCCGGCGCGTCAGGCGATGCTGACCCTCCTCCATTGCGATGCCGGTGAAAGTGGTCCCTATGTCGGCGCAAATCGATTGTCTGCCAAAGACTGAATGATTTGCTTTGACTCGAGGCACCTGCGGCGCCGCTGCAAAGGACCGAGAGCTGGCCAGCGTTCGAGGCAGCAATCACCCATTCCCTCCCGGCATGCAGTCCCCAGCAAAATATGGGCTCGCATCCGGGTACCACACGACGCTGTACAACCTGCGGTATCGCATGTTGTTTCTCATGTCGCATGTTTTTGGCAGCAGCTTCGGCATCGCGTTCACCTTGTTTGGAATGCAGGTAGTCGTGCGAGATGACTGCAGGTCTCCTTGGGTTGCTCATGATCACTATCTATTTGAGGCCGCGCGGAGATGATGGTTGGAGCTAAGAGGCGCTTGAGATCTTTTACGAAACGGGTAAGAGCTGTGTCTCGCCTCGCCTCACCTCGCCTCGCCTCGCCTCGCCTCGCCTCGCCTCGCCGCACCTCGCCGCAGTGTCGCACCGCACAGACTTGTGCGGTGACTTTAGTACTTGGAAAAATGATAAAGGCCGGGCTGAGCGGGTCTCGGACACGTCTTTTTTGGGGTCGCAGTCGAAGCCACAAGCTTTGCCCACGCTTCAAGCTAGACAGGTCTATCCGAGCCGGCCGACAGGCAAGCAGATAGGAAGGCAGGCACGCGGGCGTGTGGCAGACGAGCAGGCCAGCACGCAAGCAGACGTGCCCGCTGATGTTGGGGCAGACGAGCTGTGCCGCGAGCACGCTAGCTGGCGCGCTTTGCCGCGGACGGGGCGCTCGCTCTCCCTGACTTCACTCACGCGCCGCGCGCGCGCGCTGTCCCTGCGCCGGGCCGGGAGGTCGCTCCGGCGCGAGCGGCCTCGGCAGGCGACCGGGCTGCGCCTTCGCGCGACTCGCCGCGGGCTCACGCGACGTCGGGCTCGGGCTGCGAGCTTCGGATTTGACTGCACAGTGCTCTACTCTGCTCATCGACGAAAAAGAATCCGGGTCGGTAAGCCCACTTAGCAGAAACCGCTACGATTCCCAAAAGCCCTGGATCGACAGATACAGCCTACTGAGTCCTCCAGGCCACGTCTAGGGCATTGTGTGACGTCGTGCCATGTGTGTCGGGAGACGGCAGGCCAGGTTACACGCTGCTCATCTTTTGTTGGTGTCGAACATGGGTTGTGTCTGGGGCCACGAAAGAATAAAAAAAAGCGTGTGTAGGGCCTGGCAAAAAAAAAAGTTGTCGGTACTCTGGGCGTGAAAAAACGCATATGGTTTTTCAGGTTTAGGCCTGGATGCATGGTGGTTGATGGTGCACAGATTTTTCTTCGAAAGCGTAGCGAAAGCATCCTTGTCTCATTTTGAAATTCTGGGACATCAAGTTGCTCATCATCCGCAAGAAGGAAGATTATGATGCAGATGATGATGAAGAAGAAAGCGTAACGAATAAACGAGACAAGATTTGCCCCGTTTGTGGGCTTGTTCAAGGCAAAGATCCATTGCTAGCAAAATTAACTTCATAGGATAAAGGTAACGGGCTGCATGTCGAACCTCGTCCAAGTGACCTCCCAATATGCATAATTATTATAACATTGATAACTTCTAGAACATTAGCGGAACTCTTTTTCCTCAAGATCTTTTCTGCAACGGAAGGTTTACGAAGTCTTGTATGATGTTTATTCACGATTGTATTTGTGCATTTATTTGCGGATACCAATTTGGAGAGTGAAAGACCTCATTTGAGGGCTTTGAAAGACCGGGAGCGTTGCCTTGTGGACGTGATGCTGAAGCAGCTGCTTCTTCTCCAGAACAAGATTAGACAAATTCCAAGGTACGTCCCGCGGCGAGGCGTTGCGCGAGGCCGCGCTGCGTCACGTTACGCCGCGCTTTCTCCTCGCGTCAGTGCATCACTGTGTTCTCTCGCGTCCATACGCGTGCGGCCGACGAAGCCGGCGTGCTGCGCGCTCGCCGGCTCGACTCATCAACGATGGCATCGCCCATGGCCAAAAACCACCCGTGCTTGACGGTTGCCAGAGCAGCAAGCAACTAACGCTCGAGACTTTCTCCGCGCGAAGCAAGCAAACAGGCACGCGAGCACGCACGCACGCACGCACGCACATACGCACGCGTAAGAGCGAAAAGAAAGCGGATCAGCAAAGGACCGAGCGCACGCGATAAAGTCGAGCAGAGAAAAATGCCGGCCATGAAGAAGATCGTGCTCGCCGTTGCGGCCGTGGTGTCCGTTCTCAGCGGCGCCGCTTCGGCTCAGCAACTCGCGTCCGAGACGGTCCGCGTCTCGGTGACGCTGCCTGTCAACGTACCTCTGGAGGTCCCCGCTGGCAAAAGCTTCAAGGAAGCAGCTTCTGAGTTTTGCGAGCGCAACGGGCTCGCCGCCGTCCACGTGGATACGATCGAGCAGGCGCTCGAGGCGCGCTGGCAAGAGATGCAGGCGGAGCATCGCGTCCGTGATCAGTGCATTGCCTGGCAGATGAGCTACGGAGTGGCGCCCAACAAGTCCTGGGGCACGATGCCGAACGATCTTCGCGTGGAATGGCTCGAAAAGTCGTGTGACACCCTCGTCCCCGCCGACCCTCCAGCCCCGCTCGTCTCCATGGACGTTTCTGTCGGGGACAACTCGGTGGTGACGCTTCGCGCCTTCGCTGGCGATACGGTCGGTAGCGCCGTGGAGCGATTCTGCAGCACGCACGGAATCGACTTGGAAGCCAACGAGAGCGTCCTGGTTGAGGCGCTTGCCAAGAAGATCGAGGATATGCGCGCTGCACAGGCGCAACCACCCGCAGGAAAGGAGGAGCAGCAAAAGGCGGGCGAGACCGAGCAGGCCGGAGACCGCAAGTTCCTGTTTTCGATTCCTTTCCAGGTCGACGGCGTTCTTGCTCGTCTCCGTGTTCATGAGGGTGACGACCTCGAGGAGCTCGTCCGCGTGTTTTGCAACTCGCAGAATTTGAGCATTGCCGAGTACGGCGCGGTGGTCCGTAAGGCTATCATTGACACGAGTGCAGAGGTCACCAAGCAGCTGGAGCAGGAGTTGATGGCGGCTCAGCAAGAAGAGCAGCAGCAGCAGCAGCAGCAGCAGCAGCAGCAGCAGCAGGCGCAATCCAAGACCGGGGTCGAGGAGAGCTCTGACCCGCTCCTCCTCCTCGACGTGCCTATCAGCGTCGACGGCGTTGACTTTAGCATGAAGCTCTACGATGGCGATATCGTCAACCACAAGATCACTGCTTTCTGCAAGGAGCACAATCTCGATGAAGCCCAGCACGGCGCTCTTCTTCTCAACCACATCCGACAGCGCACCGAGGCCCTTCGCAACAACTAACTGTAAGTCGTTGGCACCTTGCCTTCTATTTCAAAACAGTTTTTAAAAAAAAACTTGCATGCACTGTCAGCAAAAAGAGAAAAGGCAAACAAGCCTTCCTCTCTTGAGTCTACTATTGCTATTGATTGCTTTCTCGCTCGCTTGCTTCTTTGCTTACTTGCTTGCTTGCTTGCTTGCTTGCTTGCTTGCTTGCTTGCTTGCTTGCTTGCTTATTGCGATGACATATCCTACATTCGCGGCCTACAATATTTATAAAACTACTCACTCTGTGTCACTCTCTCCCCTTGATTTATCTTATCAACGGGCTACAGCAAAAATCTGTTGCGAAGAGGACGAGAACGAGCGCGCAAGCTCAAGTGCGCAACGCGGCGGGCGCGAGGCCGCGGGGAAGTAGAGAAGAAAAGGCAAGAGACGAGGCAGTGCACAGCTGACCCAAGTTGCGAGGTGCCGGCCGTGTCAGTGCGTAAACACGGGCGAAGGAAAGATGCTTGTGCGGCTGAGGACCAAAGTTGGCATGTGGAGGCAGGAGACCTCCGAAGGCGCCCCACTCGCCGAGCTCATTGCCACCGTGGAGCACGACAAGTCCGTGAGAATCAACAAGGTGTCGCTCAAGCCTGACTTCTCGCAAGAAATCCAGGATCAACGCGCTAAACCGCTGCGTGAGTTTGGCATCAAGCACGGCGATATCCTCTACGTTGACGCTGAGGGCGCTGTACCCGGCAGCGGTGGCGCGGCAGGGGCATCTGCCAGTAAAAATGGCGGCGGACTCGCTGGCGCAGGGCCGCGAAAAATCGATGCTCACGGCAACTTGGTCAAGGCCGAGAATGAGGTCGATCCGCAAGGGTTCCGCCCGGGTCTTCAGTCGTTACGCACGCAAAAGCTCCACTGGACCTTGACAGACATGGTGGAATTTGACCAAAAGTATACTTTTGAGATCAAGGGCGAACAGAAATCCTTTTGCGCCAGTGCCAGCCTCGATGCTGACTCGTGCAACCGATTTCAAATGTACTTGCAAAATTTTGGCTTCCTGCAGCCGCGATGCGCCTATCTGTACGGCAAATTTGTCGACGCCGAAGACATTCCCGGTAGCGTCGAGCACCGCGCCAAACACGGGTCTGAGGATGAGAAAAAGGCGGCAGCCGCCGCCACGGGGGCCACCGCGGGTAGCTCGGTCTCAGAGCTCAAAGCCTCGGGTAGGCGGCAAATCAAGGTGGAGGACCTGGAGAAAATGGTGAAACAGGACGAGCGCCCGGAAAAGGGCGTCATTGTGCATGCCTTTTATGAACCTTTGCAGGAAGCCTCTGCAGAGGGCGTGCAATTGCTCGAGGACCCTCGTGAAGAAAAAGTCGAGGCGGTCGCCAAGGCGCTCGGGCTCGAAAAAGTGGGTTTCCTCTTTTCACACCCGCCTGGCCGCGAGGGCTACACGATTTCCACACACGAGGTCAGCAACGCTGCAGAGCAAGCTCTCGAAGCTACCGACGGCAAAATGGACAGCCCCTTTGTGGTCGTCAAGGTAACGAGCGAGAGCGGCAACGCCTCCTTTGATGCCTTTTCGCTCACTCCACAGTGCCTCGAGATGGTCGCAGAGGACGCACTTCTTAGCATGCGCGATGCGCCGGGTCACTCTGCCGTTAATGAGACGTTTACGGTGATTGTTGAGAAGAAGGGCGCCGAGGTTGTGGACAACGACTTTTTCATTAAACGTGTGCCTATTCTCAGTCATACGAGTCCCTTTGCAGGCGCTTTCCCGCGCTACAACCGCATTCAGGGCGACCAGCCCTCGGCACAGGCGCTCAAGCGTGTCTTGGAGCCTTTGGGCCGCAACCCTTCCGACGCGGCCCTTGCCAAGGCTCTTGCCGATTTCCAGGTTCTCATCTACCTCACGGAACTCTTTGATTCCGAAGAGGACATTACAAGCATTGCACGCTCTGTGGCTTCGCACGTTGTCCCAGGTCAAGAGCCTGTTCCGATCCAGGAGGGCTATAAGCTGCTCATGTTTTCCATGGCTGGCATTGAGAATTAGGGTTCTTGGGCTAGGTCGAGGCCAAGGTCTACTTGCCCAATAAGAAGCTGTTGTTATCCTTGCACGTAATGATGCGAAGAAAACAGAATGGTCTTTTGAGAAAAAAACAAAAACAAAAAACTCTTCATGAACACGAAAGCAAGCGTCACGTGTCACGCGAGCCGGCGATTGAGGAAAAGTTTACTAAAGAAATGCAGAGCAAAATACTTTGATAGTTAAAATTCCTTGAAGGAGAGCTCGAACTTTTCTCATTTCATCCGAATCC
>KN805400.1:0-69810 GCA_000818945.1 Schizochytrium sp. CCTCC M209059
CGGGCGCAAGCGGGCGAGCGAGCGACGGATGTGCCGCATCCTCCATTGCAAGCAACTGCAGCGCGGCTGCAGGCACAGGGGACACAAGCAGCAAGACCGCGCGGTTCTTGCCGCCGCGAGAGAGAGAGAGAGAGACAGACAGAGACACACACACAGGTACTATCATACTATACAGGCAGAAGCAGAAGCAGAGGCAGAAGCAGAGGCAGAGGCAGAAGCAGAGGCAGAGGCAGAAGCAGAAGCAGAAGCAGAAGCACGCGGCGGCGAGGCGCGGCAAACCTGGATCCCCGAAGCCGAGTTCTTCGTCTTGAGTGAGTCGAGGCGAGTTGCAGTTGCACGCCCGCCTCGCGACAGAACAGCGACGAGCTGCGAGCTGCAGCCAGCACAGCGGGTGCCGAGATCGCTCCACCGAGCGAGGAGAGGACCGCTGCTGCATCTGCCTGCACAACCCAGCATCGATCGGGGCTGTAGACAAAACAAGGGGACCCAGGCGGAACAGTGCAGTGCCGGTGCACTGCGTTACATTTTAGCAGCTAGGAAGAGCAAGTGAGTGAGTGGCAGCAGCAGCAGCAGCAGCAGCAGCAGCAGTCCTCGATGGCGGCTGGAGACGAGACGCCGACGCCAACCACCACACCGCCGCTGCCGGCCTCGACAGGGACGGAGACGGACGCAGACAAAATGAACGGCAACGGAGTGATTGCCAACGGCGAAGTGCCCGTGTCCAAGAGGTCGTGGGCCATGGCCAAGCGCGCCTCGTGCTATGAGAGCGAGCTGGAGGCGCACAACCGACGCGAGCGGTGCGCGGTGCGCATGGCCATGTTCGTGGGCGAACTCCTCTACGAGCGCGGCGTGGAGCTCGTCCTCTTCAGGAAACACCTGAGCGACGCATCGACCGCGGAGCTCCTGGGCTTTCACGCCTACGCCGCAGAAGTGGTCAAGAAGCCCATTGACATCGAGTCCACCACGCAAATGGCAGAGGCGCTCACCCAGCTCGACCTCGCACCTGCCAAGCTCGACGTCGGCCTCCTCGCCTACCAGTGGAAGACCGAGGCCAACGGCATGACCAAGCTCGAGTTCCTCCACGACAGGCTGGCCACCTTCACCAAGGCCCACGAGATCCCCTTCAAGCCCCGCGACGTCGTGCTCTTCGGCTTTGGCCGCATCGGACGCCTCGCCGCCCGCGAGCTCATTCGCCAGGCCGGCAAGGGCCAGCAGCTCCGTCTCCGTGCCATTGTCACGCGCGACAAGAAACCCGAAGACATTGTCAAGCGCGCCGCCCTCCTCTCACACGATTCCGTGCACGGCAACTTCAAGGGCATCGTCGAGTACGACATTGAGAGCCAGACGCTTTGCGTCAACGGCCAAGTCATCCAGATGATCAGCGCCGCCCAGCCCGAGGACATCGACTACGTCAAGTACGGCATCGACAACGCCCTCATCATCGACAACACCGGTGCCTTTCGCGACTTTGACGCCCTCAGCCGCCACCACAAGTCAGAAGGCGTCAACAAGATTCTTCTCACCGCCCCCGGCAAAGGCGTCCCCAACGTCGTCTACGGCATCAACCACGAGCAGCTCAACGTCAAGGACGACCACATCTTTAGCGCTGCCTCGTGCACGACCAACGCCATCTCGCCCGTCCTCAAGGTCATTGACGATGTCTTTGGCGTCCGCTCGGGCCACATCGAGACCTGCCACTCGTACACGAACGATCAGAGTCTGCTCGATAACTTTCACAAAAAGGAGCGCCGCGGCCGCTCCGCCGCGCTCAACATGGTCCTCACCGAGACCGGCGCCGCCAAGGCCGTGCCCCGCGTCATCCCCACTCTCGAGGGCAAGCTCACGGCCCACGCCATCCGCGTGCCCACGCCCAACGCCTCGCTCGCGATCCTGCAGCTGCGGCTTAACCGCAACGTTGACGTTGCCGAGGTCAACGAGGCCGTTCGCCAGGCTTCCGTCAGTGGTGATCTTGTCAACCAGATCCACTACAGCATCGACCCGGAGCTTGTCTCCAACGATGTCATTGGCAACTCGTGCTGCGCTGTCTTCGACTCGGTCGCCTCCATTCAGGGCGCCGAGCCGGACACCGTCATGCTCTATGTCTTTTACGACAACGAGTTTGGCTACACCCGCCAGGTCATGCGTCTCGCCAAGCACATCACTGGTGTGCGCCGCAAGATTTACTACTAGATACTGCGCTTTTTCACCTCACAGGACCCCGCGCGCGCGCGCGCGCGCGTGATGTACAAGCAGCAGGAAACAATGCTTACCCAGTCTCTCGAGACTGTTGTCAGGATCAACTCCACCGCGACGCTTCGAGCTGCATGCTTGTCGCCTCGCTATCATCAAGTAACAGCTACATATAACATCCCATTTTTTAGCCATCTTCCAGCCCACCCCATCAAAAAGAAGCGTGCCCACATAGTGCATATACGTAGTTCCGCAACGGAATCTCGTCTTGCGTCTTGCGAACTTTTCGTTCGTGTTCTCTTGTCTTCTTTGGAAGGCTGAGACGCTGAGTCGTTTGTATGGCGACAACCGATTCGCGAGCATTGGAAAAACAAGCTTTCTTCTTCCTCTATATGCAGCGCGCAATTACAAACCGCCTGGTGAACTTTGTTGTCTTGCAAATGACCACACCGCGAGACCAACGACTTGTGAGCCTTGTAAATGCACGACTCTTAACCAAAACATATCATTTTTTGTTCTGACCACACCGCGCGACAACACCTGAGGCGCACTGCAACCATCTTCTACCTAGCATAATTGTACATGGTGCTCTCTACGCTATCTCCAAGCGCGCATCATTCACACAATCAAGCCCACTGCTTTCCATTGGCTAGAATGATTTTCTTGATGGAAAAGGAGCCGACCTCGCCATCGCCGAGATCTCGGTCTGCAGAGAAAGTAGCGCGCTCAATGCGGGCTTTGGGCGAACCTGTTGTGCGCAGCCACTCCTGCATGGCGCGAACCTTGCTTTCCTTGCCTCGCAAGGTCCCGCGCACAGTGCTGGCTTCGCTGTTTTCAATGGAGCCTCCCACGCCAAGCTCCTTGGCTCTTCGTTGCGTATACTTGCGCATTGAGACCTTTTGAACGGTTCCAAAGACCTCAAAATCGACCTCGATCATGCGCTCGACACTCTTCATCGCATCCAGACCTTGCTCATCTCCCTCCGCGTCCTTCGCAAGCGCAGACCCGCCGGCTGTGCCCCCTGCGCCGCGAAGGCCCGCAGCAGGGTCTCGCTCCATGACTCCCAACACAAGGACGTACAAGAAGAAGACCACCAGCGCCGCCAGAAAGGTGCGTGGCACGAGTTTGCCGGCGCCCCGCCCGTACGTCAGCGCCAGCCGCGCTCTCCGCTCGCGCTTGCTTAGCTTGCGCTTGCGCTTCTTCTTCTTTTGCTTGTCACCCCCTGAGGAGACTGCAGCAGTCGCCGCCGTCCTGCTCGTGCCCAGGCGCCTCACCTCGAACATGTCCTTCCTCCCTTCTCCCTCTGGCTCGCGGGCGCCCAGCCACGGGACGGCGCCCCGCGCGACGCCACCCCTGCAGGGCCACACCGCGGCGTCCGCGAGCCCGCGCGCGACGGGATGACCGGAAGCAGCTCTGGCTGTGCACGGACGGATTCGAGCCGCTCTTGGTGCCTTGCCGCGTCGCCGCACGGGTTTACGGATTATATGGAACTATACTACCTTGACGGTATAGTTGATAGGACACTACCGAGTCGAGTTGGAGTTCGTGATCCTCGTTGCCCCAAAACACAAGCCTCGGTAGCCACGGTCACGTTCTGCGGCGTGAAATGACAGAGTGTCGCGACCTTCAGGCTCTCGAGCAAGTCAGCCAACGGGCCAGCTTATGAGGTTGATGTAGGGGCTGCCGTCTCGAGCTTGTCGCGGAGGTCACTCAGCTCTCGCTCAAGGCGCGACAAAAGTACTTGGCGACGGCTGATTACCTCCATGCGGCACTTGTGCTCATGATCAATATCTGCGCAGCGTTGTCGAAGCGTCGCGCAGATATTGGCACTTGTGCGTGTCTGAGCATCACGAAGACGTTGATCAATCTGTCGCGCGTGTCTGGCTTTACGCGGGCTCGGGCGACGCGAACTTGAATCCTTTGGCACCATATCGGCCGTCATTGCCTCATGGACCTTGATGGCCCGGGCGAGCGAATCGTTCTCGCAATGGACGTGCATGAGGGCCTCGTGCTTGCGCAGATCAGAAGCTGTGTCTGCGAAGCTTGGAAGCTTGCGAAGAATCTCTCGCAAAGAGTGTTGCGCAGTCCGAATCTCTTCACGAAGCTTCTCCTCTCTGCGCCGAATTGGCTCATTTTGCGCATCCTCAAGTGCGAGCTCGGCCGCGAGGTGCTTATTCATTTCGGAAACTGTGCGATTCTCCTCGCTCAGTCGCGCAATTTCGAAATCAAGATTTGCAGCACGCTCACGAAGCCGAACACCATTCTTTTGCACTTGACTTTGTGCAATCGTCTCCGCATCCCTTAAAAGATGGCCGTGTTCGCGTTGCGCTGCAGATAAGTTTGCAAATAGCAAGGTCTCCTCGGTTTCGAGTTTCCCAAGTGCGATCTTTGCTTCGCTGGGATCCATATCTTCCTCGCACCGCTCTCCTGACATTTGCACGCTTGACTTGGCCAGTGCCGTCTTATTGGCCTGCTCGTTGACCATTTTCTCAAGATGATCCTCGCGCAGCTGCGTCATTGCTGCGCGACATCGTCGCCTCAAAACACGGTTCCTCGCCACAAGTTTGCCCAGCTCTGTGCATTCTTGCAACATCTTTTTGACCTGGAGTCTGGTCGCTAGACCGCTTCGCTCCCACGGTCACCGTGCTCGTTGTGCTCGCGCTCTATGCAGCTCATTTTCGATTGTTTCTTTTCTCCATGGCTTTCTTTTGCTACCCAGGCCTAATAAAGTGAGAGTGACCGCTCGCTCACGTCCGTACCGGATTTGTCGAGGGGGCAGGGTGGGCGCGTCGAAGCAGCCTGTCCCGACTTGGTGTGCGGGCCAGAGGCGACGTCGGAGGCAAATATGTCTCGTCTGCACCCCCAGCATCAATCACACACCTAGTAGGCCTAGTAGGCCTAGTAGGCCTAGTACTACGCTTAGTAGGCCTAGGCGGAGCGAGCGAGGCCTGAGGTGAGTGAGGTGCTCGTGACAGACTGCAGACTGAGTCACCGACGCTGCGCGGCAGCAGATTGATCGCGCGAAGCGCCGACGCTGCGGTCACGGGGTAGAGCTCGCGAGGGCAAGGCCCCGGCGCGAGCGCAGCGAAGCGCGATCTAGGTGAGGTGGCGCGAGATGGGAAATGTCGCGGGACAACGGCGCGAGCAGCACACAAGCTCGGGCGCGCGCAGCTGGGCAGACGTCGAGGCCGCGCAGCAGGCCGCGGCGGCGAGCCAGCGGCATCGCATGGTAAACGCGGCGATCCGCACAGCGAATGGCGGCAATATTGTGAGGGCAGGGCCCTCGCTCAGACGTGCAGGTGGCGTACGGGTCGGCGCAAGCTTGGTGCCCGGTTCCGCGCGTCTTGACGCGGAAAATCGGGCGCTCGTCTTTGATGTGCGATCTGATGTGCGTGCACATGCTAGCGTCATTTTCGCGCCTCGTGAGCAGGACGAAGCGCCGTTTTTTATTCCTAGTGCGGACTACGAAGTTGCGCCTCCCCTCGCTATTGTACCCGGGGAGAGCTGCCAGCGTGTAAATCTGCCACCTACGACTACAACAACAAATGTGGATGCGCTTGCGCGTGGCGTGCTTATCCGTATTGATCAAGATGACCATGAAGAATGCGCGCGTGCGCAATGCACAATGTTGAGCCCCGACCTGTCGGAGAAAGAGCAAAGCATCATTACCCGTCAAGGTCGTCTCTATAAACTAAAAACCGTCTTTGGCGGCGAAAGCGGAGAAATTTCGCAGGAATGCGTCATTTGTCTTTCCAATCCTCAGAACACCACGATACTTCCCTGTATGCACATGTGTCTCTGCACAGATTGCGCCAAACAGCTTACCACGACAAACCCATTGTGCCCTCTTTGTCGAACCCACGTGGCCGAATTCTGGGAGCTCCCCAGTGTGAAGAGCTCCGAAGTCTCTGCCGCTTCTGGTCATCATGCGTCTCTTCCATCAAGCGTCAAGGACGAGGCACCGTCACCATCTGCTTCTGCTTCTGCTTCTGCAGCAACTGCAGCTGCTGCTTCTTCTTCTTCTGAACCAACAATGTCGTCGTCAACCTGAGTAAACAAAAACGCTCCAGCAATCTAACCAACCAGAAAAAGGATTCTTGATCACCACAACCGTGTTACGAAGTACCTTGAAGTTGATCATTGTTGACGTTCTCCCCCCCCCCCTCTTCATGTTGCGATTTTTTTTTGCCGTCACTGTTGCCAAGGAGCAAATCTTTTTATTTTATTTCCCTTCATCGCTTTTCGTTCAAACTGTCTTTTCAAGCACAGACGTTGGCGTCTCGTGCGCGACGGGGCTGGCAGCAGACGGGGCGACGGCGCAGCGGTCTCTCCCGCGAGAGCGATCGGGCCCATGACCAGGCGCGCGAGGGCAGCAGCGGTCCCGCTGCTCGCGGTCGCAATAGCCCTGCTCGCAGTCGCCGCGGCCCGTAAGACCGACGGTGGCTTGGAAAGCGGCCTGCTCGTGGACCTGCACGGCGGCATCGCGAGCCTGGGCGAGTACTGGGCAAGCGTCGAGGTAGGCAACACGACAGTGCGTCTCCAGGTCGACACCGGCTCGAGCTCTCTGGTGCTTGCGTCACAAAGCGGATACGCGGGGGGAGACCCCGTGGCTTGTAATAGTGATCGGTGCGGGCTCAACACCGCGGGGACCTGGATCTGCCGCAACGGCGCCGAAAATGATACGCACTGCTGCGCAGGGCTCGCACCCTCGTACTGCGGCTTTTATCTCGAATACGGTGGAGACTCTGACTATCATGTAACCTCTGAGGGAGTCCTTGCCATCGACACACTTGGGATCGCCAATCAAAGTTTCGGCGAGGTGGTCTTTTATCGAGCTTTGCGGGAGACAGGCCCTTGGCCCACGCGTGTCGATGGCATCCTGGGCCTTGGGCTGCCGCGTCTTAATTGCAACCCGACGTGCTCCCCGCCAGCATACGAAGCCGTCTTGGCTGCTCATGCAGAGGAGACGTGGGGTTTCGGAATGTGCATGGGCGACTCTGGCGGTAAAATGATTTTCGGCTCAACGGGCGAAGACCATCGGCTTTTCCGAGGCTCATTACGCTCGGTGCCCATGCTGAGCACAGGCCTCTTTGGCACATACTACTCGGTGGGCCTCACCGGCATTTCCGTGGGAAGCGAAAAGGTTTTCTCCGGCAGCATGGCCCCTCCACGACAGGCCATTGTCGACAGCGGCACAACGCTGCTCTTGCTCGAGGAGGACCTCTGGCAGGATCTCGTTCAATTTTTTCAAGGGCGCTACTGCCGCCTCCCCGGTATTTGTTCCGAGGAAACCATTTTTGAACAGGGCGTTTGCCTGACGAGAGCCCCACAAGGATTTCCTACGCTCAGCTTTGACTTTGCGGGTGTCCGCCTCGACCTCCCGCCCTCAATGTACTTTATTCAGTACAAGGAAACCGTTTTCTGCCTTGGCATCCAGCCTGCCAAGGACCGAACCGTCCTCGGCGACACCTTTATGCGCGCCTACTACACATTTTTTGACCTTGCGCGACGAAGGGTTGCCTTTGCCCGCCCGAATCGCCAAGTCTGCGGTGTCGTGCGCTCCGAGAATTCCACGAGTAAAGGCGTGCATGTCGCTGTCCATTCGCATCCAGGCATGCTCACGTCTACGTCCCGGGCCACAGAGGCCTTTCAATTTTCCGTTGGGGCAATCGTAGGCATTGCGGCCATTCTAGGCCAGGTATTTATCTGTATCGAGGGAACGAGACATTTGCACCCGCGCTCCTTTTCTCATTAATTCCCATGCCGACTAGAACAACAACTATATAAACTGGCATCATTTATGCTCGCCTTGGTGCTAAAATGTATACAATTAGGTGTCGTGAGCGAGCGCTGAGACTAGCATCGGTGCGAGTCTATTTTTATGCGATCGTCTTTTGCGCAACGTGTAGCCAGCTAGCTAGCCAGCCCTCCTGCCTGCCGGCCTGTCTGCTTGCACTGCCAGAAAAGAAGACTATCGCATCGTCTTGTTTCGTCTTGTCTCGATCTCCCTCTGCCTGTCAAGAGGACTGTGAAGTAATGAGCGAGTGCGCAAACTGACGCGTTGGCAAATGATGCACGCACTCTTGACGACCGACATATACTTCCTCTGTTGTTAATTGGTCTCTCTCCCCCTCCCTCAATTTTTTCTTCCCTCTCTCTCTCTTTTTGTTGCTAAAAAGAGTTGTCCACGTTGGGACATTTATACTGGCAGAACCTGATGATCCGGGGGGCGGGCAATTTTTCGCCGGGACACCCTGCGGCACATCGGGACGTGCCGGTTGATCCGCGCACAATCTGGGCTTTGCGTAGCGCGCAAGAGTCACGCGCGTCACGCTCGTAGCAAAAGCAATTTCAATTGTCTACACGAGAGAAGCATGCGTCAATTTGGAGCGTGTCTTGCGCTGGCCTGGTTCTTGGTGCTCGTCAGCGAGTCACATACCGTTGCCGGAGCGCACATTGCTCGGCGGCAGCTCGCCTCGGGTCTCGTGCCCTGCACCAAGGCTACGTGTGTGCAGGAAACGAACGCTGGAAACAACGATCCATTGCTGCTGGATCTCTCGTGTGGGGATACTGGCGATACAATCGAAAAGGTACTCGACGCCGTATATGGCGTACTCGAAAGCGATGCAGCGGGGTGTCCGAGCACAAACGGAGATGAATTCGTCGACTCAGACGTAGATTTCTCAGTTGCAAATGAAAGTTGCGCCGCCGAGAGCGACGCGGTCAAGGAATTTGTTGTGGCACATTGTCTTGGAAAGGAGACATGCACTTTGAACCTCCTTGATACACCATTCAATTTTACCGGGTGCTCCGGGCAAGCACGAAGCTTTGCTGTGCACGTCCAATGCTCGACGCCCTTTGACTTCTTTCAGATCGCCATCTCTGCCGTAATTGTTCTCATTGGTGTAGGGATGGGCGCAGCGATTGAGCTGAGCGTCCTTCGCGCCGTTATCAATGAACATCGCTTCGCGCTCCTTCTCGGCGTTACGGCGCAATTTGGCTTCATGCCACTTATTTCGTATATTTTCACGTTGGTCCTCGATGTCGACCCATATGTGGCCGTGGGCATGATCATTGTGGGGAGCTCCCCAGGTGGAGTCACCAGCAACTTGATGACGTACTGGGCCAAGGGATCGACGGCTTTGAGCATGACCATGTCAGCTTTTTCAACTGCATGCGCCCTCTTCATGATGCCTTTGCTCATCTACCTCTACGTAGACTCTGCATTGGGATTTGATGGCATTGTGCAGATTCCCTTTCTCAGCATCTTCACAACGCTTCTCCTCGTGCTCATTCCCGGTGCTTTGGGTGTCATCGTGCGCGCGAAACGACCTGTAGCGGCAGACTACTTGGAAAAGTTTGGCTCCATTCTCGGTGCGATCTTCATCGCAATTGCCCTTGTCCTCGGCGTTTTAGAGGACAGAGCCCTCTTTAGCAGTGCTTATGGGGACTTATGGATTGCTGCCTCTCTTTTGCAGCCCCTCGGCTCCCTCTTGGGCTACGCATCGGCGACGTTCACGCGACTCCCTCGACCGGAACGACGCGCAGTATGCCTCGAGGTAGGCGTCCAGAACACCACCTTGGCGATATCGGTGATTGTCTTGTCATTCTCGGATAGAACATGCACGCTCAAGAACGTGCTTCCTTATGGACTTATTGCGACCTTTATGTATCTCGTCAACAGCATCATCATCACGCTCTTTTTACGATTTGTTGTGGCTCCGCGTGACCCTTCTCCGAGTCAAGTTCAAGTCGACGACTCCAAGCTCACGTACTGACCTAGGCCTAAGACTGAAGTTCAAGCGTGTAGTAAATAAAAAAAAGTTGTAAAGCATATATAGAAAACGATCGTTTGGAGTATGATCAAATCATGCTGCTGGTGTCCGGGGATGGTCGAGACTTGCGTAGGAAGCATGATGCGATTTACAAAAGAGACTCGTCGCGTGGCCAACGAGATCTGCCAAGCAGTTGCACCTTCAACATTTGAACGGAACATATGATGACGTGCCCTTGCCTCCGCGTTATTGGTGATTTTTTCTTTCTCGTCATCGTTCCTTTCGAGGAATCGGCTTGGTGATGCATGCAGCCTGATGTATCATATGATAGCGCAAACGAAAAGGATGTGATGTCTTGGGGTTTTCCTCTCGGAGTAGTAAGTGGTCTTTGCAGCCAGGAGCCATGCTTTGCGTGGATAGAATAGATTTGGCCCCGCTCCGTAGCGCCAACATGTATGTGCACGGCTCGAAGAGAAGAGATCATGATGACCGTTTGCCTTCAGCGCAGCCAAATTACAATCACGGTGACGTTGTCAGCCGTGCCACGGCGGAGGGACTCCTCGACGAGGTACTTTGCAATTTTAGCCTTGCGCGTATCGAGTACCGCGCGCACCATATTAGTATCTCCCGAATATTGGCGCATCCATTTAGTGAGGGAGCGCGAGGGTCTGCGTGTTTTCTTCTCTCCCTGACCCAAGGCGCCTACGGACCCGGTCATGACCTGCGTGACAAACTTGACGGCCTCTTGACTGGTCATGACGTCCCACAGCCCATCCGAGGCGAGAATGATAAAGCGATCCCCATCGTGGTCACGATCAAAGCGTACAACATCTGGTTCGTCCGACACATACGGCGTCTCGAGGCGGTCGCCAAAGGCGCGCGATACAGCGAGGTTGCCGTTGATGCGATATGCGCCCATGCCCTGCACTGGCTGGCGATCAGGGCCGAGATATCCGTACCAGCGCACATTCCCACCGAGATTTTCGATGCGAGATTTTTCCTCTGGGGAATTGGGCTTGTGGTCCTCCGTGAGATCCACTGCTTCCCCATCGCGGCAGAGAACAGCGCGCGAGTCGCCGAGATTGGTCGACCATAGTTCATCGCGTCCAAGAAGCACCGTCACAGCCGTCGACCCTTGCATGTCGAACTTGTTGTTTTCCAAAATTCCACGAGAGACCTCGGCAAAGGCCTGTCGCAAGGCTGCTTCAGGCCAAGAACCAGCGTTGCCGTCCTCTGCCTCGCCTTGGTCCTTTGTTGCGCCTGAATTCCATGCCTGCAGCTTGTCGTAGAGATGTCTGCGCACATACTTGGAGACCTTGGCGCCTCCGTGGCCATCAAAGACGCCGAAAAAGCTCTCGTCGGGCGAGATAAAGTATTCGTCCTCCATAGCGCTACGTGGGCCTCGCGACGCATAAACGGACACCGACTTGCAGAGGGGCTGTTCGGCATCCGTGTCTCCTCTCTTTGAGGGCGTTACGCTCGTGTAGCACGCCGCAGCCGCAGCGCCTCCGGCTCCCAGGATCCCAAGCCTTTGCAGGAGAAGGAGGTATCGTTCGTCGCCGAGCGGTGGTCGTCGCCTCCCGCCCGAGCTGCTCGTGTGCTGGTGATGCGAAGAAGGCGCGTCCAGTCGCGAGACGTGCGCAAGTCTTTCGCTGCTACTGCTGTTGCTGTAGCTCTTGCCCGCGCCCTTGGCGCTGCCCGCGAGGCCGCTCGCACGCTGACGCCGTCCCAAGCGAGGGAGAAGAAGTCCCAGGCCTTCCAGACCGCGCCGCATGGTGGCAGGCAAGGCCAAGCTAGATAGATAGGCGCCCCGAGAGCGGTCCGGTTTAGCGCCGCGCCTCGACGCGGCCTTGTGCCGGTCCTGCGACGCCCCCTCGCGCCGCCCGGGAGATGCGCCGTCCCTCGCCACGCGCGCGTCGCAAGAGCTTCGGTTTTGGAATGCCTCTCCACTACTAACAACCTCGGGCTTTCTTTGGGTGGATCTTTTTTTCAGCTTGGCTCGCACCTTCTTTGACTGGGAAGACGGGAACGCGTTTTTTTTTTTTTCACATCAGGAGATCACGATGGACCAAGCCTAGTAGGCATAGAACTAGGCATAAGCCGATTTGGTCGCAGGCTAGTGCGTGGACTTCAAGCAAAGAGGAACGAAAAACGTAGTACATCATCTTCTACATAGAAAAATAACGAAACGAAGAGGAGTAGAAAGTCCCAGCTGCAGTCAGCGTTAGCTAGCACTTTGCCTCTGCGGTAGCGCGATCCGCATCGTCAATGATTTCTTCGAACCGCTCCGATGAGGATTCAAGGTGTTGACGCTTGGATCTCATTATGTCAACAAAACACTCAAAGTCGGCGCAGCTCAGAACGAGCTCAATAATCATTTGAGCAAGCTCACTCTGGTCTGTAGCCTTGCGCACTCGCTTGTAGAACTCGGCTTCCGAGATGCCTTCTTGTGTGCGGAAATTCTGCAAATGCTTTTCCATGATCCGCTCGTACTTTTTATGAATCTTGGTGTAGACGAGTTTGTTCTCACTATCGTCGTCAAATTCAGAGCAATAATCTGCAAAGAAGGTGTCGATATCCTCCGAAAGAGCTTGACCCCAGAATTCGATCAGCTTGGCAATGATAAGGTCGTCGCCGAAGATGCTCGACGACAAGGTCATTTGGGTCTCGTTGGCGGCAATATCGTCCCCATCTCCCGTAGCCGGTTCTGCAAATTTTGACTCGCCGCACTCGTTCTCGCCGTCGGCGTGCTTGGACTCGCTATGACTTCTCGAACCCCTGGGCTTGTCATCGACTACGTCTTCATCCGCAAACTTGCTCTCGCGCGGAGCGCCGGACTCGGCGTTGTCGGCGAACTTGGACTCCATCGTCGTACGAGGACGGCAACTGCGAGGCGTGCTTCGACACTCTAGCCAAATGAGATCTGCAGCCGCAACATTCTTCTAAGCCAGTTGCAAGACATCCCCGCGCGCACAACGTGGGACTCTCTCTCTCCTCTCGCTCCTCTCTCTCTCTGTCGCTCCCTTGAGGATCACGAATCAATCCATGGACAGAATGGACTCCGCGCAGCAAACTACGTGATTCCGTGCACGATAAGCATCAACGGATACATTGAGTGGGGAGAAAAAAAACTAAGTCGTCTGCCTAATTTCAAGGTCCCGACTTCTCCTAGATCAACTTTGCAAAAAGGAGATAGAGCGGGAGAGAGAGAGAGGGAGAGACTCTCGGGCCAAACGGCCACGATATTCCATTGACCCATACACCCTCCTACCTTTATCGCTGTGCTTCGACGCGAAGCGCCATTAGAATTTATCGGGCAACAAGTGGATGGCAACAAAGCAGAGAAAGCTGGAAGGAAGCTCGAATCGCTCTGTACAATAACGCTCGCATCGTCAACAATTTTTGCCGAGGGAAAGCTTGCCATTCGCGAAAGCCCATTTTTTGCCGTTCACAAAAGCACTTTACAGTCACTTGCAGAGATTCATTTTAGCCACTCGCGAAAAACGCGTTCGTCACCAAAATTTAAAGCTATTTGAGAAAAGGAAGGCTTGAAGAGTAAACGTCGTGGCGGTATGGACCACAGGCATACTATGCGTCGCGCTCAAGATGGCCACAACATTGACGATACGAGTTTCTTACAAGCCATTGAGCTTTCTCGCGAAAATGCTCGAAATTCGCTGTCGACGCATTCTCATGGGAAAGCCAAGCTTCTTCGTGCAGACAGCGCCAGACGTCATCACAGCGTCGAAGACTATTCGCCTTCACTTGGATCACCAAGGGCGTCACTTCGGCGGTCGGACTATCATGAGTACGCGGCAAACGCGTATCAACATTCCGTGCAAATGTCAAATGGCGGATATATTCATGTTCCGAAGATGATTCGACCGCAACAGCCCAGCCGAGTGTCATCAGCGGAAAGCAGCAAATCATCTGTCTTCAATCTTCAAAGCGTAACACCTCCTCTTTCAGCCGGCGTGCGACAGTCGCATCTTCAAACGTCGTACAGGAGGTCGAGCGACACCGAATCGTACCCGTATCAGACTGCAGATGATCACACAACTTTAATTCCTTCTTCGGGCTCGAGACGGCGTGAAAATCAGCCCCGTGCACATTCTGAACAATCGCGCTTGAATCCCCGCCAAGATCCGCGTTATTCCACGCAGAGCTCGCGATACTATGATTCAAGCCAATACCTTGCTCAGGCTCAGCGTCAGTATCGAGTTTCACCTGGAAATCAAGCCTATTCCCAAACGACGAGAGTTCAAAATAAGTACGAGGGAGCCTTGCAAGCATCACAGCATGATTTTCATTCCTACCACCCTCAATATCAGCAGCAGCAGCAGCAGCAGCAGCAGCAGCAGCAGCAGCACAACCACCACCATCAAGTCTCAAACGCCCCATACCGACGTCGCACAAGCAGCTATGAAAATGGTTTTGTTGAAGAGGAAAAGAAAGAGAACGGTGACTCCAGAGACCACGGTGCGCTAATGCGATGGAAAGATAGTGACCACGCCCTCGTCGCAGAACCTCGCTCAGATCGAATGCACACAACGCACGATGCTATTGACAGATCGGCAGCAAATAGCCATAAAGAGCCCAGGAGAAGCAGCAAACACGGCAAAGCTGTTAAGATCGAGAAGAATAGCAAGAATAGCAGGAGTAGGAGCAAGACTGAGAGCACCAGCAGCAGCAGCACCAGCACCAGCACCAGCACCAGCACCAGCAAAGCCGCCGAAAGAATGTACAAAAGTAGTTTTAACACTGGCAACATGACCGATTCTGCGGGCATATCGAGAAGTACGAGCAGTCGAATGCGAAGCGAAAGCACAGAGACCAAGAGCGATGAAGTCGTGCATGTCTCGTGCGATCGATGCGACAGCTCAGAGCATACAACTGACGCCTGCCCCTGGTTTAAAAAGGTCCGTGACAAACACCCGGATGCGCAACGCCGTAAAATGCTTTCCATGGGCGGAGACAGCGACGGCAAGGTTGTTTACCTTCAAAACGCGCGCGTCGTGACCATGCCCGGGGATGGAAATTGCCTCTTTCACTCGCTTTGTTATGGTCTTGGCGGCGTGGAAAATGCAGGAACTCTTCGGCGCAAAATTGCCGACTTCATTGCAAGAAACCCAAAGCTCCTCATTGCCGACACCCCTCTCGAGGATTGGGTCAACTGGGACAGCAACAAGAGTGTACGCGAGTACGCGCAACGAATGGCCCGATCAGGGTGGGGAGGCGGCATCGAGTGTGCCGCCTGTTCGCATCTCATGCACGTCAATGTGCACATTTACGAGCGCGAGAAAAAGGCGTCCTCTGCTTCATACTTTTCACGCTCAAGAAGCTCCCGTGCGAGTGGCGGCGGCTTTAAGCGAATTTCCTGCTTCAATCTGCCTGGTGCGACGCGCACCGTCCGCGTTCTCTATTGCGGCGGTATTCACTACAATGCTCTGGTGGTGTGATGGGGGTGGCCTTAAAACATTGTCCGAGTCAAAAGGTCGGTCCGAGGAAAAGGATCTTTGGCCAATACTCGTGACCAGAACGCCCGACCCCGTCCGAGTTTAAGCTTCTACACGCAAAAGTAGGGACAGGTCCGCAGAGTATACGCCCGCCCGCACGCACGCACGCACGCACGCACGCACGCGCGTTCTAAGCGCGGCTACTCCACGCGCTTCCAGTGCAACCACACAAGAGTTCTCCCAAAGATGACAAAGCCCATTGTCTGGGGCTCGGTCATGAGCCAGCCGACGCGCGCCGTGCTGTGGACGGCGCTCCTTTCGCGGGTTGAGATCGACTTTCGCCCCATCGATACGGGCAAGGGCGACCACCTCACGCCAGAGTTTCTTAAACTCAACCCGAACAAAAAGTTCCCAGTCGTTCAGGATGGCAACTTTGTCCTCCACGAAAGCCACGCCATCATGAAGTACCTCCTGGAGAAATATGCCCCTGCAGACGTGCGAGAGCAACTTTATCCACCATCTGATCTCGAGGCTCGTAGTCGGATTGACACCTGGCTCGATTGGAAACACAACTTTCTTCGTCCCGGAGCTTGTGGGCTCATTCGTCGCCGCGTCATGCGTCACTTGCTCCCTGATGTGAGCAAGCACTCAATGGTATGGGATCTCAAGGAAATTCCTGCCGAGCGCGAGGAACGCATTCTGTTGGACTCGCTCAAGGTGATGGATGATCAGATCGCCGCAGGCCCGTACATTGCTGGAACTGAGTCCGCTTCTCTCGCCGACATTGCCTTGTTCACGGAGATTTCCCAGCTCGACCTTCTTCCGCAAAATGTACCGCCTCCGCGCGGGTGCGACTTTTCCAAGGCCTTTCCGAACGTTCATGCCTGGTCGCAGCGACTTCGTGCACTCGAAGGGTATGAGACGACTAATTCTGGTTTCACCCGAGCTCAACCAAAGGTGGAAGCATTGCGCTCGCAAGGGAAGCTCTAATACGAATTGGTCTGCATCTCTTTGCTGAGCAAGACCTGGCCCCTCCTTTCCTTTCTTTTTTTTCTTTTCTTTATATCATATTATCTTCAAGCCGCAACACAGTGACTGTAGGCCTATTTGCAATGACATTGCCTTGGTCTTAACTCTGGTCCAAGGACTCTGCTTACTGTTAGGACAATACATGAGCTACGTTTGGTATAAAATGCACGCATGCGGGCTTGCTTGCAATTTTGGTTCACACGCACAAGTGCTCCACACAATCACAGCCTTCTTGCGCTCTTTCTTCACCCAATGCAGAAAGCGTCCTTCCGCTCGCTACCAAGCCGCCTGCCTGTCTCCACTTCTCTCCAACTCTCTCAGCCCGCACCCTGCTGCCCATTCACGCCCTCGTCGCACGCCGCTGCCAGGGCTTCGAATCCCGCCTTTCTATCCAACAATCTCGGAGGCGGCACGCGCTTCGGCCGTTAGAGAAAAAGACTGCAGCCAGTGGCACTGACAGTAAGAGCACTGCAGAGCTTGCAGTGGCTGTCTCTCTTAAGCCTTTCCTCGCAGGGCCCGATTATGCAAGCCCCCCTCACCGCGGACGACTCCTCCGTCGCCGTCGGCCTCTGTCTCCGGACCGCCGCCGATGCGATGGGCCTCGGCACGGCCATCGCCATGATCATCCAACTACAAGCACCAGCGCCAGCACCAGCACCAGCTGCTGCAGCTGCGCAGGCGGGTCTTTCACCGTCGCAAAATGGTCCCATCCACGATGGCCGCCCTGCCCTGTCGTAATGATTGCCACGCCACCATAGAACGAGTGGGACAGCCGAAGATGGCGCTCGGAGGGCGCCGCGGAGAGCGGTGGAGCTGTTCACGCCGAGCGGCCGCGGGAGGAGGAGGGCGGCTCGCTTGTGGCGGCACGAGCGGCTGGCTGCTGGCAGTGGCATGGCCGATGTGAGTCGATGGGAGCCTCGGAAGTGGAAGGGAAAAACCTGGCCTAGACGCCACAGATCGCAGAGAGAACTAACGGACGTTCCCCAGTGTCCAAGTCCTGTAACTAATTGAACAATTATAAATAGTGGTTTGCGCTTAGCGGACTTGGAAAGTGGGACGCGTCGGTTAGGTGGGCCACGCTCGCGGCGTGGGGCGCGGATAACCGAGTGGGCGCGTGCCTCCGCAAGTGGAGAATGGGGGCGCGGCAAATTGGGTATGGGCGGCGACAAGTGGGTAATGGGATGGGCCAGATCGCGTGCAGTGCTACACGCGCAGCCAACGGCGACGCGGACGCGGGCTAGGAAAAGCCTGACAAACAGATCCTATTGCGCTCCAGGCCGCGCGGAAGGCGCGGCGGCGGGAGAGGCGGAGTGGCGCCAGGCGTGCGCCGCGTCGCCCTCGGAGCTGAGTTGAGCTGGCTTGAGCTGGGCGGAGCTGAGCCGAGCTGCGAGCTGCGAGTAGCTGAGCGGAGCAGAACTGAGCGTGCGAGCTCGCGAGTGCGCGAGCCAAGTCACCAGTTAGCTGCTTCGCCTGCTTAGTATAACTATCTGTCTCGCTTGCCCAAAGAATGAGCAAGATGACCAAGATGATGGCCGCGTGGATTGTCGCGGTCAGTGCGATTGCCGCTGCGTGCCAACTGGGCGCTTTGGCAGTTGAAGTCCCAAGCGCTCCGACCGATGCACGTCTTCACCTGCGCTCGGGCACAAGTCTTTTCGTTGACTTTGCCGCGCCTCTCAACGATGGCAGGTCGGAGGTCACCTCCTACGCGGTCGAATGGGACACTGAGCCTGGGACTCGTGAGGTTCAGATTGTCAAGACCGACGTCTATCTGGGACCCAACGAAGTGCAACAAATTACCACCTCGGCCACCCATGTCGATGAGGTACAAGTCGTACGCACCACGGCTACTCAAGTGCGAGAGGTCCAGACCATCACCACTTCCGGTGCCCCGACAGTCGACGGTGGCTGGTTTACCGTCGTCTTTGATGCTACGGCCCTGGGCCTCGGCTTTCATACCTCGGGGTACATTGATCATGATGCCGTGGCCATGCGTGGCGACGATGGCGCTCCTCTGCATTCCAGCATGCAGGAGATCATCGAGGCCATGCCCAATGTCCAAGGCTCCGTCAACGTCGTGCGAACGGCTGATGGAAATGGTGGCTACACCTGGACGATTACCTTTTCTGATATGGATGGTAATCTCCCAGAGCTGGAGATCGGCACGCAGGAGCTCATTGGTAGTGGCGCAGAGATCACTTTTGGTACCGATACCGACGGCAATGAGATTTCCGGCACCTTCACTCTCACCTATGAGGACGACGAGACCGCCAGTCTCCCGTATGATGCCACAGATGCCGAAGTTAAGGAGGCCCTCGAGATACTTCCCTCAATCGACGTGGTCGAGGTTACGCGCTCTGGACCAGACGGAGAGCGGGGATTTGCGTGGTCCATCACCTTTGTTTCGGACGTCAATGCAGGCGATCTCGCTGCAATGACGCCGGCCTCTGATCTCTCTGGCGATGGTGCCAGCATCGTTGTATGCACAGACGCTGACAGCGTTTCTCCCTGTGACGGCTCAAGCGTTGCCGGCAATCATCTCAGCGGCTCGTTCAAGCTAACATATGCTGGTGAAGAGACAGGCACGATTGCATACGACGCCGATGCAAGTGATATGCAAAGCGTGCTTGACTCGCTCTCGAACCTTGGGAGCGTCTCCGTCTCCTTTGACGAAGCTTCTGTTGATCGCAATCTAGGAAGGACCTGGTTCGTGACTTTTCTTGATGACGCTGGAGATCTCCCTGGACTTGTAGCCTCGGACGTGAGCGGTCTCAATGGCATTGGAAAGAGTGTCACCGTCTCAGAGACTCGTAAGGGTACGGACAAGCAGATCTTCACCATCACAGCGACTGCCACTGGTGTGGCTGCTGGATCCTTTCAGTTGGAGCATGACTCGGTCGTTACCAATGGTATCCCCGTTAATCCCGCTGACCACGGTGTCGGCGCAGATTGCGATACGGTCGCCGCGAGCATGGCCACGGAGCTCCAGGCGCTCAGTGTCGTTGGATCGGTCTCGGTCACTTCGCAGTCGGCTGCTCCTGATGCAAACGGCGCATGCGTTTGGGACGTCACCTTTGACACTAAGGCAGGGACCGGCTTGGTACTTGGTTTTAATAACGTGGACCTTTCGAATGTTGCACTCAGTGTGACTGAATCCCAAGCGAGTACATCCGAAGCGCTCGGTGGTCACTTCACTCTGGCATACGAAGGTCAGGTTACAGGCTACCTGCCCTTTGATGCCACCGCCCTTGTTGTGAAGGAAGCTCTCGAACGCCTTGACACAATTGGTGAAGTTGATGTCACAAGAAGCGATGCGGATGAGAATGGCGGCTACGAGTGGAGTGTCACTTTCCTCTCGGAGCTTCTCGGTCCTCTCGACGACGGTGACCTTCGTCTCTTGGACATGGACACTCGTGCTCTTACAGGTACCTTTGCGGACGTGGCCAGTAGCGTTACCGAAAACGTCAAGGGCATTGCGCCTCCCTTCAACAGCCAGGGTGCCAACGCTCCGATCGGTTCCCATGACGTCACAGACATGTCCGCCTTGTACTATGAGATTCCTGACCTTAAGCAGGGCGTGGAGTACTGGGTCCGGGTTTCGGCCATCAACGATCAAGGGAGCGGTCGCTATGCTATGACCTTGCCCGCCAAGCTCGCACCAGCGAATGTCCCACCGGGTCCTCCAGCTGATGCCACCCTGTCCGTCGTTGATGGCACCACGCTCCGTGTTTCCATGAGCGAGCCCAGCCTTTCGGGTGGGGGTATTCTAGATGCTTTTCGTGTCGAATGGGATACTGTTGAGCTGAATTCGGAGGTGCAGAGTGTGCAGCTGGATGTACCGGTCCAGCCCGAGATTCAAGTGATTTCGACCTCCGCCAACAACGTCGACGAGGTTCAGCATATTCGCATCCTCGGTCAAACCTCTGGGAGCGCTGTCACCGAGAAGCAAGCCATTCGCTGCGACGCCACGGGTGGTACCTTCCGACTAGGCTTCGACGGCACCTTTACAGATCCAATCCAGTGGAACGCAACCCTTCTTGATCTCGAGAGTGCTCTCACCAGGCTTTCTGCCATCAACGCTGTCACTGTGAGCATCAGTACTGCGACAACGACCACACAGAGTGTGCTCTGCAGACCTTACAATGCAGTGCTCGACGAGGAACCCGAAGAAGTGAGCATCCTTTTTGACGACGTCGCCACGTACACTGGCAAGCTTCCTCTCCTTGAGACTGATCTCGAGGGTCTGGAGGGCAACCGGATTATCGACGTTTCTAAAACGACCGAAGGAGAAGCCGATGTCTCGGGTTCCTTTATGCTCGCATTTCAGGGGTACACCACTGGCACGATTGATGTCAACGTCGACGCGGCCACCCTTGCGCAAGCCCTGGAGAGTCTCCCATCGATCGGATCAGGAAATGTTGCAGTTACGAGCTCCTCCTCCAAGGAATTCGTTGTTACATTCACTAGTGCGAGCCTTGACGGAGACCAGCCAGACATCACGGTAGCAAACGCGGCGGGACTTCGCGGCAACGACGCGCGCGTGGTGATCTGCACGGATGGAGCTGCCGATGGCGACTGCTCGGGCATCTCCAGCGTTCAAGGGAACTCTGTTCGCGGAGATTTCACGCTCGAGTTGCGCGGTCACACCACGCGAGCGATCGAGTACAATGCTGCGGCGTCCGTTATGAAGAGCAGACTCGAAGAGCTTCCTAACATCGGCGTCGTTGACGTTGAGCGTACGGGGCCAGATACGCCTGGAGGCATATACGCCTGGACTGTGACGTTTACGAGCAATCCGGGCGCCTTTCCCTTTGCCAGCTTTGATCGTGCAGATCTCATTCCTGATGGAAGCGGCCTCTTGGCCACGGCCGCAGGTGAGACAGTCTCCGTGGGGGTGACACCGTTTCAGGAAGGGTCGAACCCGCTCGGTGGAAGCTTCCAGCTTATTTTCACAGACAATCTAGGAGCCACGGTCACGTCAGCGGCTATTCCGGCCACTGCTTCCGCGGACCGTGTCAAGGCGGAGCTCGAGAGCATGTCTGGGGTCGGCACAGTCGAGGTTGACAAGACTGTGGATGCCATTGACGGTGCATTTATTCGCTGGGACATTACCTTTGCGTCGTGCAGAGGAGACGCCTCTCCCACGTGCAATATCGGCAATCTGAATCCTCTTTCTCCTGACTCTGCCGGGCTCACAGGCGGCTACACAGCCAACCCGCCCAGAATCACTGTTTCGCAATCAACGGTAGGTACGGGCGGGTCGGGATCAGCCAACTACAACACGGCCGAGATTACGGATCTCAGCGCTGGGGCACCGTACACATACGACATTACCGGGTTGGATCTGGGCGTAAATTATTATGTACGCGTTTCTGCCAAAACTACATGCGAGGAGGTGTGCCCAGACTGCTGCTCGTATGGTGTACCGATCGCAACCACTCCAAGAGTGGCGGCGCCCATGCACGGCGCTCCCGGTCAGCCGGCGCCACCCGTACTTCGTGCGTCAACCCAAGACAGCCTTGTGATTGCATGGTCGCATCCGCCGAGTACAGGCGGATCCCCCGTGACAGGCTACGAGCTCTGGATGGACGAATGGGCCGGCGGGGACTTTGCCATGATCTACGATGGCACAGGCCAGGACCACGTGACTGCCTTTGACACAGCCTCCAAGTTTGCTCTTGTTCCCGGACGCCGCTACCGCGCAAAGTACCGAGCTCTCAACGCAATCGGAGCTGGTGAGTTTTCCGACGAGGCTATCTTTGTGGCCCGATCTGCCCCCAAAGCGCCAGCTGCGCCAACGCAACCCAAGCAAGACCCCACCATGACGCACGATGGCACAGCACTTGCAGGAGACGCCATGGCCGGTATTTACTGGACCACTCCGGTGGATAATGGAGGTAGTCGAATCACTGGCTATGAAATCTACCGTGATGATGGCAGTGGTGGAAGTTTCAACTCGCCCCTCCCTTTCGGCCAGCTTCCGGTGCAGCAACTTCGCGTTACGGACGTCACTGGTGTTTCGGGTAATCTTGTCTTGATCTACCAAGGAGAACCGACGTCCACGATCGATTTTTCCTCTCCTCCATCGGCTGATGATGTGCGCGCCGCGCTAGAGCCTGTTGTTGGTTTGGTTGACGTCATAACTTCGAATCCGAGCGGAAATGAGCACGAGTGGACAATTACCTTTTTTGAGCTTCATGGCGAAATCGAACCCTTGACTCCGACTGGTCTTACCATCTCTTCGGGTTCCGTCGCTGTGAGCATCGTGCAAGATGGTGCAGGTGACCCAGCCGTGCAGATTGTGCAGCCTTCTTGCGATGGAGAAACGATTACAGGTCAATTCTCGCTCAAGTTCTCGCACGGAGAGCTCTTTTCGGTTTCTTCTGGCGACAGTCTCGTGGCAGATCCAGTCACGATCGGTCCTTTTGATTATGACGCCGATGCCGCGACACTCAAGAACGGCACCGAGGCAGCTTTATCTTTGGCTGACGGCGGTCAAGTGACAGTTGAAGTACACCGACGCGAGATCGATGCTAGCACAAACCAGTACATGTTCGCCATTGCCTTTACGAGTGGACTCGTTCCTGGTGCGCGTGGCGTTTACGAGACAATTCCTCTCTTTGCGCCTCTCGCAAATGACTTATTGTGTAATGCTGGATCCGGAAACAACTCACCGAGAGTAGACGCCTCGCGTCTCGTCGCTGGCTCGCTTTCGCACGTATCGGGCGGTCTGAACGAAGGCAAGCCGTACCGTTTCTACATCCGAGCAATCAATGCACAGGGCACGTCTGTGCGTTCGCCAATGTATGCGGTCCTCACTGCGGCGCTTCCTGATGCATCTGCGGCTCCAATCATTACAGATGTTGAAGCCTCTGCAATTTCTATTGGTTGGAAGCGTGCAACCAACATGCGAGGCTCGCCGGCAACTGGATTTAAGGTGTACCGTTTTGATTCTGTGGCTCCGGAGACTGTCGCAGACCCGACACCCGTGAAGAATGAAGTCCAGCGCGTCGTTGTTGCTGCGGATGCAGAGCAGCCCGAGATTCAACAAATTTCTATCTCTGCCACTGCAGGTGACCTTCGACTGAGTTTTGCGGGAGAGACAACGGGCAATATTGCTTATAACGCAGACGCAGCAACAGTACAAACTGCCTTGAATGGTCTCGCTGCGCTCACAAGTGCGGCTGATGCAGCTCTGGGTGTCACGGTTGCTCGCTCAGGAGGAGGCTCTTCGTTTGTGTGGACAATTACCTTTGATGCCCTTCACGGCGACGTTGAGACAATCCAGGTGGACGAGACGCCTTTGACGGGAAGCACCAGTGTGGAGGAAGTGCAGCCTGGTATTGCTCCTCTTGCGGGAACCTTTACGTTGAGTTTTCGGGGTGCCACGACACAAGAAATGTCCTTTGATGCGTCACCTACTACGATGCGACGCGCGCTTGAGCGCCTGTCGACCATTGGAAAGGTCAACGTTGATCGAACGGCCGTTACGGGCTCGAGATCTGGCTTGCAGTGGGACGTCACGTTTCTCACCGAAGCGGGTGATCTTCCACTTCTCGAGGGCACCTCGGGTCGTCTTGTGGGCGTCAGGTATGACTATGTACCTGGAGCAAATGACAACAATGCTGCAGCGGTACAATGCTCTGAGGTTCAGGCTGGCACTCCAGCCGTCTTGGTGTATGACGGCCACGAGGACCCTTCTCTGAAATCCTTCACAGCAACCGGTCTCCAAGTTGACAACACGTACGCTTTCAAGGTAGCAACGCTGAGCGCCGCTGGCGATGGCGTTCTTTCCCCAGCAACGTCTACCATCATTGCCCGCGCTGGCGCCAGCCCTGCGAAAACAACAGCAAGTGGTTCGGCCCTGACCTATGGCATTGCAGGTGTTGTTTTTGAGGAGCAGCAAATCATCATCACAGCATCAACTTCTACCTCTGGTTGGACAGGAGATCTTTCTCTTCGCGTCGGCGGCGCGAGCGCGGACGCCAGCAGCAACATCAATCCAATCAATGACACACCAGACACGATTGCGGCGGCTTTGAGTGTTCTAAACGACGCAAGTGGGGCCCTCGTTGGTACCGTGCATGTCACCAGGACGCCCATCGATGGCGAGAACAGTCTGTATGGATGCATTCTTTCAGTAACCTTCGTTGGCCGCCATGGCGACGTAGACATGATTGAAGTAGCATCCAACACGCTCGATGCTTCAGGAAACACCGTGTCTGTGAGTGTGTCAGAATTTGTGACGGGAATGGCGAATCAGTTCATCATCGAGGCCAAGAAGCTCTCGGGTAGCCCCGTCAAGGACGTCTCGGCACACTCTGGCTTCCAGGGTCAGGATGTGTTCTTCACGGAGCTTTGGACAACTGATGTCAGCGTCGTGGATGGCACGCACGAATGGGCCAGGGATGGCGGCGTTGCGCAGTATTCGCCTGTTCGATATGAGATCCAGCGCGTTTACACGTCGGTGGATGACACCATCACTGCTGGTAGCTTCGTGTTGGACTTTGACACTACCTCTTATAACAAGCAAAGCGGCACTTCAGAGACCACCGGAACGCTTGCTTATGACGCAAGTGCAAAGGACGTCAAGGACGCTCTCGAGCTGCTGTCAAATGTTGCTTCGTGCGATGTGACGCGTAGTGACCTTGGAGATGGCGCGTACGAGTGGATGATCACTTTCACTGGAGACTTTGGACCGTTGCCTCTGTTGGCGGAGAATGTCGCGACATCCTTTACCGGAACCAACGCTGCACTGCACAGGGCGCGTGTTCAAACTGGCGTCGCAGAAGTCCAAACAATCACTGTCTCAGCCTCTGAACGCTTCGTCTCTGAGGAGCAGGTCATCACCTTGACTGGTGCGTCTTCGGGGACCTTTACGCTCAACTTTGACAGCGCTCCGGTTCCCGTTACGGTTGCTCACGACGCTACGGCTTCTGCTATTGAAACGGCGCTCAATAGTCTCGAAACCATTACGGAGGTCTCAGTATCTGGTTCTGCTCCGCAGTGGGTCGTAACGTTTGCCAACCCTGCTGGTGATGTCGGTCACTTTGTGGTGGATGATGCGAACCTCGTTGGTTGCTCTGACTGTGCCGACGTTGAAGAGATTCAAAAGGGCGTGAGTCCTCTCGACGGCACCTTCGTGCTTGCCTATGAGGGTGAGTACACGGGCAATTTGGAGTTTGACGCAAGCGCCGATGCCGTCGCAGCCAGTCTTGAGGCGCTCTCGACCGTAGCCTCCGTCAGTGTTGAACGTGAAGATCTTGTGTCGGGATTTCGCTGGACTGTCACCTTCTTACGCAATTTGGGTAACTTGCCGCTGCTGCTCGCGGAGCCGGTTCGGCATGAGATTCAGTACATTGAGCTCCGAGGCGGAGACCCTACTCCGCTCGGAGGCACTTTTACCGTTTCCCTTGCTGGGTCGACAACACCTGCTCTGGCCTTTGACTGCACCGCGGAGGAGATGCGTGTAGCGCTTGAGGATATGTCCGCGCTGGCTGGTACTTCTGTTTCGGTGGCCCGTGAAGGACCCCTGTCTCCTGGCTTTGGTCGCTACAGATGGCTCATCACCTTCCACAACGACCTCGGCAACCTTGAGGACCTCTCAGTCGATCTCGAGGGCATTACTGGAACCACCCCCGACAAGCTCATCTCCGAGGAAATTGCGGGTTCCGTGGCAGCTCTCAGTGGATCAGACCCGGCCTTGCTTGTCGAGGAAAAACAACCTGGCCTGCCTTCGTACACTGGAACGTACACACCAGAGCATACAGGCAGCTATGCGTTGAGCGTTCGCCAGCTCACACGGGGCGGCCTGGCTGCTGATTATTTTGACAACCAGTGGCTTTCCGGAGTACCCAGCATGTCGCGAGTTGACGCCCATGTTGATTTCGACTGGGGGGACGGCGTCATTACTCCTTATGGCCGTGACTACGTGTCGGCTCGCTGGCAAGGCAAGGTCCTCGCGCCAAGCTCCGAGAACTTTACGTTCTACGTCCTTGTCCATGACGGTGCCCGTCTCTGGATCGATCACGAACTTGTCATTGACGCCTGGGACACTAGTGCACGCAGTGAGGACGAAACTAACGAATTTCGAGCCACGCATGTACCGCTTATTGCTGGTAACTATCATGACGTGCGTCTTGAGTTCAAGGAACTGACCGGTGTCGCTTCGATTCGTCTTCAGTGGTCTTCCTACAGTGTCGCTCGTCAGGTGATTCCTCGAACGCGCTTGTTTCGTGCCGAACACATTCAAGGATCTCCGTTCGCTGTGTCTGTGGTCCCTGGCGCTGCCGACTATCCGTACTCGACCGCATGGGGCCCAGGTCTCGAGCCGTCGGGTGTTGCAGCGGGCATCGAAACTACTTTTGAGATTCAGAGCAGGGACAACTGCGGCAATGATCGTCTCACAAACGATGAGACTGGTGAGGATCCCTTTGAGGTTTCTCTTGTTGGCCCTGAGATTCTCACTGTATCCCCGGAATACGTGGGCAGTGGCAAGTTTTTCGGCCGCTACACAGCCATGATTGCCGGTACTTACATGGTGTCGGTTACTACCAAGAGCGGGACCCACATTTATTGTGGGCTTGGCGCCGCAGACAAGTGCTCTCCCTTTCAGGTCGCGGTGAGCCCCGGTCCAACGTCTCATGAGACCACGGATGCTGTGGGCAGCGGGCTGAGCGCTGCTGTCGCGGGACGTGTTTCGACCTTTACGATCACCACAAAGGACACATACGGTAATCTGCAATCGGAGGGCGGCGAGCTTGCGGACATCAAGGTGAAACTGGTGGGCACAGGTGGCATTGCGGGCCGCGAAATCTTTGCCAATATTGTTGACAATGCTGACGGGACCTATCAGGTCACCTACACGCTTCGAGACGCGGGGACCTACGAGGTGCTTGCAACATACAAGGACCAAACCATTCTTACCGATGGTACCTTCACCGTGCCCCAGGTTGTTTGTCAGCATGCTGAGCTCCATGCGCCGAGCTCGATCGCGTCTGGTTCGGGACTCATGGCGGCCACTTCTGGGTCTACGGCAAGCTTTCAAGTTTTCGCTCGTGACGCTTTCTCGAACGCGCGCGACGGGACTGGTATTGACATCACTGCTGACGGCGATCTTGACACCTTTGTGGTCTCTGTCAAGTCCGCGGATGGCACCGAAGAAGTTGTGTCGTCCTCTGCGGTGATTACACTTCGCGTCGGGACGGATAGTGGCTCCGTTACAGGCAGTTTTACGTTGACTTGGGGGGATCGAACCACGCGCGCTCTCCCGCACGACGTCTCTGCCTCAACTCTTCGCGTCGCTCTCGAAACCCTCTGGGTCGAGTACGATTATTCCTCGGGTGACGGGATTGGCGAGGAAATTGCCGGCACCCGTCGCACGGTACTCGTGGAGCGCGCAACGACGGGAACCGGATTCGGATTCGAGTGGGCCATCACCTTCACTTCACACCTCGATCAGTGGACTCCATCCATGCTCAGCGCCACGGACACAAATCTTGGTGGAGATGGGGTTGCTGCATCTCTTGCAACCCTCGCAACCACCGGGGCATATCCGATCAGCTACGTGTACTGGCTTGCTGGTGAGGCAGATCTCTACGTTCGTGGCGCCAAGAGCGGACTTAATATTGAGGGAAGTCCCTTCGCTCTCACCGTCTCTGAAGGCGTCGCGGACTACTCGGATTCCTCGTGTTCAGAGACCGTTCTGAACAGTGGTGTGGCCGGTGAAGTTTTTTCGTTTGATGTGCTCGTTCGGGACAGCCCTCGATTCGAAGAGCAAGTTATCTTCGTTGACGCGGAGATCGTTCCCGAGACAAGCGAGGAGATTTATATCAACTGTGTCGGCACGGCAGGTACTTTTACATTGAGTTTGTATGGTTACAGCACTGGCCCCATTAACTTCAATGACGATGCAACGTCGATCAAAAGTGCGATCGAAGCATCTTCCGCGATCGGAGATGTCACCGTTACGATTGGCGGTGTGCAGGCCACGGCATGCGCCGCTGGTCCATCGGAAAATATCATCATTACTTTTGTTTCCCCCACAGGTGATCTTCCGGACCTCGTTCTCGAAGATTCGGATGCTTCCATGACCATCAATATTGAGGAAACCGTGAAGGGAGCCACTAATGCACGCGCAGAGGTCCAGGAGTTTTCGTGCGATGCCACAAGTGGCAGCATCATTCTGTCACTCCCAGGATACACCGGGACTTCGTCCCCCATTGATCTCTCCAGTGCAACTGTGGAGACTCTGCAGGATGGATTCGATGAGATCTCCAGCGGGGCTGTTTCTGTGAGTATCTCAGACGGATCCGATGTGACATCGACAAATTTGTGCCAATCCACGCCTCCGCTGGTTTGGGTCACTTTCCAAGAAACTGTGCAAGATGTTAATGGGCTGGTCTCATACACAGAGGATACCGCAGTGAGCGGCGGTTCCATCACGATCCGAGAGCTTATCAAGGGCGTCTCGCCGGCATCGGGTTCTTTCACATTGTCTTTTGACGGCGAAACGACTACGAATCTGGGCGTCTTTGCATCGGAATCTGATGTCAAGGCAGCACTTGAAGCTCTCTCCACGATCGACACGGTTTCTGTCACGCGAGATGACTATGGATATGATGACGTCACAGGAAACCCTCTCGGGTCTATGTGGACTGTCCTCTTTGATATCCCGGGTCCTCACGTAGGTGCATCCCAACCGCTTCTGGTCGGAGACGCGAGCGGCCTCACGACGTCAGATAATGGTCAGCTTGCCCCTCGCGTTTATGTGCAGCGAACCGTTTCGGGTCTAGCTGGAAACAAGCGTGCTCTCTTTGATGATTCCGGGGATATTGAGGTGTTGCTTACTCGAAAGGCGGCACCTTACGCGCACAGTATCGCCTCGCAGTCGAGCGAGGTTCAGGTTCTCACGTGCGATGCCTCGAGCGGATCTTTCATCCTTCGTCTTCTCGGTACGAATACAGCCGAAATCCCGGCTAATAGCTCTCAAGCACAGCTGCAAACGATTCTCGATACTGCGTTTGCGTCAGAACCGCTGAGTCTTTCGATTACGGCTACCATTAATGGTATTAATGGATCGTGCACAAATGTGTGTAGCTCTGATTGCGAGGTGGAGCTGGCAATGTCACGCTTTCCTGGAGGCGTCATGGAAACTCTACCTTATGAGGACGATCTTCTCGCGGGAAGCAGTGCTTCCGTCTCTGTGGTGGAGCGCGTCAGAGGTGCAGTCTCCACATCTGCACTTGGAGACGCGCTCTATCGCATTTCGTACATCCCAGCTCTCAAGGGTGAATACGAGATCTCAGTGCAGGTCGCAGGCGGCGACGTTAAGACGAACCTGGACAGTGGCGTGCTTGTTTATCCTGCTCGATCGCATCCCCACACATCTACCCACGATGCGCGGACGATTGCAACCGAGGGTGTGACAGAAACCTTTACGATCCAGACATTCGATCAGTTTGGTAATGAACTCGATGGTCCTCTGATCTACCCAGACGTCCTCACGGCTCAGCTGGTTGGCCGCGCGCACAAGCTTTCGGGTCACAGCTCAACTTCTGCGATTACCATTCCCGCTACAGTATCGAGCAATGAGCCCAATACCGATGGCGTGTACACTGTCACATATGAGCCAACGCTGGCGGGCACATATTCCTTGGAGCTCAAGCAGCGAACGCAAGGTGGTCTGCTTGCAACTTACTTTCTTCGTGAGGATCTCACGGAGCCTGTGACTGCGGACCTCATTTCTTCGGCTGAAATTGCTCTGCACCAGGAGGCAGCCTTGCACTGTCCTGGCCTTCTTCTCGATAGTTGCACGTCAACGCGCGTTGACGCGCAAGTCAATTTCGATTGGACCACACAGGCACCAATGGAAGGCTTTGCAGCTGACTTTTTCTCTGTGCGCTGGGAAGGATATTTGCTTTGCGAAGAGTCCGGCGCTTATGAGTTGGTGATTGAGTCCGATGCGCGCGCACGGGTCTATGCTGACGACAAGATTGTGATCGACAAATGGTCCGACGCCTCCGGCGCAAGTCGTGTGTCTGCAGTTGTGGATTCTTTCGAGGGTACTACCACCCTTCCCATCCGCGTCGAATACGCTCAGAGTGACGGTGCCTCCCATGTTCGGCTGCTCTGGCGCACGCCTGCCATGCGGACCGCAGGCGAAGCTGCCGTGCTCGTGCCTACAGAGAATTTCCTCTATGAGAGGCATTTGCGCAACTCCCCGGCGGAGGTCTTCATCTATCCTGGAGATATCGACGTGTTGACCACAACCGCGACGGGAGACGGCTTGATCACCGGTGTGTCGAATGTTCAGAGTAGATTCGTTATTTTCCCTCGCGATTCGACAAACAACCTTCGGTTTCATGATGCGTCAAATACTTCTCCCTTTGAAGTCACCATTATTGGCGTTGACGGCTGGGCACTTGAGGGCCGTGTCGACGAGGTCACAAGTGGGTCACCCATCGCTCTTTCCCCAACGATCGTTGCGGATGACTGGGTTGAGCTCTGCAGTGCGTGTGGAACAATGAACGCTGGCGACTCTGTTCTGCAGACATCGTCATCTTTGGCTCTCGCGCGTGGTGACAACTTTGTCATCGGGGGTGAGCGCTATACTGTAGCCTTGTCTGGTACACTCGACGCATCAGCAGTGCCTGCGACCTCGCCTCGGCGAGGACTTGGAGTCGTCGGAGCTGCAGTGTATCGTGTTGGCCCAAACACGGGCTCGTACGTCGTCGAATACGAACCGGTAATTCGCGGCACATACGAGATCAGCGTTGAGCTTTCTGCCGTCGCTGAAGTGCAGACAATCACGTCATCAGCAACCTCTACAATTGGGGGTGACTTCCGGCTCGAATACGATGGCAGCAAGACTGGCTGGCTGAGCCATGACGTGTCTTCTGCAGACCTCGAGACTGCAATTCAGGACAGTTTTGCACGACTTGGTGCTGTCAGTGTCAGCCGTATGGGCCCCGGATCATTCGGTGAGTATTCCTGGGCGGTCACCTTTGCGATCGACGATGGCAATGTTGCCCCTTTCGTGCCTGAATCCGAGCTCACGGGAGGCGCAGCGGCTCTTGTTGTACAGGAAACTGTGCCTGGAACAAGCAAGTCTCACATCGCCGGATCGCCCTTCCGTGCGGAAGTTGTCCCTGCTGCCGCGGATTCTGGTATGACTCTCGGCTTTGGCAAAGGTCTCATGCTCGGAGAAGCGGGTGTGTCGTCAACATTTTACGTTCAGGTCAAGGACGCCGCGGGTAACAACCGTCTCGAGTCTCAGATGCAGAGCCTGCTGACTGCGACGGCGCGGCTTCCTGATGCCGCGCGTGGTGAGAACGATAAGATTCTTCACGCAAACATGGAGTATGTCCGTGATGGCTTGTATCATTTTACCTTTCTGCCGACTATTGCAGGATCATACAATGTGGCTGTTCTCATGGGCATTGTTCTCGAGGAACAACGCGTCAGCATTACATTCAGTGATGAAACTGACCGAAGTGGCTCGTTCAAGCTGTCTTTCGACGGGGAGCGTGTTACCTCTGCTCTCGCATGGGATACGAGCGCTGCTGATCTCGCGCGAGCGTTACGCGCTTCTCTTGTGTCCTCACATTTGGCTTCGACCGGAGTGCTTACTGCACAGCACCTTGACGGTATCCGGGTCTCGCGCACCGCGACCTCGGCAGGATTTAATTTTGATATCACCTTTGCAAGTTTTGCCGGAGATATTGAGCCTCTATCCGTTGTGGAGTCATCTCTTGCATCAACAAGCGGATCGGCATCAATCTCAGTGTCTGAAGAGGTCAAGGGAGAAGCCGCTCACATCAAGTCGGCGCGAGCACCACTTGTCCGTGAGGTCCAAACGGTTTCGATTGCGGGAACTGACGACCTTGACGGCGATTTTGAGCTCATCTTTAATGGGGAATCCACGGGTGCGCTTGACATTGACAGCGTTGATGCTTCGACTCTCGCGACTGCCTTGAACGCACTTCATACCATCCAGCGCGTCGAGGTGGCTGAGACATCGAGTGGACTGGTCAACTATGCTTGGGAAATTACCTTTATTGCGGAGGATGATAGAGGCGTTGCTGTGAGTGCGCTTGCCTACGGCAAGCTCCCCGAGTTGAGTTATACTCACACGCTGACCTCGAACGGGGCAGATGATGTGACAATCACGATTGCGACAGACACATCGGGCTTTGCTCCATTTGACGAGCTTGTCGTGTCGCCCACGACTTTGAGCGCAGAGCATTCGACACCAGTTGACTCTGCTCCATCTGATCTTTGTCCGGTCTTTGCGGAGGAATGTCCTTCTGGTCTCGACACAGGCCTCTTTGAGCGTCTTGCAACTTTCCAGATCGAGTCTCGCGATCGATACAGCAACCGTATCTTCACCGGCCCTGCAGCAGAGGTTCAACAGGTGAATGTCTATGCCAGCAGTGGTCTCTCGGGAACCTTTAAGCTCTCTTTCCGTGGCGAACAAACATCTGCCCTTTCTGCAACGCAAGTCGACGCAAGCTCGTTGGAAGGTGCGCTGGAGACTTTGTCGTCGATTGGTGCAGTAAGTGTGGCACGCTCTCTTGAAAGTGAGAACCTGAGCGCCGTAGCAGCAGGAACTCTGGACGTCGTGGCAGGTAGCACCGCGGCAGCGACGAGCGCGGATCTAAGCGTGGATATCAGCCAAGGAGATCTTCTTCGCATCCCCGGGGATGATGAGCTCTATCTAGTGTCTGCGATCGACTCGAGCACGGTCCACTTTGCGCAGAGCTGGCGTGGCGAAAGTGCGTTTGGGTTGTCTGTAGAGATCGCCACAAGCTCGTCTGTGGGTTCTGTTTTTCAAGTCACTTTCGACACGGAGCTTGGCGATCTTGAGGCACTCGAGCTCGATGCCTCATCTTTGAGCGGAACCAACCTTGAGGCCTCCGTATCTGCCTGCGAGAGCAACTTTATCCAGACTGTGACTCTTGTGAGCTCTTCTACGCTTGGTGGTAGCTTCAGACTTCATTACGAAGATGAAGTGACGGAGGATCTGCCACATGACGCCTCGAGTGTGGACGTGAAGGCTGCTCTCGAAGCTCTCGACAACATCTACGCAGTTGCTGTGACTCTCAGCGCGCAGACTTACACGATTACCTTTTCTTCGACTAGCTTCAGTGGTGAGGATGGCAGTGAGCCCCTTCTGTACGGTGAACCCCATCTCTTGACGGGGGAGTCTGTGCGCGTCGATGTTCAAAGCATCTGTCCCGCGGGGACTGTTGCCGGCGTCCAGGGCGAAGACTTTATTGTGGAGCTGATTGGGCCGAGTGTAATTTCTGGCGATGTAACTTATTCTGGCGCAAGTGGCATCTACGATGCTTCGTACAGGGTGCCGCGGGAAGGCGCGTACTCGCTCGAAGTGAGCCGCGGCAATGTTGGTGGTCTCACGGGACAGTACTACAACAATCGCTGGCTCTTTGATACGCCTGTCCAGGTGCGCGTTGACAGCACTATCGACTTTGAATGGGAAACCTTCATTACGGACACGGGTCGCGATTATATTTCTGTGCGTTGGTCTGGCTTTGTAGAGCCGCGCTTCGATGAGGTCTACGAATTCGTTGTGCAAGTCAACGATGGTACGCGACTTTGGGTAAACGACGAGCTCCTCATTGATGAGTTTGAAACCCAGGCAGGCTCAGGCGAGGTCAATGAGTTTGTTGGTCAGACGTCAAGCGCTCTCGTTGCTGGGCGACTCGTTGCGATTAAGCTAGAATTCAGAGAGAATGTTGACGATGCCGTCTGCAAGCTCTTGTGGCGATCGGGAGCGCAGCCGCAACAGATTATTCCAGCAACGGCGCTCTATCATTCGACAGAGCCACTCAGCGGAAGCCCATTTGCCGTGTCGCCGCGTGCGGTGCCGCCCACGGTACCAACGAGCCTTTCGCTCAGCGTCGTAGACGACGAAACGCTTCTCCTCTCGTGGTTTCCTCCTCTCAATGACGGCGGTGCTTCCATCACCAAGTACAAGGTGACGTGGTGGTCTGCTTCGAACACGCCTACAGAATTGACGTTGCGTCTCTCGTCGGTCTCTGATGGCACCTTCAAGCTGGCCTTTGGCGCGCATGTGTCTCCCGCTCTTCCATACGATCTCGACGCATGGGAGCTCAAGGCTGCTTTTGAAGCTCTTCGTGGAGTTGGTCTCGTAAGCGTTAGCAAATCCTTGAGCGGCTCGGATGTCGACTTTACAATCGTTTTCGAAGAGTATCCGGGTGACGCGACAAGCTCAGTTTCCATTGACTCGGACACGTTTAGTACTGGAACTCCATCGCTCATTCCGATTACAGCTGGAAGTGCTCCATCAGACCTCGATTCAACGGAGATCACAAATGCGCACGAGAGTCTTGACCTGAGTGACATCACTGACCCGTATCAGCTGGAGATTTCCTCCTTGACTTCTGGAACAGCCTATTCAGTCAGCGTGGCAGCATATACCGGAAATTCTGAGAATGGTCTTGACTATGGTCCTCGGGCTACACCTGTTGTGGAGACGCCTCGTGCGGTTCCCGAGGCACCCGCTCAAGTAATGACTCGCTTGGTTGCCGGTAGTGCGACGCGCCTCAAGGTCTACTGGGATGCTCCGACTGACGATAACGGCGCCAGCGTAAATTCGTACTCTGTGAACTGGGCGACAACGAGTGACGCAGAACTCGATCGCTGGACACAGAGCATTGTGGATACCCCTTCCGCATTCCAAAGTACCCTGGGTGTTGCTTCGTTTGAATACACGATTGCGGATCTCATCCCAGGACAGACATATGTTGTTCGAGTGGCCGCGGGCAACTCTGAAGGTACCGGACCTTACGAAACCGCCGATGCAACTGGATCGCTCACGATTCCCACCTCGCATGCTCCTAGGCGCGCGCTCGATGCGATTGCCGATGGCAACGTTATCCTCTCGACGATTCCTGCATCGGCAGGGTCCTCTGGTGGCTCTCTTCGCATTGCTGATGCTGTTCAGTCTCTGCAGGTCTCTTGGTCTGCGCCACTCGACTCGGTCGGATCTTCGCCCTCGGGCTACCTTCTCGAATGGTACTCGCTGCCGGCTGCGACGCTACAGACGCAAACTATCACTGTAGACAGCACGAGTGCCATTTCTGGGAGTTTTACTCTTTCATACGAAGACGAGGAGACGGACGCGCTCCCATGGGATGTCTCGGCGGAAGACATGAAGGTCGCCCTTGATAACCTTTGTGGCTTGCGGTCTGTCTCCGTTGCTCGTTCTGCCGGAACTAATGGCTTTACATGGACAGTCGTGCTTGATGCTGACATGGGCGCAAAAGCAGAGATTGTGCTCGATGACGCTCGAGTCTCCACATTGGGAACCTTGACATCAACCACAAGCGTGTCTCTGGGAGTTCTCCCTGGAGAGTATGGCGCCGTGGAGCTCTCTGCATCGACTACTGAATACGTAATCACAGGACTTTCGGCCGGAACCTCTTACTTTGCACGGGTGAGCACTAGGAACGATCGCTGCTGGAGCGCGCCGCAGACGTCTACACCATTGTCAGCGGCCCCACTCCGGCAAAAACCAGACGTCGTGCAGGATGCACAGCTTGCTGTGCAATCCGCGAGTGCTCTCAAAGTATACTGGAATGCACCCGAAAGTGATGGTGCGGATCTCATCACCAAGTACAAGATTGAGTGGGATATTCGGTCCGACTTTGCTTCGGACGCCTCCTCCGGAAAGGGATACCACGAGGTAACCAAGTCACTTGCGTCCGAGTGCCAGTCCTCGCCTTGCTCCTACATTATCAACTCTCTTCCTCAAGGCGTGAACATTTACGTTCGAGTTTTCGCCTACAATTCATTCGGATATTCTGTCCGGGGCACTCCGACGGTGCCAGCTTTCGCCAAGCCGTGCACTCAGCCTCATGCGCCAACCGGTGTAGCCGTTGACTCGAACGCCGATGGCACACTTAGCGTTCGCTTTGCGGCACCTGAAAATGATGGTGGCGAGTCGATCACAAAATACAAGATCGAATGGGACGTCCTGGGCCAACACGCAGTCGATCATGGCGCGAATGACGCGGTACCTTACAGCTTGAGGGAAGTTCAAACGATCACGACGTCCACGACGAATGCACTCAGTGGACACTTTGTACTCCGCTACCGAGAGCACGCGACAGGGAGCCTTGCGCACGATGTCAGCGCTCAAGACCTTGAGGACGCCCTTCGCGAGCTGCCAACGATTGCAAATGACATTCACGTCACCCGCCGCAAGCGCGTGGACGATTCGATTCAGGCGACGGAGAACAAAGGCTATATTTGGCTCATCACTTTCGGCGAAGCACACGGAGATGCGTACGAGCTTGAAGTTTCTGTCGATGATGGGAGCACCTACTCTTCATCAGGCTCCGGCGGAACGCTTTTCGGGTCGGATGCGCAAGTTGATGTCGCGACCTCGGTCATTGGCCTTGACGGATTTGCAAAGCAGAGCATTACTATCAACGCGGACGCAGATGATCTTGGTGGCACCTTTTACCTCTCTTTTGCTGGACGCGGAACCGGTTCAATTCCGTTCGATGCTTCCCCTGAAGCGTTGCGGGCATCGCTTGAGACTATTCCAGCCGTCGGAGAGGTTCGCGTTCACCGCCAGACGGTTGGCAATGGCTTCATCTGGACGGTTATTTTCCTCACGAGTCTTGGTGACCAACCACCTCTCACGCCTCACCACGAGAATGTGCAAGGAACAAACCCAACATTAACTGTATCTGAAGTCGAGACGGGTCGGCTTCCGAGCATGGACTCGAGCCAAAAGGACATGGCTGAAGTCGACATTGCTTCGCTCGGGTCCGGGGCCGCATACTCGCTCACATTGCCGAGTGATTTGATTCGTGGTGCCCACTACCATGTGCGTGTATCGGCTTGGAACGGCGTGGGCCATACCTACGGCCCCTCAGCGTATGCCCTACCGGCTTCGTCTCTCGTGCATGCTCCGTTCACAGAGTTTAACGATCTCGCGGCCAAAGCTCTTGGGCCTGATGCCCTTGAATTCAGCTGGGCTGCACCCCCTCGGAGTGTTCTAGCTTCGACGGAGCAGCTTGTAGTCGAGTGGGACACAAACGCTGCTGCCAAGGAGGTTCAGATTGTGTCGTCGTCGTCGACGGGATCTGAAGGAACCTTCACGCTGTCGCTCGGAACATCAACGACAACACCTATCCCCTATGATGCATCTTCGACCGAAATGCAGGCCGTGCTGGAGGCGCTGTCTTCAGTCGGTACAGTTTCGGTCACCCGTGAGTCTCTCGGAGCCGGTGCCTTCAGCTGGAGTGTCACATTCGTCTCAAATGTTGGTGGCATGCCCCTCATGAGCGGAAATGCCGGTGGGCTCGTTGGGACGAATGCTCTCGTTTCGGTCGATCGTGCTGTTGCGGGAACGATTCCTGCCTTCGATCAGGGAACCATTGGAATCACTGTGCTTCCGCTCGGATCGATGCTGCTTGGGCGCAGTGCAAATGAGCAGCGTATTCGTGTCGTCACATCTGGCGCCGATGATCTTGGTGGGTCTTTCCGTGTTTCGTTGCATGGGGAGGTTACCGCAGACATTCCATTTGATGCCAGTGAAGCTGTTCTAAAATCGAGACTGGAGGACTTGGCTGCTATCGACGAGGTTGAGGTCACGCGTACTACTCTGGCACAGCACACGGGATCCGTCAATTCTGATGCTGGCTTTGAATGGACAATTCGATTCACCGGCGCAATGATTGCGCAACCCAACCTGCTTGTTTCTACGCGAGCAGACGGGAGTGACGCTCATCTCTTTGCATGCCATGGCCAACTAACGGGCACGAAACCGTGCGTGCGTAGCGAGATTGTTGAGGTGGGCGGCGAGCTGCCCACTCGTGCCGTTATCTATGGCTTGGCGGATGGGGCCGACTACTATCTTCGTATCTCAGCACAGTCATATGAGTCTACTTCTCAAGAGGCTACGACCATCGCCCCACTTCTCGTTTCCCCCTCGCCAGTGGCTCCTTCGTCGCCGCAGAACGTCTTGGTCCGCGTCTTAGCTGGGAGCGAGCTCGGCATTGCGTGGGACCCGCCTGCGCATGATGGTGGCTTGCAACTTCAGAATTATGTCGTTCAGGTAGACACGAGCATGTCGTTTGGTGCAGGTGCTCGCAAAGTCACGGTCAATGGAAATACAACCTCAACGGTGGTAACAGGGCTCTCAACTTCTTTGCCTTACTATATCCGTGTCCTCGCATACAATGGTGATGGGTACAGTGAGCCTGCAGCGGGTCTAGCGGTGCACGATGCTGGCGAAATTCAGACTTTCACACTTACCGCTTCCGGCACGACCACCACGGGACAGTTCACCATCGTTTGCAGTGGCGATCCGACGGTTGGCCTTGATCACGACGCCACTGCTGCAGAAGTCGCGGACGCTCTAGCGGCGTTGGAACCTTTTAAACACGCACACCCGCGCGTGAGCGTGCTCGATGTCGACTCCGTTGACTCTGGAATCACCTATGGTCTTCGCTGGACCGTGAGTTTCCCTGCGAGCCTTGGAAATCTAGCCCAGTGTACATCGACTGTGTCGGGGATTGACCAGAGCGGTACGATTGCTGATGCCACGGTACTTGAAGGCCGTACCTCGCAGGAAACGGTGCAAACAGGTCAACGCGCGCCATCTGAGCCGCGACTGCCCACCCTCACCGTGGTGAGCGACGATTCCCTCGGCATTTCATGGAAGATGCCGTCTCACACGGGAGGTTCGCAACCGACCCATTTTCTTGTGGAGTGGGCCAACGAGTATGACTTTGTGACCTCGACGACTTCTGTTCTCTCCACCTCAACGTGTTGCCTCGTGGACGCGAATGCCTGCACGGGTACCGAAGACTGTCGACTCAGTTTTTCTGCTGTGGGGACTTCCCAGCTTAAATTATCATCCTTGACTGCAGGCGCAACCTATTACGTGCGGGTCGCAGCTTACAATGCAAACGGTCTTGGGACCTGGATTCGGAGCGCTCCGACAACGGCACAGCCCGCTGCGCAGCTGCCTCCTCGGCCCGCAAGTTTTTCAATCGCAGTAAGCGCAGCAGATGTTCCGGGTCATATCCATGTCGAATACGACGCACCTGTTCACAACGAGCTCATGTACCCCACCACCGATGGAGGGGCTTCGATTACTGCATACAGGTTCGAGTGGGATGTCACTTCTAGCTTTGATTCTACTGCTGGTTCGTCACCGCTTGGAACGTATGATGCGTCCACCATCACCGGTGACAACGGTTACGACGATTGCAGCTCGGGTGCATGCATCATGGATACCCTCGGTGCCGAGGTTCAGACTGTGATGGTCTTTGCCGGCGAGGGAAGCATTACGGCCGGCGAATTCAAGCTCGATCTTGGCGCGCAGACGTCTGCCTGCATCGATCACGACGCCACGAGTGCAGACATGAAATCCGCTTTGGACCTTATCTCAAGCGGCGTGACCGTCTCACGTGAGACGATCACAAGCCCTGGAAACGGCTTTCTGTATCGGATTACCTTTTCAAGCTCAGATGCGGATATTGCAGAGTTAGTGCATTCGACTGACTCGTCGAGCTGCACTGCTTTCAGTGGAGCCGGCCTTACGGACCCGCAAGTGGTCGTCGCCACGTTATTAAATGGCGGGGCTTTCACGCCTGGGACGTCATACCATCTTCGTGTCCACGCGATTAATAGCGTAGGAGTTGGTCTTGAGACACTCGCGAGCCCGTCGCTTCTTGTCCCGCGTGCGCCTTCTGAGCCACCACAGTCGGTTCGTGCCCGCTCCGTGACAGACGATGCCACCGCTCTCTACATTGAGTGGGTTCCGCCCGCAACAACGAACGGGGCTCGAGTGAGCTCGTACCGTGTCGAAATTAGCGAGACCTCTGACTTCAATACGCTTGCGGCAACCGAAAATGTGGTGGTTTCCACTGGCGATGACGAACTGTCGCTCTTTAGCACGACCATTGCCGGCCTTTCACATAGTACCGAGCATTTTGTGAGGGTTTTTGCGGTGAACGATCAGGGCGATAGCGCCACTGCAGAGGAGGCGACGGCCTTTTGCGAGACCGGACTCGAAGCTTGCGAGGCCTCGCAGATTCTCACACGCGCTCTTCCCGAAGTTGTCACGAACGTGGCTCTTTCCAATGAAGCTTTTAATGGGCAGAACTCATTCTCCGACTCCTCGCTTACCATTACGTGGAAGTCTGGAAGTGTTGCAAACAACGTTGTCAACACAAGATATCGCGTGGAATGGGACATCAGCCCGAGTTTTGCATCTGTTGATGGTAAGCCGCTTTCTTTCGGCAGCTCGAACTCGAATGGCGACGGTATGGATGGCTCTCCATATCGCGACGAGGCCACGCCTGGTGATGAGCTTTCGCTGACGGTGACGGGTCTCCAAGCTGGAACCACGTACTACTTTCGCGTGACTCCTCGCAATTCCCTGGGGTATGGAACAGCGTCAGTTGTGCACAGTGCAGTGCCCATGAGGGCGCCAGATGCGCCGACTCATGTTGGTGTGCGCTTGCTCTCTGCCTCAGAAGTTTCTGCGGATCCTGCTTTGTTGGGTACAAGCCTTCACGTATCGTGGTCGAGCCCGCCAAGCGACGGTGGCGATGATCTTGACGGCTATGTCGTCGAGTGGTCCAGCACGCCATGGAATGATTTTGCTCTGGAGATGCAAAGGGTGACAGTGGGCATCCAGGATGGCGGCGGCGACCTGTCCGGCACTTTTCGTTTGACCATGAACACACTAACATGCGATCATTGCCGCGTACAGGGTAATTATCAAACGGCGCGCATCCCCAGCGGGGCAACTGGCACTCTTCTCAAGGCGGAGCTTGAAAATCTGCCGAACATCGACTCCGTCACCGTAACACAAACATCGACCTCGGCTTCGCAGACCGTCTGGGAAGTGACCTTTGACAACATGATTGGTCCGGTGCCAGCCTTGGTTGCAGACGGCGTGGAACTGGTGGATTCGACGAAGACTGCGACGCTTCCCTCTGCGGAGGTGTCGCGTGTTGACGCTGCAACGGTTCCATTCCAAGAGCAAAAGGTCGTGGTGTCATCTCCGTCAACGATGCATACCACAACTGAGGTGCAAACTATCACTACGTACGTGAACTCTGGGAATACAATCACGGGCAGCTACGCTGTCACGGTCGATGCTTCCTCAGATTGTGGACTGTGCACGATTTCAGGTGCTCAGACTCCGGTTAGTGTTAGTGCTGATGGAAGCGATCTCGAGACGCAACTCCGCGCGCTGTTCTCCAATACAGATATCACAGTGAGTGCTGCCAACGGGGCAGGCTCCCACGAACGGATCTACACGATCAGCTTTCCTGACCTTGGCAACGTTCCTCTCTTGACAATCTCGGATGCGTCGGGATTGATTGGACCGAGCGCCTCTGTAACGGTGGCTCCTGGCACGGACGGGAACCGAGGCTCATATGTCTTGCAAACCCCGAGCGGTGTGTCCACGGCATGCATTCCATACGATGCGACGGCAGCCGAGATGGATGCTTTTGTGCAAGCACACGCAGAATTCACGACTGTCAGCACATCACTCTCCACGAGCGCAACCGACCGCACGTACACGATTTCGATTTCAGACCCGAGCAGTGATGCTCCTTCGCTCAACGCAGTATATCCGGCCATCAGCGCACGCTGTGATCCGATCCAGTGCGGCGCAAGCGCTGGCACAGACTGTACTACGGAATCCATCACCTCCTTTGACTTCAGCAGATGTGCCAGCACACCTGATGGCACCTGTCCATTTGTCGCAGCTGGCGTCAATTCGTACAGAATCACAGGTCTGACGCCTGGACGCTCGTACTATACGCGCGTCGCCGCAAAGAACCGAATTGGCTATGGCGAGACGATTGCGACAACACCGAGCGTTCTTGCGCCGCCATTTCAGACGCCGGATGCGCCGTGCAACCCGTTCGATTCATCTATTGCGTGCGAGAGTCCCATTCTCAAGCTTCGCTCTAGCACTGAACTCGAGGTTCATTTTGCTCTGCCACAGTTTGACGGTGGACGGGCTGTGAGCCAGTTCAAGGTTGAGTGGGACAGCACCAATGCTTTCAGCAGTTCTGACTATGGCAGCGCCGTCGTTGCTGCGGCGGAAACTGTCAAGTACGTGATTAGCGGCCTGACAACGGGCACGGCTTACTATGTTCGTGTGTCAGCATACAATGCTGAGAAGGGCTTTGGTGCCGCGGCCACGACGCAACCTACGAGCGAAACGCCGCGGGGACTTCCTGGGCCTGTTCAGTCCGTCTCGTTAACGAACACTGGCACGGGAAATTCTCTTCAGGCGAGCTGGTCGGCTCCAGTTCTCCCCTCTGGATTGACGGTGGATAGGTATTTTATCGAGTGGTACCAGCGTTCTGCTTCGACGCCTCACTTTGGTGTGCAGAATGAACAGACCGTGGCCGTTACGGGGGCTACCTCTGGGTCGTTCACTCTATCCTTTGGCAGCAGCTTTGACGTTGATCTTGGCACGGTGACCGTCACGCAGGGCGACAGCTTTCTGGAGCCTTTGGATGGCTTCGATCCCACTGTTGTTCTTGCTCGCGGCGACACGATCTTTGTCGATGGCGTTGAATTCACCATCGATACAGATACTACCTCAGTTTTCGGGACTTCACGAATCCCATTGGCTGCAAGCTTTTCTGGAAACTCAGGGATTTACACTGTCCTTGGCAAGCCAACAACGACGGATATCGCATATGACGCGACGGCAGCACGAATGGAAGAGGCTCTGGAGTCACTTCCGTCTGTCGGTGACATTAGTGTGCAAAGGTCTTCGAGCGGCAGCGACTACACGTGGACGATTTCCTTCTTGTCACAACGAGGCGCACAACCTTCGCTCGCGTACAACACCGAGCTATTGTCGAGCGGAGCATCGTTGACGATTGACAGCACTCATGTCACGGGAGTGGAGCCACTCAATTACCGCTCTGCGCTCGTCACGGCCCCGACATCCACCTACACGATGGAAGGTCTCAGTGTCGGCGAGGTTTACTTTGTACAAGTTGCTGCGCAGACAGACCGAGGCCGTGGACCACTGGTGGCATCATCGCCGACGTCTCTTTCTCCAAAGAGTGTACCGATCGCCTCGACCTCAGTCGAAATGCGAATTGTGGACGATGATTCCGTGCTGGTGTCTTTTGAGGAGCCGGAAGAGCACGGCGGTGAGCCCGTGAACTCGTTTCGCGTGGAAATGGACCGCAGTGCCGGCTTTAGCTCTCCAGACAAGCTTTCGCAGACATTGCCAATTGACTATACTGTGCAGCGCATTCGCACCAGCGCATATACTGCGGGGATCAGCGGTTCCTTCTACCTCGCTTATGGAGGCTTTGATGACTTCGGTGCTTACACGCAAAGGTTGTGTGGTGATTTGCTCGTGAGCGTAGCGAACGGTGCCTCGTCGCTCGTTAAGCTGTCTGGTGCGACTGATTTGACTGACTGCGTTACTCGGGGAGACTACATTCGCATCTTGGGACGCACCTATCGCGTGCACCTGTCGGACACGCTAGATGCAACCAATCTTCCTCTTGCAAGTGTTGCGGATGCGAGCATATTGGCAACCTTTGATGGCGAGACGGTGTCCGTGGGAACTCCTGTTTTCCAGCTCGACACGGCTTTGGGAGGGTGCTCTGTGGCACCTGGCGAGACAGATTTGTCTGGGCTTTTCGGCGCGGGCATTGCGAATGGAAACCTTGCTCCGCCAACGCTTATTGAAGGCGACTTTGTTCGTGTTGGCGATATCATCAATGGCCCGACGTATCGGATTCATCTTACCAATGCATGGGGCACCTTCACTGCACCTCTTGCAGACAGCGAAGATGCAAGCATGGCAGCCTCGCACGAGGGTGATACATACGCGTACGTGCCTTGCTATCGTCTTGCGCGCACGGCCGCTATCAATGCGGATGCAAGTGCTGGTGATGTCAAGTCTGCGATTGAGGGTCTGGGACTGGTTGGCACCGTTGACGTCACGCGCAAGTCTGTGGACAACGGATACGAATGGGAAGTCACATTCACAAGTGTTCGTACGAGTTCTCCGCGAAAACTTGTTGCAATCTTTGAGGACACCCTTTCCGCTCCGTCGGGCGACGCAACGGTAACGATCAAGGCGCTTGGTCGGGCGCAATTTGACGGCCTTCTTAGCGGTGTACCTTACTACGGTCAGGTTGCTGCTGGTAATCAGCTTGGCTTTTCTACGCCTGAAGCAACCGTTCCCGTCTCCGTTTCACCCATTCTCTTGGCGCCGCGTGAAGTAAGCCATCCTACAGTAAGCACCATCTCGAATACTGAACTGCTCGTGGAATGGACGGCCCCGCTCGAGAATGGTGGTGCAGCTGTCACGCAGTATGAGCTCGAATGGGACGTGAGCCCGCTCTTCGACTCGCCTTTGCTCGGTTCGGCTGTCGTTCAGAGTACCTCGTCGGCTCAGGTTCTGGAGGTCCGTCGCATCACGTGTGAAAACGCGGCTGCGGGTACTTTTCAGCTGATCTTTGATGGCCAACGCGCGGACCCCATTCCTGTTGACGCCACCTCCGATGAGGTCAAGTCTGCGCTCGAGTCACTGATCACCGTGAACACGGTCCACGTCACGCGCAACCTGCTGGCAGCGACCTCGGGATATTCCTGGGAAATCACCTTTACGGACATCCTTTACCCAGGCAAAGTTGGCGCACGCCTTGCGGTTGATGATGCAGGTATTCCAACTGGATCACTGGCTGTGGAAGACGTTCGTGCTGGCGTAGAGGGTCGCAAGGCGTACAGCTACCATGTGACCGGACTTTCGCGGCAACTTTACTACGTGCGAATTGCTGCTTACAACGCAAAGCGTGGCACTGGTGAGTTTGCTGCTTCTCTCCCTGCAGCTCTTACGCCAGCGGCTGGAATTCCGATGCCGCCAACTCATGTTGCGGTTGCGGTCGCGACAGAGAGTTCGGCAGAGGTCACCTTCAGCTTTCCTCTGAGCAGTGGCGGTGCACAGATCTCGCACTTCGTTATCGAGGTTGATGTCATTGACTCCTTCAACAGTGATGAGCTTCGCACAGTGAACGAAGTAGTTAGCGCTGGCACCAGCTATTCCGTCACTGTTCCTGTATACGATCTTATTCCCGGCAAAGAGTACCACTTTCGCGTGTACGGCGTCAACAGTGAAGGTGATGGAAGGGTTCAGGTGGCAACGAATTCCCCACTCAGAACCTTTGATATTCCGGACCGGCCTGGCGCCGTCACGCTGCGACGCAATTTCATGGACGGGGACGGAGCGCTTCTCGTCGAATACTCGTTGCCTCCAGGTGTGAACATGTTTGGATCAAACGGAGCGCGCGTCGAGGGTGTGCAAATTGAGTATGCAACACGCATTGACGAGGTGCAGGCAATCAATATCTCGGGGGCCGATACCGAGCCTGCCGCGTCGTTTAAACTTGGCTTTGAAGGCGCGTACACCGACTGCATTCGTGTCGATGCTTCTGCGTCGGTCATTGAACTGGCCCTCAACAGCCTTGCGACGATTGATGGTGTGACCGTGCAGCAGGACACGGATGTCTGCGACACTTGCTTCCTCGTAACTTTTGTAGGATCTCATCTCTGCAATGGAAACGTTGCTGAGATGGAGGCTTTGGATGTTGGATCTGGATCTTGCCAGGCTCCTCTCACGGACTCGGTCTCGGTAACTCTTGGAACCGAGATCGAAGGAGCCGCTGGCTTTGTGCCTCATGTTTTCGAGATTCAATCTACGGCGACATCTGGAACTCTGGCAGGTACCTTTGAGCTTTCCTATGACTTTTTGGGTGACTTCGTTACTGCATTGCCCGGCACGGTCAGCATCGCGGCCAAGTCTCGGGTTGCGACGACCTCTAATGATTGGACGTCTTCCATCAATCGCGGAGACTTGATCAAGATTGGAGATGAGATTCACCGCGTTGCTGAAACTGGCGCCACCTTTTCGTCAAGCACAATCACGCTCGTCGATATCCACAACGCCGGTGCTTCGGGCGCAACTGCCTATGTGATGGACACTGCTCTCGGAAACGTGCAAGTCTCATCTGGCGCGTTTAGCGTGATTTCGGACGATGACTTGACGAGCGAGGTTGCCGAGGGCGAATTTGTCCGCGTTGGTGCTCACGAAAGCGAGATTGCCTCCTCCACGCTTGGTACCAGTGGCTTTTCCTTTGTCGATGCCTATCCTGATCCCACCGACACAAGTGTAACAGTGTACAAGCGTAAGCGAACATCTTCGCTTGCAGCGTCGAGCACAGCGAGCGATATGAAGACGGCTTTAGAGGCTCTTCCGGGAGTTGGGTCTGTCGATGTGAGTCGCCGTGGACCGGATGCTCAAGGCGGCTTTGTTTGGAGCGTTACGATGACATCGCTTCTTGGCAAGGCTTCTTGCGCGGACGCCGGCGCTCAGGCATCGGGGTGTCTTGCTGTGCATTCCTCGCTTACTGCAGGAGCTGGCGCGGCGCTGACAATCACCACCTCGCAGGAAGGCGTCAGCCCGGACTTTACCGTGCTGGCTTCCACTTTCGTGGATGTCTCTACAGTCGGCGAGGTGCAAAAGATTACTTGCACGGCAACCGCGGGTACCTTTACGGTCGACTTTCACTCTTCGGGAAGCCCGTTCACAAGTTCATTCGATGAGTCTGCCAAGGATATGAAGTTCAAGCTGGAACGGCTGTCCACAGTTGGGCGCGTCGATGTGATCGCTCAGACGAGCGTGACGGGATCCCGCGAATGGCTCATCACCTTTTTGAGCAACATGGGTGACCTCCCTGACCTGGAGATTGATGACACTGGGGTCACGGGTGGAAGCGTTTCTTCCGAGGAATTGTCAGCAGGTATGGCACTTACGGGTCGCGCCGCGATTGGCACGGGCCAAGAGTACGATGTGGGCTCTTCTGTTCATGTCCGCGTGGCAGTCCAGAACGAGGCCGGTCTTGGGCCCTACACGACAGTAGCCCAAGTCCCTTTCCGTTCCACTTCAACGCTATGCCCCACCACGGCCCCCACCGCGGTGGATTGTTCGGTGGCTCCTCTTCCGGGTTCTCCGGGTGTCGTGCCGCTGAGTCTGCTTGCTGAGCCGCAGCTCGCTTCGCCCGAGGCCCTCTCTGCACAACCGTACTCGGCGTCTCAGCTCTTGGTGTCTTGGGAAGCTCCAACTGGCGACCTTGGGGAAACCTTTGTCGACCGCTACATTGTCGAGGCTTTTCCGCAAGCAAGCGTAACCTCAGAGACGCAGACTGTGACGATCTCGAGCGACGTAGACGATGTCTTTGGAACCTTTACGATGACACTCGGAAGCGAGACTACGCGCGTTCTCGCGCACGATGCCTCTGAAGCAGAGATGGAGGCTGCTTTGGCCGAGCTCCCGACGCTGCGCGGCGTTGTCGTTACCCGATCTACCGTCACGTATGGATACTCTTGGACAATTTCATTTGCGAACGACCTTGGTAACATTGACGAGGTGACCGTAGACGTTGCGGGCCTGACCTCCTATGGAGGCACAATCACGTTGTCTATTTCGACGCCGACTGATGGTGTCTTGCCTACCGATTATGTCTCAACAGAAGTAGTTGCGCAGGCCTGCGAACAGTGGACCGACGGTTCTTACGTCGGAAGTTGTGTTGAAGGCTCAAGCGACGTCCAAGTTCTCGTTCTGGAGGCCAATGTTGATCCTGTGGCGGGGTCCATCGTCCTTGTTCGGGATGGGAACTCCGCAGCGGTCTCAGCGTCTGCTGACGCCTCCGAGGTTTCGGACGCAATTCTTGCTGTGACGGGTCTCGAGCCGGTCAAGGTCGTCAAGGTGGATGAGACTTCCGGTCAAGACACTTTTGTTCAATGGCACATCACCTTCCCGGCTTCTGCAGGTTCTCAAGATGTCCTCGTTGCGCATTCTGAACACCTAGAGGGTCTTGATTCGACCGCTCAAGTGTATCGCCGCGCCGTAGTTGTGTCGTCTGCCGACCAAGACAACATTGCTGGCACCTTCAAGCTCGAAATTGGATCAGAATCGACCTCGGCACTCGCTTACAACGTGTTGCCCGCGGACGTGGAGGACGAGCTGGAGCTTTTGAACAGTATTGGGCGCGTTCGTGTCTCTCGCGCGGTATCGCGCCGAAGCGTGAATGCTCAAGTGTCCGTCGCCAACGGCGACCAAACTGTGATTACGACTCGGGATCTTTGCGATGAAATTGCGGCGGGTGACTACTTTTGGATTGACTCGGTGTATGTTCAACGGCATAGCAGCACGGCGTGCACGGCATCCGCGCTGCCACTTGCTGCAGCATGGACCCAGTCCGACGTTTCCGGGACTTCGGAAGTTCAGGTCAGCGCTCATGGCTACGAATGGACAATTCTGTTCAAGGTTGTCGTTATCGAGAATGATCTCCACATTCTCGAGTCCTTCCGCGCCGTCCCGGAGACCGATTGGACCGGCACTGGAGTTTCACTCAAGGTTTTGTCCGCTGTTGGACATGCACCTCGAACACTTGTTCTTGGCGCACGGAGCGAGGTGCAAACAATCCGTACGCGAGCCGATGCCGATCCTGGAACGCCTGGTTTCAAGCTCAGCTACGCAGGCGCATCAAGCGACTGCATTAGCTGGGGCGCTTCTACGAGTGATATGGAAACTAAGCTGGAGCTGCTCACGGGTCTTGATCGGGTTACTGTCACACGTTCAGGAGATGGGACTTCAGACTCATTGTTTGGGTATGCCTACACGATCTCGTTTTGGGGGGAGGAGTACTCTACAGCAACGATTCCGCTTCTCGTCTTGGATGGGATTGGCACAGGGCAGTCCTGCACGGATCCATCTGGGGGCACGCCAGAAGTCCTGATTGATGCTCCTCGGGACAGCTATGTGCTCCCTCGCTATGGGCCGAGCTACCTTGCTTTGGCCGAGGACACGACCTATGAGGTGCGCGTTACGGCAAAGAGTAAAACGAGTGGCCTCGGCCTGAGCGCGATCACGACCGCAAAGACTGCGGCGGTTGGTACGACGCCGCTTGCTCCAAGTAGCCTCGTTGCGGGCCGTTTCATCACGTCGACATCAGCGATGATCGAATACGAGGCTCCGCTGCATGATGGTGGCGCGGAGGTGACGTCAATCGAAATCGAGTGGGACACACTTGCGTCCTTTTCGTCCCCGTACAGGCAGAGCACGCGAGTTTCCGTGGTGAACGAGGTTCAGCGCGTTTACACGTCTGCTCAAGCGGATGATATCGCCGGTACCTTCACCTTGACTTGGGGTGGCCGCGAGACGAGCGATCTCAACTACGATATTAGTGCTGCAGCCCTTGCTGAGGAAATTCAAATCATCACCGGTGCTTACTCGGAAGGCTCGAACCCGATTCAGGTGGCGCGCGTGGCTCTTGGTAATGGTTATGAATGGCGTATTACCTTTACTGGAGTTCGTGGCAATCTCGGAACTCTCGAGGCCGACTATACTAAGCTGACCGGATACGATGCCAGGGTCACCGTGGAAGAGCTCGTCTCTGGCTCGGCCGATCTCTACCCTGGTGAATATACACTTGAAAAGCAGTCGGTGCGCACCTATGCGCTTTCGCCTCTTTCGGGGAGCTTTACACTTACTTTTGAGGGCCACACGACTGATCCGATTTCTTACGATGCCGCCGCGAGCACTATGAAGTCCGAGCTCGAAGCACTCGTTTCGATTCACACGGTCAATATTGAGCGGACCCTGATTGGTACAGACCCAACTGAAGGAGTTGTCTGGACCGTTGAATTCACGCATTTGGCCGACGAGATTGTACAAGGTGCTGGAAATATTGGTCTTTTGCAGGCTGATGTTTCAGGCTTGAGTGGTCTCGTTCGCGAAGTGCGTGTCTCTGAGATGATTCAAGGCACCAATCCGCTCGAGCTTTGGATCGATGGCCTCACCACTGGGTCCACGTATTACGTGCGTACTTCTGCTTTCAACGCGATCGGATTTGGCGCCGTATCCCCCGTGGCAAGCGTCACACCCGTCGCGCGCCCAGATTCGCCAGCAGCACCGACGCTGACGGTGGCTTCCGCGACAGGCCTCACACTTGGTTTTCACGTACCAGAGCAGGGCTCTACCGGGCTTCCCGTGACATCGATGCTCTTGGAGTGGTTTACCGCAGACGGCGTGCCTGCAGAGCAGACTATCACAACATCTGCATTGGCTGGAATCACAGAGGTTCAGCGTATTACAAGCTTTGCGGACGGCACTATCCAAGGCAACTTTAGGGTATCCTTTCGCGGTGAGGTCTCTGAGCTCATTGCTTGGGACGCAACTGCGAGCCAAGTCAAGGCGACGCTGGAGCGTATGGGAACCATTGGAACGGTCGAGGTGGTTCGGACACCTTCAAAGGTGGCGCTGCCGGGGACGGTGACAATCGACTCTGGTGCTCTTACGATTCTCACGTGTACAGTTGCGGATTGCTTTTCCTCCCTCTCCACAGGAGACCGCATCTGGGTCGCCGACCAAGAGTTTTCGGTTTGTCAAGGCGGTTCATGCGATCCACTCAGTAACACGGTGCTTCCACTCGCGGAAGCCGGTGACTCTTCTACGCAGGACTCTTTCATCACTCCGGTGCCTACGGACCCGATTAAGGTGTTCACGTGGGGCTACGGCTACGACTGGACCATCACATTTGCCGCAGGGCATATTGGTGATCAGCCTGCCCTTGAACCGGTGGCGGCATCTGGTTGGGTGGGTCCAAACGTTGTGTTGTACACGATCACCGAACGTGAGGGCCTGCAGCCGCTGAGTGGCACATTCACACTTGGCTTCATGGAGACTGGGGCGAGTGTGGAAGACCGGACGCCACCTTTGGCGCACGATGCTTCAGCACTCACGGTGAAGACCGCGCTTGAGCGCCTCACAACAGTCTCCGTGGTCGACGTCACAAGATCTGTCAATGGATACGGTTTCGATTGGCACGTGACATTTGTAGGCACGAGCGGGGCCGTACCGCTTCTCAGCGTCGACTACAGTCAACTGACAGGTCCCAGCGCTCGTGCAATGGTTTCCAGCACAGTGCTCGGCATTTTGCCAACCTCGTACGGAAGCTACAACTACCCGGTTTCGATGGCAGGCTCCGACACCTATGAGATCACAGGTCTCACAAAGGGCGAGTCCTACGTGGCCCAGGTGACTGCAGCCAATGCAATCGGACGAGGACCTGCTAGCGCGCGCTCGGCCTCGGAGGAACCTTCGGGGGTCCCAGATGCGCCTGTTGGTGTCTCGGTCGTGACCATGAGCGACTCGCAAATCAAGATTGTTTGGAGCCCACCTGTGGATGATGGTGGTCTTCCGATCGAATCGTACCGCATCGAGTGGGATTACGATGTAAACTTTGGGGACATCCAAACGAGCAATTATTTTGTCTCGTACACGGTGGCTGACGATACCGTTGGCCCGTACTTTTATAATATTGACCTCACCACGAATCACGCGTACTACGTACGTGTGAGTGCGGTCAATCGGCGTGGAGCTAGCGAATACACAAGCAGTGCCCCTCAATCCGCCACTCCCAAGCTCAGGCTGCCCAGCGTCCCAGAGACTGCTACATTGACTGTCGTGAGCGGCGGCCAGCTCCTTGTCGAGTGGACTGCGCCGAATTCGGATCTCGCGGTCTATGGCGGCGACGGTGGCAGCCACATCACAGCCTACCTTGTGGAGTGGGATACTGACTTTGGCCAGCCTCCAGCGGCTCAGTATGCAATGGTTGACGGCAACACTTTTTCATATGTCATTGGCGATCGTAATATTCTTACCGGTGCCGTTAACACTCCCTTGGTTGAGGGACAGACCTACTCTGCGAGAGTCACCGCAATGAACGCGCTCGGCTATGGTCCACCGCTCGTGACTACCCCATCGACGGCCATTCCTGCAGATCAGGTTCCGCCCAAGCCAACCGACGTTACCGCCACGGTGACCTCGGAGAGCTCGGTGGAGCTGACCTGGACGTTGCCATTTAGTGACGGCGGAGAGTCGCTCGAGTCCCTCGAGGTGGAATGGGATCCTAGCACCTCCTTTGACTCTCTTCAAAGCGTCACCGTGGCTGCTGATGGAACCCTCACGAGCGGTGCCTTCCGTCTTGAGTTTGGGCCCGACACCATGACGAATTGCATTTCTTGGAGCGCAACAGCAAGTGAGGTCGAGACCGCTCTCGAAACTGAACTTGCCTCGATTACAGATGTCACCGTCACGCGTGTGGATCAGACGTCCTCCACGAATGGATACACCTGGCAAGTGCGTTTCCACAATCCAGTGGATCCTCCCTATAGTCTCGTCATCTCTGAGGATCAATCTGGTTGTACTGCGTTTGCTGGGGCAACCGAGACACTCTCCACCAGCACGGAGAGCCTGGGCAGCGCCACGGTTCCCATTCTGCACGAAACACAGGTGGTCGCAACCCGGGCGACAGTTGTCAACGAAGTCCAGGAAGTCCGTGCAACGGTTCAAGTCACAAATGAAAGGCAGACAGTGACAAGCAGTGTGACTGGCGTCGATGAAGTCCAAACGATAACTACAGATGCTGACAGCGTTGTTGCCGAAATCCAAACCATCACTACATCAACGCCCGACGTGAACGAGGAGCAAGTTGTGACAATTGTTGCCGATGACATCAACGAGCTTCAGACCATCTACACCACAGGTGATCATGTGGACGTTGTGCAGCGTCTAATTATCACTGGTACCGATGAGGACGAAGAGCAGGAACTTGTACTCACTGAGCCGCGTCGGGAGCAGCAGATTACCGTCTCTGGCAACGCGGCGATCGATTCAAGCTATGAGGTTCAAGAAATCATCGTCTCGGAGCCTCGACGAACACAAACGGTCAGAGTCGCGGCTGCTTCAAATCTCGGCAGGACAGCCGAGGTGCAGCAGATTACCATCAACTCAGATACATCAGGCTCTCCCATGTCGGGAGATTTTGTTCTACGGATTCCCGCGAACTCTGCTTCGGACCATCTTCTCGACGAGAATAATAATGGTGATGTTGATATCACGATTGATATCGTAGATGATGACGCTACGGCCATTGCGGCTGCTATCAACGGCGCTACCAATGGTGTGGGCGTACACGGAGGTACTGCAGTGTCAAAAACCGGCAGCCTTGACGGTACCATTGTTCTAGACATTACGTTCGACGCAATCTATGGAAATGTGCCACAACTCACAGTGCCGAGCAACTCGCTATCTTTCCTCGCTTCAATTTCATATTCGACAACAACTGAGGGCAATCATGGTGCATTCAAACTTAGCTATGATGGTGAAGAGACTCGGTGCATCCGATTTGATGAGCCGGCCGCCTCTTTGGAGACCAAGCTCGAGGCGCTGACCGGAATTGTGGACGTGACAACAACTCTTACCGAGCAAACTGCAGACCGCGACTATCTGCTTGGGGTCGTGTTTTCAGATCCGGCTGCCCCCGACGCTCTCGTAATTGTTAACAACGGTGGATGTGACACGATCGAGTGCGGTGGTGCAGAATGCAGTTCCGAGACTCTCACAATTGATTCGACCAATCTTGGTGGAGGTTTCACGCTGCAGTTCGATACCTCGAATGAGGCAGACTGCGAGCTTTGCAATGAGCACCTTGTCGCCACTACAAACGCGATCGACCCGACAATCCCGACAGATCTTGAAGACAAACTTTCTGCTCTGCCGAATATCGGAAGCGGTCAAGTCTCAGTAACACGAACCGATCAAGCCGATGGCGAAGGGTGTGTCTTTACGGTCACGTTTTCGGGAGCAAATGTGCGCGGTGACGTGCCAGTCTTGACCGTGGGGACCAACAGTCTTACGGGCGATAGCCCAACGATCACGGTCAGCTCCGTGGATGGTCATTACTCTGGCTTTAAGCTAGAGTACGGTACATATGTAACGCCCCGTGAAACTCGTTGCATTCCCTGGGATGCCGACGCGGAAAGTGCCGACAAGCTTTCTGTCCAGTATGCGATTCAGCAACTGTTTGACTCGGGCAACACCGATTACCTCGCTGTAAATGTGGCTCGAAACACACACACTACTTCTGTGGCCGACTACGCGGTGACTTTCACCTCGCCATCTAGCCCTGAAGACCTTTCTCTCTCCTCGACTCCGTGCGGTTCTACCTTTACGTGCGGTGGATCCGCATGCAGCTCTGCAGTCCCTGTGACGGTTACATCGACGAATCTTGGCGGTACCTTTAAGCTCACTGCAGATACAACGGATTGCACACTGTGCACGGTAAAGACCAGCGCAACGACCGATCCTATCGACGTAACAGTGCCCGGCGACCTGGAGGCGAAGTTGAATGCACTGTCGAATATCGTCGTGACGGTAACGGAGACTCCGCACGTCGGCGAGGAAGGCGAGGGTATTACATGGCGCATGGTCTTTAGTGATTCAAGCATGTCTGGGAATCTGCCCGCGGCCATGCTCTCTGTTACAAGTAATGTGCTGACTGGTGATGCCGTTGCCCTTCCAATGAATCCCACCACGGAGGTTGAAGGCAACGAGATCGACCAACAAGGTACCTACAGTATCCAATACGATGATTCCTCGGCGTCGGTTATGTTGGTTGGTTCCCCGGAAGACTCGAGCAATATCCAAATCAATGCTCCAGATGAGACTTCAGGTGATGGAACATCGATCAAGGAGAAGCTTGAGCTTATGGACAGCATGGTCGCTCCGATCGCAGTCACGAAAACCCTTCTGAACGACGGCGTTGGAGGTGTTCAGTACGATATCACCTTTATCGGCAACTCGGGCGATATGCCGATATTCTCTTGTGTTGGCATTGGTCCATCTCTGGCTGTTGACAACCCCACGTATGGTACTTCGACTGGAACCAACATTGCCTACAGTGTTACAAAGACTACCTTTGGCAACTTTATTGGTGGAACCTTTGATGTGACCTGGGATGGTGGCCTTAGTTCTGTCGCTGTTGATTGGGACGAGACGCCAGAGAACCTCAAGTCAAAGCTCGAATCCCAGTATTCTGACATGGGTACGCTTGGAGTGACACGGACCCAATACCGACCTAGTCCGGCTGATGATGACAGCTGGACTGGTGGTTACGTGTGGACAATCGAGTACCAGACGCTAGCATCCGACGTGCAGCAGCTGGAAATTCATGACGCCGCAAGCTTGACGCATACAAACGGAGGAGCTTCCGTCAGCGCGCAACATACAGAAGAGAGGGCAGGCAACGAAGTCAGTGGTTACTTTAAGCTCTCGCTTACGCACGGAGGGTCAACAGAGGAGACCGGATTTATCTCGGCAAACGCCGCCGAGGGGGACGTTCAGACTGCGTTGAATGGACTCAGTAACGTTGGCGCAAGTCAAGTCTCTGTGACTCGAAGCGCAACCGGCCCAGCTGGCGGATCGTCTTACACGATCACTTTCGAGGGAAGCAATGTTGGAGGTGACGTCGCCGAGCTCACAGTGCCAGATACGTGCCAGAGCGTGCAGATGCTCTCTCTAGCCGCGGATGGCCCGGTGCAGAGCGGAACATTTAAAGTCACGTACAATGGCGCTTCTACCAGTTGCTTGAGCTGGACTCTCTCACAATCGGACTTTCAGAGTGCGTTGCAAAGTGCTTTCAATAGCAACATTCCGTCTCTTTGGGTGTCGCGTTCTGGTGATGCGACAAGCTCGACGTCCTCTTACGGGTACACGTACACTGTGAATTTTGTGGACCCCGAATTCCCCTCAAACGACTTTGGCCTCGACTTCACGTCATGTGCTGCATTTGTCTGTGACACGACCGGAAACGTGTGCAATGAGCAGCTCTCGTGGTCACCCGTTGGCTCGTGCGATGAATTGACTGGAACAGGTGCTTCAATTGACGTTAGCACCCAAGTGAGTGGAAATGAGCTTGATGGTTCATTTATCATCGAGTACCAAGGCGAGGACACGGCCCCGTTGTCGCACGCAATTTCCGCTAGTGACTTGAAAACGGCTTTGGAGCGGCATACATACATTGACGAGGTCGAAGTGTCGCGCACACAAGACGCAGCAATGGCTCAGACGCAAAGCTATGTCTGGTCAATCACCTTCGTAAATGGTGCTCAGCATGATGGCATGGACCATGGAAACGACAATTGGGACTCTGGTTTCTCGACGGCTTGGGGCCAGAATGTCGGTGACATCCCGCTCCTTGGTTGTAATGCTGGGGGACTTCAGGCCAAGACGGTGGCTCAATCGGTTTCTTGCGTTCCTGCCGAGTTCTTAGCGGGTACTTTGCCGCTCTCTGGAAGCTTCACGGTCACACTCGATTCTACGAACTCGGACTTTATGTATGTTCGTGCCTCGCATACGTCCGGTGCGATTGCGCACAATGCGCCTTCTTCGGCTGCCAATGCAGCACTCACATCGCGAGCTGGAGAGAGCATCGAAGAAATACTTGAGGCGATGGCGAATATTGGAGATGTCGTCGTAACCCGGGATGATGTTGACTTGCATCACGCCGGTCCCGGACAGGCTGGTGCTTATCGCTGGTCAATCACCTTTCTCCAGGATGTATGCACCCCCGGAGACGCTGTGTGTTTGAGCGCGGGAGATATTCCGGACCTTGTTCCAAATGATGGGTCTTTGATCGGGACCAACGCTGGCGTTGCCGTCAATGAAGTTCTCAAGGGTAACATTATGCGCGGCACCTTTGTAATGCAGCTTGGCAGCATCGATTCGCTAGCGCTTTCGTGGGACGCAAGCGCGACCGAAGTCAAGGCCGCTCTCGAGGCACTCCCTGAAGTCACCAGTGTGGACGTCACTTCGGCGCGAGTCAGCAAGTATGGAGCGCGATACTGGTCTGTTCGCTTCACCGAAAATCCTGGAGAGACACCTCCAGGTGCCGGTGACAGACCTGATATCACCCTTGACACAACGTTCATGATCGAAACAGACCCCGGGTCGAGCACAATGGTCTTTTCTGTCGACGAAGACCAGGCCGGATCGACAAGTCTTTCGGGCGAGTTCACGCTCGAGCTCCCTGACACTTCGGATATTCTGCGCACGATCAGCTTCGATGCTGATCCTGTCGAAGTAGAGCGAAAGCTTCGAGAGATTGATCCTCTCATGGACGTTCGAGTCACACGGGAAGTTTACCCGTCTCCCGATGCGGGCGGTTGGGGCGCCGTCGCCACCTCAGATGGCGAAGTGGGCGGTTACCTTTGGCGCATTTACTTCCTTCGAAACCCTGGCGTTTTTGAGGGAGAGACGTGGCCACCTGGATCGGGCGATGTTTCCACACTGGCGTGGACAAGCTCGGGTCTTGGCGGGACAGGCGCCGCTGTGGCGGCTGACCAGACACAAGCCGGAAGCACCCCGCTTTCGGGATACTTTCGAATCTCCTACGATGGACAAGAGACTGATGCGCTTTCCTATGACATTAGCGCGACGGATATCAAGACGCAACTCGAACTCATTGACAGCATCGGTGCAGTCAGCACTCATCGTTCGCTCGCGATGATGGAACCATTGCCCGGAACCGTCACTGTGGAGAAGGGCATTGCATACATGGACGCGACGGCTGACCTGTGGTCACATGTCTCTCGTGGGGACGTTGTACGTATTGGTGGTGCTGACGGTCTCGGTCTTAACGGCATCAACGACATTGGCGTCACAGGAGACGAACTCATCACGCAGGGCACGGGATCGATGACCGTAGGATCCGCTACTGTGACCACGAGCGCGAACTTGCGCCCGTACATTGCCGAGCTCGACTTCGTCCGCATCGATAATGGTGTGTATCAGGTGCTCAACACAGGCGTCGAGATTCAATCTGTGGCCATCGGCAATTCGCCGACAGCTGGCGGATACACGCTTCAATATCTGGACGAGACGACCACGTGCTTGAGCTTTGATGCTACCGCGGCGGATGTTGAGGCCGCAGTCGAATTCCTGGACGGCATTGATGACGTTATTGTCACTCGCGAGTACATCACTGGCAATGGATACTTGTACTCCATCTTCTTTGTCGGCGACAACTTCGACGGCGACGTTGATGATCTGACAGCCGCTCTCGGGGATCCCGGCTGTACAGCGCTCGATAACTCTGGCACCGTCACACCAACAGAAGTCCAAGCGGGTACTGCCGCAAATACGCTGACGCTTGATCGGGCTTTTGCAGGCGAGACAAACGCAGACGCACACATTTACGCTGTTCCTCCGACGTTTTCCATTCTCAACGAAGGCGTCGAGATCCAGGAGCTTTCTGTGACAACGGCTTCCGGCACTGGCTCGCTCTCGGGTGGCCAATTCAAGATCTACGATAGTAGTCACCCCATTGGCACTTCTTGCCTCTCTTACCAGGCTTCTGAAAGTGAGGTACAGGATGCAATTGAAGGCCTTCACTCGACATCGAGTGGTGATGTCCGCGTGACCCGACGCCTTGCAAGTGCGTCAGAGCCTAACGCAGGGTATGTGTACTCTATTTACTTTGAAGGGAGCTCTTACGCAGGTGACCAAGAGCAGCTTCAGCTCACAGAATCAGGGTGCACAGCCTTGGCGCCAGACAGTCTTCTTCAACAATCTACCATTGTTGAGGGGGATACCACCTTGGCGGGCCCGCTCCGTAAAGAAATTCAGCGGATCACGCTCACAGACTCGCTTCAAACGCAGTCCTTTACGCTGCAACTTGCAGATATTTCTGCGCCAGCGACCTTCGACTTCACCTATAACGGCGCTGCGTACGGATCCTGTCTCAGTACGGATACCACCGAAAGTGACATGCTGACCGCAATTCAAAGTAGAAGCATGGAGACCGTGACAAGCGTGACGCGATCCACAACATCGTCAACTGTAATGTACACGGTTGTCTTTGACAGCGCGAGTGGTCTTTATCCTCTTCAGATCATAGAGGGCGGCTGCGACTGGACAAATATGGTTGATGTCCGAACAAGCCCTGGCAATCTCGGATCGGGTATGACTGTCACCTTTGATACAACGTCTTGCAGCATGTGCACAGTCAAGGGTAGCTACACGAGTGGCGCAATCGATCCAGTTCTGGACCATGGGCCGAGCTCACTGGTGGAGCAGCTCTATGCACTTCCAAACATTGGTGCCTATCAAGTAGAAGTCTCGCGCACGGACGCTTCCGCAAGCGACGTGACTGAGGAAGGTTCCACCTGGGATATCACTTTTGTGGGCGATGCAGTGATGGGTGATGTGCCCCAGCTGATCGCGAGCGAAGGTACACTCGTTGGTGACAGCCTCGTTCTCAACTACGAGACACTTACGGAAGGCACGGAGAATCGTGTGTACCTCGGCGCGGTAACGCGGGTCGACGGGGAGGTCCTGAGTGGCGATGCAAACGTTCCTGCAACGTATTCAGGCTGGTTTCGATCTGGACTCACGGTATACAAGGTATCTGGGCACCGCTGGACAGTAAACTTTGGCACAAACCTCGGCGATCTTGATGATTTGACGAGCGACGTGAGCAACCTTTATGGCTCCGGTGCTGATGTGCTCAGTTTCGAAGCCATCAAGGGCGTTCTTCCCGACGCATACACTGTCACTGGACTCGATACGGGTCTCCCATACGCCTTTCGTGTGGCTCTTCGGAATAGTCTTGGTCTTGGGGCCTTTTCGACAGAAAACCCTGTGGAATACCCTCGCGGGGTCCCGGCGCCTCCTGTTCCTTTGGCGGTGGACATTGCTCTTCACCAAGACGAGATTCAGCGAGTAACTCTTGCAGCTTCGCACATTGATGAAATTCAGACCATCACAACGGGCTGCACCGATCTGCGTGAGGTGCAAACGATCCAGACGACTAGCTCGAGCAGCATCTCAGCTGGAACAATTGTACTCTCATTCACGGGAGAAGTGAATGGCGTAAGTCACACATTCACCACAGCACAGGAAAAGCAGGTTGTGCGCCTCTATCAGAGCTCCGGCGATGGTGGGGCTGCAACAGTGGGCGGTTTCCGTCTCGAGTATAATTCCGCTACAACGGCAACTTGTTTGAACCATGATGCTACTGAAGCTGAGGTCGAGACAGCACTGGAGACCCTCGCCGGTATCAATGACGTAGAGGTGGTGCGAACCTGGATTGCGGCGGATGCAGGTTACTCCTTCACAGTCGTCTTTGTTGATCCTACGTCCCCGAGTCACGCCATCACGGTTGCCAATGGACCGGGCAGTGGTTCGGCGTGTAAGGCGTGGGTGCCACTGGCAAACACGTATGCAAGTGCGGTGAGCGTGTTGGATGCAGCTGGCGCGGACTTGTCATTTGATATGACAGCTGCAGAGCTCCAAGCCGATCTCGAAAAGTTGCCCAATGTCTTTGGCGTCCATACGCAGCGTTCGATTGCTGACGAATTTGGCGGCTTTCTTTGGACTGTTGCTTTCGAAGGCAATGGAGGCAATCTTGTAGAGATGTCATGCACCACTGACGGGGGCTTCGATGGTGATGCCTGTACTGTACAGACGATCTCGAACGGCAACGAGATCGGCGGTTTCTACACGCTCACTTTTGGTTCCGCCACAACCTCAAATTTGCAGTACGATGCGTCTGAAAATGATGTGAAGCTGGCAATTGAGGCTCTGCATGGTGGCAACTCCCATAGTGTTGATGTCACACGAAGCACGCTGGATGCGGCGACAAATGCTTATGTGTGGTCGGTCACTTTTACCTCTGATATTGGAGATCTCGGCGCTATGACATCTGTCAGCTCTCTGACAGGATCTGGCGCAACGGTCACCATTGAGGAGTTACAGAAGGGTAACTGGCTGTCTGGCGAGTTCACCTTGAGCTACAAGCATGCGACAACGTCTGCTATTGCGTATGATGCAAGCGCTGCGGACATTCAGACGGCCTTGGAGGCTTTGAGCACGATCAAGTCGGTCGATGTTTCAGAGACGACCACCGATTCGCAGCGCGGCCGATCGTGGCTCGTGACCTTTACGAGTCCAAGCAATGGCGGCGACCTCGACGCTCTAACAGGATCCTCGACGCTCCTCACGGGTGTCGGTAAGACCGTCTTGGTGGAGGAGGTGCAAAAGGGCTCGGAAGCGACTGGCTCCCGGGCCTCAATCACCTTTGATGCCTCAACGGATGATGGTGGGGAGTCGGTCTCGGGCTACCGTGTCGAAGTTGATACGGTCGGTACTTTTGACTCAGGCAATGGCCAGTGGTTCATGCTGGAGGACGCCCAAATGCTCTACGGAGCACAAGAAGTGCTCGTGTCAGCATCACCTCGAGACGAAGTGCAAGAAGTGCGCATCTACAAACCCTCTGTCGTGCAGACAATCAGCGTTGCTGCTGACAACACAATCACTGCGGGTGAGTACGTTCTTTCATACAATGGTAGAACTACAGCGTGTATCGCATGGGATGCTGATACTACGACGATGCAGACCGCGATCCAAGACGCGGTTTTGGCCTACGATTCCAGCTTTACGACTCCAGCGGTGTCGGTCACGCGAACTTCGACCGTAACTGGGCACGACTACAAGGTGACATTTGCGGAAAGTTCGGACATCTTTCAGCTGCAGGTGGACTCTGTGGGCGTGACCGCTTGCAGCCAAGACTTTGCATGCTCTGGCGGCTGTGGTAGTGGATCGCTCGTCTCCGTCACGCCGGAACCTGTGACTGGCTCGCTGTTCTTGAGCTGGGATACCAGTAGCGACTGTGAACTCTGCTTCTTCCAGGGCGTTTCAGATACGACCGAATCGATTGATGTATCTGATACCAGCGCTTTAGCATCGGAGCTCGAGCAGTTGGTCAACATTCGTGCTGGCGGCGTCACAGTGAACGTTGTTCAACACTCTGGCGCGATTGGTCATGGTATGACGTATGAGGTTACATTTTCTGGAGGAGCCGTACAAGGAAACGTGCCAGAGCTTACGATTGACTCCTCATCCATTGCCGGCGCGACGGTGGAAATTGTGACGACTCAGCAAGGCGAAGAGCTCAGCGGAAGCTTTTCTCTCATTTATGGGGGTGAGGAAACCGAGGAGCTCGCCTTTGACGCAACAGCGGACGAGGTACGCGACGCTTTGGAAGCGCTTCCGGGTCTTGAGACGGTCTCGGTGAGCCGATCCACAGCTATGGAGGCTTTGCCAGGATTGGTGACGACCGTGCAAGGCGCCGCGACAATCACAACCTCGTCAGACATGGGTGTGTCTCGGGGAGAGGTGATTCGTATCAAGGATGAGATCTTCTCTGTCGCCCGCACGGGGACCTTGGACGCGTCAACGGTACCTCTGAGCACGGAGGACGACTATACTTTGGCGGCACTGTATGCAGGTATCAGTGAGAGCGGAATTCAGGCGTATCGGCAGACTGCAGGATATGTGTACACGGTGACAATCGAACTCGCGGCGAGTGGGGCGAGCCCGGGTCCAATTACCGCTGCGCGTCATGCGCTCGCACCGAACTCTGCTGAGGTAGCTATTCGTGGCGGCCAAGCATTCACGTTCGATATCGACGAGGGCAAATACTTTGGCTGCCACAAGTGCTTTTTTGTACCAAACCTGCAGGCAGGCACAACTTACCACGTGCGACTGCAGGCTCGCAACTCCATGGGCCTTTCGAGTTATAGCTCCACAATGACAGTGGTCCCGATGGAACTGCCCTCAGCACCTCAAAATGTTTACTTGAGCACCGTTTCGAGCACGGCTCTTTTGGTGGAGTTTGAGCCGGGCGTTAGCGACGGCGGCGATGAGATTGTGGGATACGAGGTGCAATACGACACCTCGTCAGACTTTAGCTCGGCTGAGATTGTGACAGTTGGTCAAAGCGCTATTCAGGGCTCTCCGCCGTATCACGCCTTTGTGACGGACTTGAATGTCGCGACGGAGTACTTTGTTCGGGTGGCTGCGTTGAATAGCGTGCCTCGGCAGATTGTGGACCCGGAACTCAATGCGCCCAACTACGGGTACAATACAAACTGGCAGACGTCGACTCCCGAGTCAATTCTCACGGCGGACCAGCCCCCTCTCGCGCCCTTTGACGTGGACGTTTCGCTGGTTTCGGGCAGCGTTATCCGCGTCATTACTACATCACCGGACCGCGATGGCGGTGTCGAGCTCACGAAGCTCCGCATCGAGTGGGACACAAGTAACACGTTTCAGTCGCTCGAGGGCAACCTTCCCCTCTGCTCAACAGAGCAAACCATTGCGGGCAACGACAACTTGCGTGTGTTGACACTCGTCCCGAAACGCTGGGTCTTTGACATCGGTGCGACCACCATTATTCATGCGTTGACGGGACTCGTGTGCGATCCCCTCGAAGAGGGCACCTCGTACTATGTGCGAGTCGCTGCTTACAATGGTGTCGGCGAATCCGGTTACGGCGAGTACTACACAACGGCCGTCCCCGTGGCACCAAAACAAGCACCTGCTGCGCCGACGGGCGTTGAGGCCACGGTTGTTGAGGAACAGGACACGCCCATCACGAGCATTCATGTCGAATGGGAGGCTCCGGCCGACGAGGGCGGTAGCCCGATTACAAGCTACCGTGTCGAATGGTACACGATGGAACCGATTTATGAGGTGCAGACGTTGACTATCGTGAACTCGATTGCTGGGGAGACAAGTGGAACATTTTCCTTGCTCTTCAACGGAGCAGCTACAACAGCAATCCCGCATGACGTGAGCGCCGCAGATATGCGTCTTGCGCTCATGAATGTGAACTCGTGGGGCTCAATCGGTCACATCGAGGTGTCTCGAAGTGCGATCACGGACAAGGGCTACCGCTGGGACATTACGTTTGCTGACGAGTCAATGAACCCAGGAAATCAGCCGCCTCTTCTCATTGACGCACAGCTTCTTAACGCGAACAGCGGAGCCTTGAGCTACGCTATCACCGAGAATACGATAGGATCGCGTAGTGCTGGCAACAAGGAGGTCCAGAAGATTGAGACGAGCGCCAGCGCTGGAGCTACTGCGATTCAGGGCTACTTTCGACTTTCCCTCGACGGAGCGGCGTGGTCGCCTCTCATTGCGCATGACGCCAGTGCTGCGGATCTCGAAGATGCTCTGGAATCTTTGGTTTCCGTGGGTCGCGTCACATGTTCGCGATCAAGCGTGGGTACAGCTGGGGCGTACACGTGGCACGTCACTTTTGACTCGCTTGGATCGCAATCGAGCTGGGATATTTCTGAACTGCAAGTGGATGCGAGTTCGCTTGGCACCGATAATGATGACCTTTACAGCGCGTCTGTCGCGGTTTTGGATGGTGAAAATGCTGTGAACAACATCAACGCGTCGCCTCCGACAAACGCGGACTCTACCATTGCGTGCCCAACGTGCGTCATTGGCGAGACGCCATCCTCATTTGCCTATGCTGTCATTTCCTCTGATGCGGCAGTGCATGAGTACGACATCGAAGGTTTGGCCACTGGCGTAGAATACAAGATTCGAGTCGTCGCCGCAAACGAGCGTGGCTACGGTACAATGTCATCTACAGTGAGCCAGACACCACCACTCCAGGTCCCGAGCGCGCCAACGGACGTCGCTCTCGCGGTCAAGGACGGCGATTCGTCCGCCCTAGAAATTTCCTTTAATCCTCCAACGAGCGACGGCGGCGACGAGGTGGTCAAGTATGCCGTGCAGTTTGACACGGAAGCAGGGTTCAATTCTCCGGCCAGTGCCGGCTTCGCGGGTACAATGCAGCTTCGCTGCCCTAACTTTCCCGTGCTGGAGGTGATCACTGTGGAGACGGCACCAAATACGAACGGGGAGGAGATCCTCTCGGGCTTTTTCGAGCTTGAACTTGGCTATGGAGGCATGACATCGTCGGTCACAGCCCCTGCTGCCGTGAGCATTGAGGCAGAAGCCATGGCTGATGAGGAGGATGGAACCTCAGGCCGCGTCTACTGTGTTGACACATCGCTTTCAATTTGTAACGTCAATGGTGCGATCAGTCGCTACGACCAAGGTTCGATGCAGTCACACATTGAAGCGATGGCATCGTCGCTTGGACTCACCGGCGGTGTTTCTGTCACGCGGACAACCAAGGCCAGCAACGCAGGTTACATTTGGACCATCACATTCCTCGATACGGTCAACGGCATCACGCTGACGTCTCCCACGGCAGCCATTGCGACGAACGGGGCGAACGGCGGAGCGACTGTCTCGATCAATACGATGACGTCCGGGGCAACGTATTCCGCATGCACTGGAACGCACACAATCGAAGGCTTGACGCAAGGCAGGACGTACTTTGCGCGTGTATTTGCGTACAACTCGGTGGGATACAGTGTCGGAGCTGCGGCGTCAGCAGGAACGAAACCGATGAAGGTGCCCGCTCCACCGACGGATGTGAGATTGAGCGTGCTGAGTGGAACATCGCTACGTGTGGTGTTTTCTCCCGATGACGATGGCGGTGACACGATCACCAAGTACCTCATTGAGTACGATACGGAATCGACCTTTGACACGGTCAACAAACAGCAGAAGGAGCATCTCTATTTGGAAGGAGGCGCGCCGTTCTCGGTGTCACTGACGCAGCTGACGATGGGTCAGCTGTACTATGTGCGAGTCGCTGCGTACAACTCGCAGGGCTACGGCGCCTTTGAGAGTTCCTCGCCCGTATCTGAGAAGCCAATGCAAGTGCCGACGGCACCTACGAATGTGAAGCTTCTCGTGACTTCGGACTCAAAGCTGACGGTGACTTTTGACACGCCGGAGAACACGGGTGGAGACGACATTACATATTACAAGGTAATGTGGGATCGCGACTCCTCGTTTGCGTCCCTGTTTGAGCTCCCTCACAAGGGCTCTGCAGACGTTTCTGCTTCGCTGCATCGTTCGTACACAATTAGCGATTTGACCAACAGCACGAACTACTACGTGAAGGTCCAGGCGCGCAACACGATTGGGTACGGCCCGTCGCTGTTGACGACGCCAACGCGCCGCGCAGCCACGCCACAGCTACCTGGCAAGCCATACAATGTGCAAGCGGTGGCCGGCGCCACGCCGGGAACAATTACCGTCACTTTCAACGCGCCCCGTGTACCGGATCACGGCACGCCGTGCAGCGGAGGCGGCCCGAGTTCGACGGCAACGGACGAGCTGTGCCCGACCGGAATGGGTCGCGATCACACTGGCTTTGGCGAGGCTGATGGCGGCTCGCCGGTGATTCGATACATTGTGGAGTGGGATGTGCAGGCGGACTTTGTCTCGAGCAGTAACGCGCCGCACAAGGATCAGTTCTTGGTCTCGGCCGACGATACGGACTCGTTTTCTTACGAGATCACGGGTTTGTCATCGAACCGATACTACTACGTGCGCGTCAACGCGGAGAACGCTGTGGGACCGGGCCACTTTGAATCGCTCGATGTTAGCGGCGTCAGTCTACGTCCGATGACGAACTAAACGAAAGTTCTGTTAAGGCGGGTCATGGCAGAACATTACAAATTTTATAAGATCATAAAAGATGTTTACAATCAATGAATAAGTAAGTATAGGCAGCCTTGAGAGTGAGTGCATGAGCATGACCAAGTTGGGTTCTTCTGGTGGGTTGAAGGGTATAGGCCCTAATGTATGAAAAGCTTATTTTGTCTTTTCTTTTCTTTTCTTTTATCGTCTCTTCAAGGTGGCCAAGTCAGAGGAGTTTATCGGTGAGACGGCGAACAACAAGCTACACAAACAAGACAGCTTTATATTTCTCAGTGTTAAATGGCGCCTCGATGCAGCCAATGGTTGGTGTCTTTGAGTTACCGGCAGAAGCACGATCCCGATCATGATGACGATGGCATGAATTGTTCTTCTCAATCGCTCTTCCCCCCCCCCGAATGAATGATGAATCAATCACACATTTCGAACAGATCCATTCGCCGATTTGATCTGTTCACCTCCATAATTTTCGAGGTCGGAGGCGCGAACAAGGTCATGACGATGCCACGCCGAGGTCTGCAAAATCTTGAGGGCCGGCAGCTTTGACGAGAATCACCTTGCCGAAGACCTCTGAGTTATGTAGGTTCTCGCTGGCCGCGACGGCGTCCTCTGCCTCAGACATGGTCACAAGCGCGTCTCCTGAGCAGACGGGTCGTCCACCCGGGGCTCGGGCCACGCCCAGCCGGACGCCGGAGACCTCGCCAAAGGGGACGAAGAGCGCGCGGAGCAGCGCCTCGGACGCCGTCTCTGGCAGGTCGCGTACCCTCACGCTTCGCGCGACCACGGTCGTCGGCGCCGCCACCTCCATCGTGGGCGGCTGACTTCTCGGGCGCCGGCGGCCTCTGCTGCCTCGCCTCGCTGGCTCGCTCGCTCGCTCGCCCGCGCGCGCGCTCACGCCGCCAGCCCGGCGCCCGGCCGCCCGGCCGTTCGCCTCCTTGCGCGGCGCTCTCTGCGCGTGCGCGTGCGCCTGCGCTTGCTGTGCGTGCGTGCGTACGTTCGTGTCTGCCGCCCTCTCTCTCGCTCCCGCTCCCGCTCCCCTCTCTCCCGCTCGATGCCGTGCGCGCCGTCTCGCAGCACACGGCGCGCGACGAGGTGCATACGGCGCGCGACGGGGTCTCCGCGTACGAGGGGCCCCTTCCTCGGCCGCGCGAAGGAAGCAGGGAAGCAAGGAGGGAAGGAAGCAAGGAAGCAAGGAAGGAAGGCCTCGTCGGGCTCGTCCCCGTCGAGCGAGCGGGCGGGAGCGAGCCAGGACGAAATGAAAACACAGTCGCCGCTCGGGCCGCCGCGTCGAGGGCCGCGCCAGGGCGGGGCGGCGCCGGGGCGGCGCCCGAGGCTGGCTTGCTGCTTCGGGTTGCTCGGGCTGGCGACGGGGCGCGCTGCTGAGCCGCGGCGAGGTGGCCTCGCTCGCTGTCTGTTCGTCTCCCTCGCTGATTCTCTCCCTCCTGCCCTCGCCGGGCCTCGCGAACGCGCCGCGCAACGCTCGCGCGGCGTCAGCGCGGACTCGCAAACGCGAGCGAGGCGCAGCGCGGCGCGGCGCGGCGCGGGGACGAGGAGGAGGACGAGGGGGAGGAGAAACCGGTGTCTGTAGAAATAAATGCCTCCATCCGCAGCCGCCCGCCGGTGGCAAAAAATCTTTCCCAAAACAGCGGCCTCGCCTCGTGCAGCCCTGCCTGCCCCGCGTCGCTCGAGTCTCTCTCTCTCTCCAGCTGCCGCACGGGCTGCTGCGCTGCGCCTGCTGTTCCCCGAGCAGTCTCCTTGCCTCCCAACCATGCTCTTGCTCTTGCTCTCGCGCTTGCCCTTGCTCTCGATCTTGATCTCCATCAGCGGCGTTAGCATGAGCACCACCAGCCGCCAGCTCGCTCTCGGCAGCGGTCGCCTCGCCTCCACTCCTTTCCACTGGCATCGTCACTCCTTTCCACTGGCATCGTCACTCCTTTCCACTGGCATCGTCACTCCTTGGCATCGTCACTCCTTTCCGGCTCCTCCTTTCCACTGCGTGCCTTTCCTTCCCTTTCCTTTGCTTTGCTTTGCTTTCCTTTCCTTTCTTTGCTCGCTTGCTTGCTTGCTTGCTTGCTTGCTCGCTTGCTTGCTTGCTTGCTTGCTTGCTTGCCAGCGTGCTTCCAGCGGGGCGGCTCTTCCAGGGAGTGGAATCCACCGTGCAAGCAGCAGCAGCTCCTTCCAGCGGTCTCTGCGGCATCGATCTACCTGAGCCACCGTCTGTCTCAGCAGCAGCAGCAGCAGCAGCAGCAGCAGCAGCGGTGGCGGCGGCGGCGCCTTTCATCCGCCTGAGCGCGCCGACTCGGAGCGTGCTCCGTGTTCGGCCGCGCGATGGATGGACGCGATGCCATGCGGATGTCGAGAGGATGAATCCATGCATGGATGCAGGGATAAATGGATGGATGCCAGTGGACGGATGGAGGAGATGCGCGCATGCACGGATGGCGCGCAGGGCCTTGCTGCGTCGCGAGACTCTACCTCCCCTCTCCGGAGATCGAGTTAACGCACCGCGGCACGCGACATCCGGCCGTCGCATCGCGTACGTCCCGCCCAGTGAGAACAACCGCGGCAGCCCAAGATGCAGCAGCAGCGAGGGTCGGTGGATGCGCTGCCGACCAGGCCAGGCCCAGCCACAACGAGCCACGCCACGCCCGGCGTCGACCGCCATGCCATGCCTTCCATGCATGCCGCCGCGCAGAGGGGACGCTCTGGACCTGGCCCCGGCGACGACCGACTGCGACCGCGACCGCGACCGCGAGAACTAACACAAGTAAGTCCTGGGGCGGGTCAGCGCCAGCAGGCAGGCGTGCGGGGCAGTACAGTGCAGAGCAGAGCAAAGCACAGCTCAGTACAAGAGAGCTGAGCAAAGCACAGCTCAGTACAACAGAGCAGAGCAGAGCAGTGCACAGCAGGCCGAAGTAGGGAAAACACAGCCACACCCAGCTACCCGGCCAGCCGTGATGAGGCCGCCTGCTCTGCAGAGGCAAACCTGAATCACTTCTCCTCCCCC
>KN805400.1:71292-86353 GCA_000818945.1 Schizochytrium sp. CCTCC M209059
CCCCCCCCCAAAACCCCAAACCCCAAACCCCGGCCAGGCTGCCTTGAAGGGCGCCGCAGGAACGCACGAGCAGCGAGCGAGCGGACGGACGGACACCCGCCGATCAGGCTTGGACACGAGAATCACGAGAGAAGTCGACCTCGGTTGTTCGTTGTTGTTGTTGTCATAGGACCATGTCGAGCATCTGTGACCAGTACAGCGGAGAGTCGCAGACGCTCTGCAATGACCTCGCAGGAGACCTGAACGTGTTTTTCACGCTCTGGGCCACCTCGTGCGTCTTCTTCATGCACGCGGGTTTTGCCATGCTCTCGGCCGGTGCTGTGCGCACCAAGTCGACCACCAACATCCTCATTTGCGTCGTCATGGATTGCTGCGCCTGCGCCTTCGCATGGTGGCTCATGGGATGGGCTCTCGCCTATGGCGAGGACAAGGGATCCTTTATTGGCACCACGCAGTTCGTCGGCATGGAGCTGGGTGAGAGCGTGAGCTACATCGACTGGCTCTTCCAATTCGCCTTTGCTGCCACCGCGGCCACCATTGTTAGCGGCGCCGTCGCGGAGCGCGCCACCTTCGAGTCGTACCTTACCTACTCCTTCTACCTCTCGGCCATCATTTACCCAGTCGTAGTCCACTGGGTCTGGGGCGGCGGCTTCCTCACCCTCAACGGCGACAACGCCGTCGCTGGCGTCGGTGCTCTCGACTTTGCTGGATGCGGACCTGTCCACATGGTCGGTGGTGTCGCCGGCGCTGTCGGCTCGTACCTCATTGGACCCCGGCTCGGCCGCTTCGATTCCGACGGCAAGCCGCTCTCCATGCCTGGGCACAGCACGCCGCTCGCCACGCTTGGCACCTTCATCCTCTGGATGGGCTGGCTCGGTTTCAACCCGGGCAGCGTCCTCGTCCTTGTCGGCAACAGCAACCTCGCTGCCCGTGCCGCCGTCAACACCATTCTCTCCAGCGCCACCGGAGGTCTCTCTTCGCTGCTGTTCGCCACGTACATGAACCCTGGACGCGAGTGGGACATTAACGGTGCCCTCAACGGTGTCCTGGCGGGACTTGTCTCCATCACCGGCGGCTGCCCCGTCGTGACCCCGTGGGGCGCTCTCATCATTGGTATCTTTGGTGGCATTGTCTACCAGCTCGGATCCAAGTTCGTCCTTCTCATCATGAAGCTCGACGACCCCCTTGACGCCGTCGCTGTTCATGCCATCACCGGAATGTACGGTCTTATTGTGGTGGGCTTCTTTGCCAAGACCGAGTTCGTGCAGGAGCTCGCCGGCTTCGACGAGTCTGTCTCTTACAAGGACTTTTCCGGCGTCTTTTATGGTGGCAACGGCAAGCTTCTTGGTTGCCAGCTTGTCGAGATCGCTGTCATCCTTCCCTGGGTCTCCGTGCTCATCTTCCCTTACTTTTACTTGCTGCGCCAATTCAATTGGCTTCGCATTAGCGCTCGGGCCGAGGAAATCGGTATCGACAACAGCTCCCACGGTGGTCACGCGTACCCGGACTTTTTCCCTGACATTTCCAAGTCGCACCAGACCTCTTACAATGGCTCTGTTCACAGCATCCATTCCTCCCCTCACAACGACGTCGAGACTGCCGATGCACACAAAAACAAGAACACTCCGGAGCAGGCTGTCGCGCAGGCCTAAGGTTTTCTTTTTCTTTTTGGACGGAAGACCGTAAACAGAGAGGCGTCGACTGTATCAACGTCATTTCGTCCACACCCACCATCAACATCTTGACATCTCTCATTTCCTTCTGTTTCGCTGACAAACAAAAATTAACGTGTTTTATCTTCTTTATGAATGATTCTCCCGTTTGCACTTCATTGTGTTGCACCGCTCCTCGTCATTGTCGTTGTCATTGTCACTGTTATTAGCTTCATCTTCATCTGTATTATCTGGATCTGTATCTGTATCATCATCACTAATCACCCTACGTCTTCATCATCAACACGTTGCGTGGCGTAATGTCACATTTCAATCTTTCACGCATCAATGCTGGCCAGTTGCATGCCGAGGTCGCTTGGCGGTGGGACCAAAGTTCTCCTCGCTCGATGGCCCCGAAATAACTTGCTCGCTGCCATGATTATCGTCTCCGGGGACATCGACACCGGCATTAGCATCAGACTTCCCCAAGTCAGAGTCGTCGCTCCTAGCGCTCGCAGTATGTGGATCTGCAAGCTGTTCTGCCCCGCCAAGATCCGGCCGCGATGTCGCGGTTGAAACACCCCCATCCGTGCGCCCAGACTCGATGCGTAGCCGAGACTCCGCCCTTAGTGCGCGAGCAGTTTGCGTTTCGAGAAGTGCCTCAAAGGTCACGCGCGAGGTGGTCAGCGCGCGGCGCAAAACCTCGTTTTCCTTCTCCAAAAAATCGATTCGATCCTTTTCTGACAAGAGAGCTCTCTCCTCTGCCCCTGGGAATTGTGCCAAGGCCTCGAGGTCATCTGCCGACACGCCAAACAGCCGCTTCACGACCGCGGTAGGGGGCAAGCTATCCTTGGCTTCCACGTCAGCTTCATTCGCCTCGGCACCAGAGTGCTTGATAACGCTCCGCGTTCGGGTCAGCAAATTATCAAGCACCTCGGAGGCCGGAGGCACAGTCTTTTGCAGGGTAACTTTGAGCTTGGCCCACTGCACATTTGGCATGGCTAACGCCTTGGGTACCAGCTCCCCGCGGTCCCGACGACGCCGGTACATAATAAAGTCTTCCGGCGAATCATCCTCGTCGCGATCGACGTACCACGTGAGACGTCGTAGCGTGCGCTTTGGTTTTTCCACTTCGTTCTGGATGCGATCAGCCTCCGCGCAAAGCCGTTTCGCTTCGGCGATGGCTGCGACTCTCTGTGGGTTTGAGGCGCCTGCGCCGGAAAGCGACTCGACCTTTGCTTCCGCCGCAGCGGCCTGCGCCTTTAGCATGGCGACACGTTTTTCTGTGCTTTGGAGCAATTCTCGACGTGCATTGACAGCTGTTATCCAGCATTTCTCAGGGAAATGGGTCCATCGGACGCGCTGGTCCTTGACGCCCTCGATCATCGCCTCGGAGAGTCCCAAGTGCTCCAACCACCGATCGCGAATATTGATACCGTGTCGAATCTCGCCCGGTGATCCCCTGGAAGGTAGCGTCACCATCCAGTCAAAGCACTCGTGCCTTTCCTCACCCATGAGTTCCTCTGCAAGTCGGCACCACGGCGTTTCTCCGTTGATGCTGATCAAATCCACGCGCTCGCACAGGCACCGTCGCTTCGAAAACGGTTCGCCGTTCACCATGAGACGTTCGCCGTTTGATCGTGTGGTTCCTGGCCGCGTATTCCGCAAGAGAGGAGGCACCTCCAGCGTCCCGTCGTTAGCCTCTTTGCCTTCGAGTATCTTCTCTGCATTCCCTGCAACGAGTTTACCGACAGGGGCGAGCGGATCATTTCCAAAATTGGTGCCTCCGTCTCCTTCGATGCCTTGTGGTCCCGTACTACGCGCAACGTCGCCATGATATGCTGCAGCTGTCCCCTCTGCGTGAGGAAGCGGGGGAGGTGGCGGAGGGTTGACGTCATTTCCACTTACGCCCTGGTCTACCTCGTGTCCTGGGTGACTTGTGTCTTGGACATCACCCAGCCCTGGCGGGTTCGATGAAGCCACATCGCGCTCAGCCATCGTCGCAATATCGTCGTCCCTCTCGCTCGCCCTCTCCCTCTCTATAGCGTGCACGTAACGAAAGTCGACCTGGCAAACGAAGTCGCGCCCGGGCTTGGGACGCGTGGTAAAGAAACAAAAGGCAAGGACAGGCAGGGAACGGGAAAGCTTTTCCTCGTCGTACGACCTTGCGCCTGTCCTCCTCTCGTCGTCGTCGCCGCACGCACGGTGTCCCGGTCGCCAAGACTGGCGCAAGAATCACGCGCGGGGTCGAGCGACCTCCCTCGGCCCACGCTCAATTCGCTCGCTCCGGGCCGCGCAGGGCACGCCCTGCACGGAGAGCGTGCGCGTCCGTACCGCCGCGGGGCGGCGACCGGCGCCGCCTCCGCGGGCGCGTCGTCGCGGGTCGCGCCAAGAGGGTCGGCTCTCGCCGTGCCTGCCGCTGGCGTTGTGCCGCCTGGGTGCAGCCGCGCGCGAGCGCCGCGTAGCGGGTCTGCGCTGCCCCCCCCGCGCGGCCTGCTACGCCCGCCTCCAGGCCGCACGCCCAAGTTTCCCCGACGCCGCGGCCGCCCCCTTGACGTGCAGGGGCGGGAAAATTAAATTTCGTGCACACTGCCCCCCGTCGGGCCTCTCCCTGCTGCCGCGAGATTCTCCGTGGGACTCACTGGCGAGGCGAGGAGTTCGTTCGTTGGGACAGCCAGTCTGGCGCAGATTTGTCTTTGCTGACGACAAAAAACTCAATTGGCGATGCTGTGACTTCTGTTTCTCTCGCTCTCACTCAGAAGAAGCAGAAAAGTAGCAGCAGCAGCCAATTTTATACGACAGTTTCCCCAAAAGGGTCTTTTTTCTGGGGGGTGGGGTGGGTCATGAGCGCGGCAGGCGACATCAGGCAGAAGCGACGTCAAGCTTGCTGGGGCGAGCCAACCAAAAAGGATGGATGTCTTGTTCGGGCGGAAACGCTGAATTATACAGAAAAGCGGCCAGCCTCATCGATCGCCTGCTGCGTATACAATACACCTCCCAAAACAAGAAGAAAAACTTCAAACCTTTCTTTATTTGTGTTGCTCTACCTACTTTTCCACCCAAGACTTGCTTTTGGGGGGGGGGGGGGTTGTACGTATAGGCCTAGTACTACCCTATTTTCTAAAAGGGTTCTATCCATGTGGTTTCATTCGTCGCAGGATTGTGAAAATAAAAGAAACCTGTCGCCTCATCCTCGTACTGAAACCACACCTGGGGCCCTGGAAGAGGTTGCTCCCATGTGGAGCTCGCGGCAACATCGTCGCTATTGATTTGCGACCAATATGCATTGCCGCTCTCGTCCTCAAATCGCTGCCAAATTTCCAAAGATTTGCCGGAATTGCTCGAGGAACGACTCGCTCGACTGGCGCGACTACCGCGTCGATTTCGGGATGCCGATGAACGACGTCGTCGTCTTTCTGTCCCATCCACATTTCTATTCACCTGCCCTTTGACTCCTGGCGATCCAGCATTACCGGCGTCGTCGTCGTCGTTGTCGTCGTCGTCAATACTGGACAAATCCTCCTCGGAGTCCTCGTCCTCGGAGTCATCCTCGTCCGAGTCCTGGTCACCCTGACCATCATCGGCGCGCTCGACGTGGTCAAGCTCGACTTCTAGCATGGTGCCCTCGTCAAGCTGGACAGAGACCATCTCCTTGGGAATGTACTCGAGCACAGCATCTGGTTGCCGAAAAGCCCACTGCTTTGTCCAGCCCCCTGCCACGAGCGCATCTGGAAATGGGTACTCAATTTCCAAATGATAGTCATACCAGATACCCACGACTGCTCGCTCTGCAACGCCAGACGCGCTGTCGGCGTCGGGAAGGCACAAGACATCACCAATGCGAATCTCGCTAAGAAACTGGCACGTATCCTCAAAACCGTACACCTGAGTATCGCCGACCTCGCAGTAAATGACTCCCGTTCCCGGCGTGGGTGGCGCAGGAATCGGCATCTGGTAGTCATACGTTTCCAAGCAGAGTCCAAACTTCCGAATACCTGGACCGCCGTAAGGATCATCAATGGTGACGACTATACGCTGGTCCTTGAATTTGGCTTGACGCTTTTCGGCCCGATCCTCAAACAGAAATTTCTCGATGCCCAAACTAACAGCCGTATCTAGGGCTTCGCAGACTTCGGGTTCCGCGCCACCTTGTAGCGTGTAGAGAATATCATTCAAAGCGTCATGAACTTCAAGCTCGGCACCGTCGCGGAAACCCGCAACGCGATTCACAAGATCGCCAACAGCATCGCGCACCTCTTCAGGGACAAACTCGGGGTCGTCCTCGAGAACCCCATAGGCGTCTTGATACTGAAAGTGGCCCACTGTGATCTCTTTCAGCGTCCACACGCAGTCCCAGACTTCAGGCTCGATATTGCACACAAGATCGAGCATGTACTCCACTGCACCAAGGCACGCGTTGAAGATTACCTCTTCCTCGCGGCTGATCCAAGGGAAAATTGGATCTTCGTCGCGCTCCTCAAGGCGGGTAAACTTGTGTACAAGTTGATCGGCCTGCGCTCCCTCTGCAGCAAGTTCTTGGCATTCACGAGCGCGCTTCAAATTGAGCTGGATCTCATGCAGCCTCACCTCTGAATTACGCACCTCAAGGTCTGCGAGCTGATGCGCTCGATCGCAGTCGTGCACCTGGATTTCGCACGCATGCAATTTTTCCTTGCAATCGCCAAGAAGAGCGCGCACGCGATCGGTCTCGTCAAGCTTGGCCAGCGCTGCGTCCATAACGTGAGCAATGCCCTTGGCTGCCATCGTGTAGTTGTACGAGGCATGGAGAAAAGCAACGAGTGGGGAAGCAAGTCCACAAATTTGTGCCAGCTCGCTGTTCCGGGGATTCAAATCTCGGTGATGCACGGTACTCACGACATCGCGAAGCATGTGCTTTGCCTTACTTCGCTCATAGACATTGTACTGCTCAATCTCATCGAGAAGCTTAATGTCGTAGTCGCGAAGAAGCGCGCTGTGCTCGCCAAAGTCACGATTCATCGAGGAGCTATTGCACAGACGCTCTACATCGCTGGGCTGAACGGACCGTTTATCTAACTCGGTAAGATAGATTTTTGCGATGGCGTGCCAGAGGCTCGTCCACAGCGGCGGCGTAAAGTTCGCCATTTTGCACGCGAACCAGTCGAGCGTGCTAAATTGCTTGAGTTTCCTCACGGCGCGCTTGTAAGCGCGCTTGCACGCGTGAGCTTTGGTACCTCTCTTCCAAAAATCCTTGATCTCGGTTGTCAGTGCGGCGAGCTCCTCGCTACGTGCTTCAAAGAGCGCATCCTGCACGTCAACGGCGGCCTTGGCGGCTTTGTGCATTTCCTCTGCTTGTGTGAGATTCGCTTGCGCCGTATCGCGCGCCCCTACGATAGAGTCGTACAAGGGCTGAAACTCGGCAAGAGCGCGCTCGGAGCGATCCACGATGCTTGCGCTGGCAAGTGGTCCGGCCCGGCGTAAAATTCCATTCACGTGCTGCTCCACGCGCCGATCATCGGGATCGACTCCAGACGGCAACTCGGGCAAGCTTTGGGCCACAATCGACGCGTACTCGGAGCTGTAGTCTGCGTACGTGACAAAACGCGAACAGAATTCGTCCGTGCTTGCCTTGTTGATGCTCACGCCAACCCAGTGGGAAAGCTGACCGCGACGCCACACACCATGACGCTCGAGTCGCCATGGATTCAGCTTGGCCTGCAAAAACGAGCCTTGGCCATCCATTTCGTCATTAACAAAGGGCACGTGATAGATATCGCCTTCGCTGTTCACAAAACGGCTGGTTTCTCGCAAGCCGGAGTGCCGCATGCCGCGTCGCCAGGAACCCTCGTACTCGGTCCCGTCCGCGTACTTCATGAGTCCGTGGCCGTGAAATTCGCCTTCGACGAAGCTACCAGCGTACAAGTCACCATTGGGTCGAGTCAATGTGCCTTCGCCCGTCGGTTGATCCTCGACAAATTCGCCATCGTAGCGGGAACCATTTGCAAAGGTCTGCCTTCCGCGCCCCTGGCGCACGCCTTTGACGAACTGACCTGCAAATGCAGTGCGAGACTCTTCCCAATAGTACACGCCAACACCGTGCGGTGTATCGTCTTTCCATTGGCCCTTGTACTCGTCGCCGTCGTGCATTATCGACCTGCCCAGGCCGCACTTTTTGCCTTCGACCATTTCTCCGAAATAGACTTCGTCGTCGGGCCATGTAATCCGCATTAAGCCTTGTGGATGCGATGGACGAAAGTGATGAGTAACGCTTTCTCCTTCGTAAACAATGCCAGTTGGCGTCGTCCATCGATTGACAGAGGGCAAGTCATCGAATTCTTCCTCTGACGGCAGCCAGCTCTCGACGTCATCGTTCGCATCGAGCTGAATTTTTTCTACGAGAGGTCGATTTGCCATGAGCCACGCGCTCGGGCTCTCACCAAAGTACGCGCCTTCATACATCTCACCAGTCTTGAAGTTGATTGTTACCTTGCCAGTGATGATGCCGTTTTCCACGGTCGTCTTGATTGACGTGTACAACAAGTCGTTGGGACCACTCTCGTCCGAGAACCCTTCGAGCGACGAGTCTGTATTTTGACGTCTTTTCATGACCGGCGTTTGGGGTATCTGCGCACTGATTTCGGAGCTTGACCGCAGGGTTGCCAGAATACCCTTTCGGCCGACATAGTCTGGGTCCGCGTCGGCCTCGTCGTCCGTATCAGTGTAATAGCCCTCGAGCTCATCATCATCTTCGAGCTCATTGTCTTCTTCCTTCGAAGTGTCGTTGAGCACCCGGGAGACATCGAGAGCTCTTCGTCTGGTTTTCTCCATCCATGTTTGCTTGCGCTTCAACTTCCGATCTTCCATGAGCTTTCGAAAGGCCTCTCCTTCCTCTTCATTTTTGCTTGTACTTAGCAAGTAAATGGCATACTTGGATTTGATACGGGCGAGACCGTCGCCTTCGGGAAGCTCTAAAAACCCGACGCCGTGTGGGATCCCCCAGGGGCTCCACGTGCCGTGAAAGACGGCCGTGCCATCCATTGTGACATGGCAGCTCTTGACAAGTTGGTCGAATCGGTAGACACCCACCCATGTGAGCCGGTCGATCGGGCTTCGGCGCCACTGCGGGCCGCCCACAGCCTTGGCGAGCAAGCGCAAGAGTACAGAAACGGGAATTTCGCCGGCATCCTTCTTCTTGATGGAAAGCGCCAGGATGCGCTCGGCGGTTGGCGCGAGCGCGCGATCCGTGAGGGTATGCACGCCTCGCCAGAATGCCGCCTTGAACGGATTTCGCACACGCCAAGGCATGGCGGCCTCCTGTTCTTCCGAGATGTTCGTGCCAGTAGTTACCATAAAGTCCATGAGCATTTGCCCACGCAAAGGAATATGGTTGTTGGAGAAACCAGCAAGCTGAAGAGCTGTCGCCTGCGACGTTGCCTCCTCGGTGAGAGGATCTCTGTCCCCCGTCGTTGCCGCAGCACTTGGGGTGTTGGCGCGCGTGGCGTTGCTCGGCGTACCTTGCGGGGTGCGTGCATTACTTGGTGTCGCAGTGCGTGACGGCGTCGCTGGCATGGGCGCAGGGAGCTCGTCGCTCTCGCCAGGTCCAACGCCATCACTTCTGAACCTTCTGCGCAGCATGCGGATCCGTCGTTCTCGCTCATCCTGCGCAAGAAGGACTTGGAAGCGGCGATACTTCCACGCCTCATAATTCATCTGTCGCTTACGGGCCCAGATCTCCACTGCAAAGGGCTTGTCGGGCATCTCGGGCACGTAGCGCGGCCACACGAGACCGAGCGCGACAAGAAGGCGTCCCGTCCGCGCATTTTCAAGCCCCAAGCGCCGAAGAATGCGAAGTAGTTTTTGCTGGCGCGCCGCATCGACGCGCTGTTGTTTCACATAGGCTTCCCTAAAATACGCTCTCCATTTCCGGCCCCGAAAATGCCGCTGGATGACGAGCGCTGCGCGTTCTCTTCGACGTTCTGCCGCGAGGCCTTTTGCATACGCGAGGATGGCTTCTTGATTTGAGGCAACGAGTTCTGGGGTTACTTTTGACTTGGCCCAGTCCTTGTCGAGTCTCTTGACACGTATCATACTGCTCACGCTGTCTTCAGAAGCTGTTGGGACTGTCATCAAGGGCACAAAGAGAATTGCTCCATTTCGATCGAGCTTGACGGCGGCCTGGGCGCCACCTGGTACGGTGGCGACCTCGTGCACATTGAGCACGAAACCAGTCTCGCCGCGGTAAGGACTTTGTCTGCTGATAATGCGGATCGCGTCACCCTTGCGGATCCACTGTTCGTCCTTGACACGCTCGTAAAAGGCTCGAATAATCTCCTGCCGCTTGTTTTCGTTGAATCCTGCTTGGCGGTACGCCTCAAACTCGCTCCTTGCAAACCTTGTCCAGTCTCGAAAGTCAATGAGAACCTCCTTGCGCAGCTTGGCCAAGTCGAGCGTAAAGGTGTCTGGATGAATGCCCAGCGCGTCGAGAGGTCCCTGGGCCATCTTTTGCTGAGAGCGATTGCGGAGCATCATGGCTCGCAACGCGCGAGCATTTGTGCGCTGCTGGCGAGCCGTTTCCCGTAGCAAGCGGCTCCATCGCTTGGTTGCGGCGTAGCGATGCATTGCTGCACGTTGGCGAAAGGCGCACTGGATCATGGTCGCTTTTTCCCCAAGGACACCTCGAGCCCACAGCACCATGTAACGCTTGCGCGCCAGCATTCCGCGAGCCGCCGCCTGAATTTTGCTTGCAATAGCCTCGCGACGCTCTTGCTCTTTCTGCCGAGCAGCCACCTTGGCTTCGTGCTCGAGCATCAGCTCGTGCTGACGCTCGCGGCGGCGAATCTCTCTGGCTCGCGCTAGCTCCCGTTTCGCGTAGTATGCTACATCGCGCGCATAGCGAGCGCGAAAGTGGCGTTGCACCAGCCTTGCCGCCTTGAATTCGCGCTGCATTTCGTGCGCAACATAATCTTCGATTGCCATGAGGTCCTGTTCGCGCTCTGCGGCCACGTATTCGTGAAGAATCTTCATTCGCTCGGCGCGAAAGGCGCGTTTCTTCGCGAGTACAATACGGGAAAACTGTTGAATGCGCGTTGCCATAAGCTGCGCCATGAGACGGGTATCTTCGACCTGTTCGCGGCCCAACACGCCGCGCCACCGCGCCTGGATCCTTACCACAGTGCGGTTCAGGAGCTTCCAGCTCTCGAGCTGGGCGCAACGGCGCACGCGCTCTTCGACAGCAAAGACTTTCCATTGCGAGAGACATCGCGAGGCGGTCCGCATGGCCATGCGCTGGATTGCACGTCGGCGAAAATCCTTGCGCGCTGCCACAGCAGATTTCCAAGATTCCAAGGCCACGACGAGGGCGCGCTGGGAGATTCGGGCGAGGGCGTGTCCAATTCGCTCCTCTTGGGATTTGCGCAAGGTGATTGCCGCCCTCCACGCGCGCAGAGTGCGCGCAAGAGTGGCATCTTTCATAAAAGCGAGCGCTTTTTGCGCTTTGGCGCGCATTTCTCGTGCCTCTTGCACGGCCTCCACCCACCGTCGAAAAGCCTTTTGGGATACTACGTTTCCAAAAAGATCGCGAGCCAGCTCCCTTTGTTCGTGATACAAGGCACGACGACCCGCCAAGTAGGCGAGTTGGCACAAGGCGAGCGCTTGGCGACGCTGCGCGAGCCGTGCCACCAAGACGCGCGCCTTGGCAGCGATTTCTAATTTGTACACAGTGAATTTTCGCCACCAATGCAAAATTTCGGCTGCAGGACCATGCGGCTGCGCTAAAAAGTGCTTGTAACGCAGTTCGTCGGCAAGTTTGATATTCCGTTTCGCCTGTTTTGCCACGGCCTTGAGCCCTCGAAAAGCTGTGCTCCGCGTGCTTCGTCGAAAATACCGCTTTGCTGTGAAGACGTTGCTTCGCGCGACTTGGGCGTTGCGCACCTCCAGAGGCACACATAGCAAGAAAACTTTGACAAGGTTTTTGCGTCGCAAGATGCCCGGACGTGCATTTTCTTTCCAATCGTCGAAGCAACGTCGAGAGGCCCTACTCGTGAAAAAAGCCAGAGCTTTGGGGTAACGTTCATTTTTCCATCGCCGGTGGGCAACATACGCTTGCCACTGGGTCCATGATCGTTTGAGAAGGGCACCCGAAAAATGCGCGAGGGCCTCTGCAGCGAGCTGCATAGCTGCCGCGGTACGACGCTGGAGGATGAGGCTCTCCGCATTTTCGCGCCAAGCAAAAAAGCACCGGGAGAGAAGTCGTTGGGTCCATACAGCAAGCGCCCTTCGCGTCACTTTGGCGGCGTGATACTGCCGATACATGAATTGTATGCGGAGCGCCAGAAACGTGAGGACCTGACGTAGCTCTGCAGCAAACACGCGCGCAAGATAACCCCGTGCACACCTCTGCATCTCAATAGCTGCTGCAACACGTCGCTGAAAGTCTTCGTGGCGTAAACTCTGCAGCACTTTGTAGGCGCGCCGACGTCGCACGAGACACTGGACCACGAGCGCGGCTTGCTCCATTTCGACTTTTCGCTTGACTTGGCGTTCCGCATGAAGAGCGCGAACGCGCTCGAGGTCAGGCTGAATGCCTCGCCACGAAGCATTCTTTACGAACGAGCAAGCGAGGCCAAAGTCCGAGCATGCAGAAGCTAGACGCCTCATTGTGGCGTCCGAAACAAGCGAGCACCCGCGTACATTGACCATGTCGAGTCCAGGTGGCATATCGCTCCGACGTCGGGCCGCGACGACCTCGAACGCGTGCGACGTGAGGCCGGTGCAACCGCCCACCTCGAGGGTACGTAGCTCCTGGCAAAGACCAAGCAGGGTCACGAGAGAGGCGTCGTTGAGATCTGCGCATCCACAGAGCGCGAGCACCTGCAATTTCCAATTCGGCACAGCCAGAACACCCTTTAAGGAAGGGCATTGAGAAAGGTGTAGTGCCCGGACGTGCCGAAGGGGTTGTAGTGCCAAAAGACTATCATTACCAACGAGCGCGCACCGGCTCACGTCAAGATCGTAGAGATACTTGCATCGTTTGCCGAGGGCACCGAGACCTGCAGCGGTGATCTCGCTGTGACCTGCGAGACGCAGGACACCAAGCCTCGGGCCGCAATGGAGCGCAACAAGTCTGACAAATTCGTCAGACACCGGACCTGTGTCTGCAACCTCGAGACGCGTCAGCGAGGCGGCGAGAGTTTCGACCAAGGCACTCAGGCTTTTTGAAGAGATTCGGTGGCAGCTGGAGAAGACCACGGTGTGCAGCTCCGGAAGTGCACGAAGACCAAATTCAACCTTGGCATTAGATACAAGCTGAAAAACACCAGCATCGGAAATGCCCTCGCATCGAGCCATGTTGAGTACTTTGAGATGATTGAGACCTCCGATGCTGCGCATCCCAAAGTCCCCCAAGCTTCTGCAGCCCTGCATGTCAAGTGTTTCCAGCAACGGGCAGCCAGATGCAATCCACCCAAGCGAAATGTCTGTAATATCTTGGCACCCACGCAGTATGACTGTGTGCACATGCTGAAATCCGGGATGCTCTCGATGACCCCACATGGTTTTGTAGTCCATGAACATGCGTAGGCCATCGTCTGATATCTTCTGCAATCCAGAGAGGTCAACATAGCGCAAGCCGAACGCCTTGGCAGCAAGGCAATGTAGACCCTCATCGTTGACGTGGTTGCAGCCGTCCATGCGAACGTCTTGTAAGTTCCGACCACATGCCTCGCCGAGGGGTCGTAGTGCCTCTTGACCGATACGTAGACAGTCTCCGAGGTCAAGACAGCGCAATCCAACACAGGATTTTGCCAAAAGCGCAATCGATAGATTGGAGACAATTTCGCGCTGCTCGCGCAGGACCAGTATCTCGAGCGTAGGGCAGTGCTGGGCCACAGCAGCGAGAGTTTTCGCAGAAATGTTAAGAGGGGAACGTCTCATGTCGGCTCGGAGAAGTTCAGCTCGGCTCTCATCGGCGCAATGTAGCATGGGTCCTTTGCAACACTTGCACCAGAGTTCATCAAGCTCGTCATCTCCGAGAACGACCTCTTGATTTCGGCCTAAGGGTGCCGCGGCATACTTGGCCAAGTCCAACTCGGCCAAAGTGTTTCCGCATATCGACAGTGCAGATTCGATGCCTGCATCAGAAAGATGTTTGCATCCGGCGATCCGCAATCGTTCGAGATGCGGACAATTTCCCACAGCTCGAATAAGGCCGCCATCAGTCAGATTCTCAATGCCGCGAAGGTCGAGGTCACGGCAAGCCCGAGTACATGATGTCAGACGATCGAGACCGTGATCCGAAACAGCTTCTCTCCAATGCCGAAGGTCCAAATGCTGTGCGGGTCTCGTGCTCATTGGGTCGAAGGCAAGATGTCCATATGCAAGGTCGTCGAGCGCAGACAAGTATGATGCACTTCGTTCTTCGCGAGAGGCAAGGCGAGACCATTGGCCTCGTTCGCTCTCCCAAACATTGGTAGCGTCGTCGCTGTCATTTTCGTTGTCTGTGCGCATGTCGCCTTGTTCGTCTGCATACTTTGCCTTTGCAAGTTGTTGTAACTTCCCGAGAAGCGTCTGGTACTGTGCTAGCGTTTCCACAGGTCGGCGTGGAGCCTTTGACGTGTATTGAAGCAGGTGATGATCCTGGTTGGAGCCCAAATTCGCCAGCGCACGTGTACCCGTCTGCTTTGGCAGTGTTGGGAGCCGTCGTGGCGATGATCGCATGGTGGGCGAGTGCATGGCTGCCGAGACAAGCTGGGGCCCGTTGCCTTCGTGCTGCAGCAGCCTTGTACCCTTTGCCCGACGCCTTGCGGGGTTTCCCTCCGCTACATTTGCATAGTCGCTGCAGTGATTGTACCCGTCATTTCTGGCACCTGTCCTTGCGTCATCAACGTTTGCGATGACCTCGCGCGGCCGTTTTCGTCTCGCCTTGCCGGCAGCGGCAAGGGAGCCCTTGCCCGGCGACGCGAGGCTGTCCATGGGCCCCGAGGGCGTCCGCCGCGAGTCCCGCTTTTGCACTGCCCTCGGGCTTGCTCGGGCCTGCTGCGCGTTCTTGGTTCCGTTACGAGGAGCAGCAAGTTTTTTTTGTTTTCTTCTCAGGCACAGCACAGCAACAACAACAAGGCCCCCCACCACCACGTGTTCAGCCTACTGCTAGGGTTAACGCGTAGGCGCCGTCTAGCCCGCTCGGGCGCGTCCCAGCGAAGCAGGAGTGGGACGCGCCGAAAGAACAGACAGAACGCGCGAAGAACGCTCTCAAACTAGTCGAAACTAGTTACAAAACTACGCCGTGAGAATCCTTCGGGCGCCTATCCTCCGGGCGCCGCCGACCGAGGAGGCGTCCACCAGTTCCATGTCCGCGCGCACGAGCGGCGAGGGCGCGAGCGCAGCGGCGGCGGCGGCGGAGCGGAGGTCCCGGCCCCGAGGCGGCCGGGTGCGCG
>KN805400.1:86379-99983 GCA_000818945.1 Schizochytrium sp. CCTCC M209059
GCGGTGGCGGGGCCAGCGGCAGCGGCGGCAGCAGCGGGTCCGGCGATTCTTCGTCGGCGTCGACGGCAGCGGTGCTGCAGAACCTGGCCATCGAAATGGCTTCCATCACGCTGAGCTACTCGCTGCTTTTCTTTGGGGTGCGGTACCTGATGCGCGAGATGGACCCGCAGCGGCAGGCCAAACAGCAGGGCGACGAGCATAAGCGAAAATTGATGCAAAAGTTGGCCGAAAATGGGCGCGAGGGATTCGCCATGGACGACTACGAAGCAATCATTGCGAATGATCTGATATATCCGGAGGATATTGACGTGACCTTTGAGATGATCGGAGGCCTCGATGAGGTCAAGACGGAGATCTTTGACATTGTCGCGCTACCGCTGCAACGTCCCGATCTCTTTGTCGGACGCAGCAAGCTGCTGTCACCGCCCAAGGGAATTCTGTTGTTCGGCCCTCCCGGTACGGGCAAGACAATGATGGCCAAGGCCATCGCGCGCGAATCGGGCGCGGCATTTATCAACCTTCAGATGTCGACGACGATGAACAAGTGGTTCGGCGAGTCGCAAAAGCTGATTCGCGCGACATTTTCTCTGGCGTGGAAGCTGGCACCTTGCGTGGTGTTTATTGATGAGATTGATTCTTTTATGCGGGAGCGTAGCAGCGACGACCCTTCGGCGCAGGCGAATATGAAGTCCGAATTTCTGGCGCTTTGGGACGGTATGTTGACGCAGAACGCGCCGCACGGGGGCGGGTACGGCGTTATTGTGGTTGGAGCAACAAACCGACCTTGGGACATTGACCCAGCCATCCTGCGGCGCATGCCGCGCACCTTCAAGCTTGATCTTCCGTCGATGGAGCAGCGGTTACAGATTTTGAAGATTTATCTTCAGGACGAGGACCTCGATTCGTCTCTGCGAGGTGGCGACATGGTCAAGCTCGCTCAGCTGCTCAATGGGTACAGCGGCAGCGATATCAAGGAGCTCTGCCAAGCTGCGGCCATGCTCCCTTTTCGGGAATTTGCGCGCGAGTGCCGAGCGAACGGCAATTTGCAGCCAGAAACAAAGCGACTGCGGAAGCTCACCATTAGGGACTTTTTAAACGCAATGAAGGACGTGAGGGCTACCGGCCAGGCCGCATACGAGTATCATGATGAAGCGGCGGCGAAACAGCAAGGAGGAGGTCCTTTTGGTGGTGGCTTCGGTGGAGGCGGAGGTGGAGCAGCCGCGGGCGTCTCTGCGGACCAATTTCAGCTCATGCTGCGTGCCTTTATGGAGTACGCAGTTCAGTCTGCTCACGCGAATGCTCACGCCAATGGCCATGCCAACGGGCACGGAGGCCACGTCTCTCGCCCTGGAGTCCCATCGTCATCATCATCATCATCATCACCACCACCATCATCGTCGTCGTCGTCGTCGTCGTCACCGAACATGGCACGGCCAGCCACAACAGACGCGGGTACATCAAACCTGAACGGAAATGGCAGCCACGTGGAGGCGGGAGGAGGAGAAGAGGAATTTCATGATGCCGAGTTTGATTGATGAGCGTAAGAATGCTTTGCTGTAGTGTACTTGATATCCCCCTGTGCGAGTCTGTCAAAGAAGCCGTTGAAGTCGATGCGTAGAAGCATGTTGGAGTTCAGGCTCAGGAGCATTTGATACAGGAACTTGGCGTCGCGCGCATACGCCTTGGCCAGGTCATTGAATGCCTTGTCGAGATCCTCGTACTTTTGCGCGTCCGCCGACGGGGCGTCGGCGGACGCTGCGTCGAGCCGCGCAAAACGTTCCACGAGACTGCAAAAACGCAAGCAGCGACGCAACACGTGGTCGATGGTTTCTCGAACGGTCTTGTTGTGCAGGAACGCGCCGGTAATAAATGTTTCGACAAACTTGTCGTGGGCTTGTTCGACAAGCTTGAAGTCTGAGGCGTTGCGAATTTCGTCGAGCAGGGTTTTGTGCGCGGCATCAACGACGTCGACTTGCAAGTGGTATTGCAAATTGTTGACCCAGTACGCCATGCTTGATCGAAGGCGCCAGAGTGTCATGAGGCGCGCCATTTGCGCAGGATTGCCGCGCACACGCTTAAAGCGGGTCTGGTTCAGTAACGCCCAGGCCTCCTTGAGTGCAATCTCGACGCGGCGAAGCGACAAGAGAAAACGGAACATCATACCATACTGATCGAGCGCATTTTGCGTGAGAACGAGATGAAGAGGCCAGTCTACTTGCATGTGCAAATTCAACAGCGTGCGCCATGGGTCAAACTCTGCGCGCGACGTGTCTCCTACCGCGTTTGCGTGAACGAACCAGGTCAGAACATCCCCACCCCCTGGGCCGCTGAGAAGGACGCCAGTCCATGCGCGTCCGCTGCCCTTTTCGAGCCGCATTTCCTTGCCCATGGACAATGGAACTTGAAGTTGGGCGCAAAGATGATCGTCTTCATCGTCTCGGAGTTCCACCTGGGCCACATATCTGATTTTGTCCTGACCTTGGAGTTTATATGCCACACTGAGCCGGTGTGTGCGCTCGTTGATCGTTGATGCGGCACTCGGGCCGAGCATGTTGGAGGATTCGCTTGCAAAGAGGGTTTCGCCCCTCTGACCGATGACCAAAAGCCGTGCCGTCGAAAAGTCTGATGCGATGCGCGCCACAAATGAAATGCTGTTCTCTGGTGCACGGAGCGGCGTGGGCCCCACCATGGGGTCGTGCTGAAAGCAAAGGCTTACTTGAAAGTCATTGGGGGCTCCAGGGCGCGCTCTGTGGCAAACCTTGACGGATGCCTGAAACCCACGTTCCACGGGTAGCTTGCTTCCGTGCCACAAGCCACCCTCCTCGGCAACGCCAAGGTTAGCGCGGCCATCGAGTCTGCGTACGGCGTCGCGCGTCGCGGCATCGGCGCGACCGATGATAACGGTGGACCCGCGGGCCCTCGCGTCGCCAACAAGAACAAGCGAGGACAGTGGGCTCTTGGCATCGGCGGCTGCTCCGACTGAGGAAGCGGATCGCGAGGTGGCGGCGCTCGAGACGCTTCCGGAGAAAACGGTTCGTTTTGTTCGCGTTGAGACGACGGTGGCTGTGTCAAGACCTCCAGCGACAACCGAACTGGCATCGTGAGTATTCTGTTGACCGAATCCGGAGCGAAAGTCGACGCGCAGACTCTGCAAAAGAAGGCGAAGCTTGTGAAATAGACGTGTCTGCGGCTCTGGCCAGGAGTCGATCCCAGCCTGTTCCGCGGCGTCTCGCCAAGGCCCCGCATTGATGGCAAGTTCTGCCTGCGCAAGAGCTGCACGCGGGTCGGAGGCAAAGAGACCTCGACTTAGCTCGATGAAAAAAGAAAAGAAGGCGCCCTGGCCTAAAAGGAAAAAGTCGCGAGCAAAGGTGAGGTGGCGTACAAGGCCAGACCGCTTGACGACGAGGTTTTGCAAATCTTGTGCCACAGCCTTGTAATACGTTCGGATGGCACGCCCGACGAAAACCATGTCAAGTTCGGAAGCCTCGCGCGTGGTTTTCATCGCGGCGAGAAAAGCGGCGAGCGCGGCGTGACCGTGTGCATCGTGTCTGTCTTTGTCGGGAGTGTCTTCTAGCTGAGAACGACGTAGCACGCGCGTGGCTTTACCAACAAAGAGGACAAGATCGGCCAGATCGCGTGAGAAAAAGCTCGTGGGCAACATTGCATCGCGGATGCGAAATTGCGATTTCCATTCGTATTCAAGAATGAGGGGATGGTGCGCCCGAAAGTTTGCCCAGTTGCTATCGTCGTCATCATATCCGTCGTCGTCATCATCGTCTTCGCTGCCCGTGTCCACTCTTGCGGGGACGTGAACCTTGTGCGCGCGCTCTTGAACGAAGAACTCGTGCTCACGATCGAGGAGAATGCCATGTACCATCCATGTTTCCGCAAGGTTGACCAGGACCTGCAGGCAGGTTTGTAATATATTAGCAAGGCGGTCTTGCACCGCGCGAACGCCGCTCTGGCGCATTGTGACGTAGACAAGGTCGAGAACCTGGCCCCCGCGTAGGCGACGACCGCGCACCTGCTCGCAAATGGCGCACACGCGCTCGAGGACTGACTCAGTGTCGCCCATGAGATAGCGTACGCGCGAGAGTGGCATACCGGGCTCGTCGCGCGCTTTGCGCTCGATTTCACAGACCTTTTCGAGGTGCCACTGCAAGGTGTCGCGGACGGCAGTGCAGAGAGCCCGAACCGTGAGAGACGAGTCGTGTTCGGCGTGGCCTAGAAAGTCTCGTAGCTCGCGATTGAGGGTTCCAGCGCGCGCGAGCTCCTCTACGCAGCGAGCCTCTGCGTCGGAAAGGACTTCAGGGACGAGCAAACGTCGCACGCGCGACGGGCTTCGGTTGTTGCTGTTGTCCGCATTTTCGTCGTCTTTACCTTGGACGGCGTGGCTCTCGCCAAAGTGTTTTGGCGCTCCGGTTGTCTCCAGCAGGGCGCCCTCATGCCCCAGCACGCCCAGCAAGACCTCGTGAAGCATCGCCTCCCACGAGGAGCCCGGCCTTCTTCTCTCCCTTGTTCACGCTGCGGCCGTGGCGGTTAGATCGATTATTGCGCCGCGTGCACTGGCAATCATTGTAAAACAAAAAATAAAAAATAAAAAAATAAAACAGAAAGAGAAGCGGGGCGGCTGGTTTGGTCGGTTGGTTGGTTGGTTGGTCCATATGTTGTTTGCCAAGACAGTGACATTTTATGTTTCCGCACACAAATACGTACCCAAAACGCGCTCGACAAAATGTATTTGACAACACATCATCTATCATACGAGTGTTTGGAAAAAAAAAAGTAGATGGTGTTTGTACAGGTTAGGTCAAAAGAAAAAAAGAGTCAAGCTCGCTCTCATGAGAGGAGACACGAGCTTCCAATATAAAATAGGCTAGGCTCTCCTGTGTTTATGGTGCGAAAGCTCCAGTCATCTCGTCAGTTGTCGCTGCGCCGCCGCTGGCCGCGACCGATCTTGCATCGGAGGCGGCTGACGCACTGCTCTTGTCAATCTGAGATTCTTTGTTTTGTTTCAATTGACCTGCATGGACATCTGTAGCAAGCATTGAGTCGAGAGGTCCACATCGTTGAAAGTTTTGTTGCTCGGAAGCGACGAGCGCTTCAATGGCGCGCTCCAAAGTATTCTCCGTCGCCTTGCGCGTTTCTGAAGCCCTCAAACTCCACGATCTCTGTGAGTTTTGAGTCAAGGAATCGTACTTGACGCTGATGCAGTTGAAAACGCTCATATCATGCGATGAAGCATGGACAAAAAGCGTGGCGAATTCAGGTCTGGACATGTCTGCGGCGTCAAGACTTCCCACAAACTCGGCGGTATCGTCGTCTTTTGGGTCATTGTCATGGTCATCATCATCCTTTGGTTTCTCTTCCTCGTCCTCGACATCGTTACTCTTCTCCTCGTCGGCGGTGTTTGCCTTGGCGTCTTGAAGGTGGTCGTCAACCCTGTGCTTGAGGAACGAAGGCCAAAGCTCCTCCTTCTTTTCCTCTTCGCCGTCGCCCAAGTACCCTTCTTCGCTCAGGCCATCGGAATTATCCCCCGCGCGTCTACGTTTCCCACGCGCGCGAGGTGCCTCGCGAGGCGCCTCCTCGCGCGTCGCCTCGGGCGCCTCGCAAGCGCGCTTGAGGCCTGCAGCTGCAGCAGGTCTCGCGGGTGCTGGGGCATCATCGGTCGTCGTCGCCCCGCCGTCCCGCGCCTCTGGCGCCGCCATCTCTCGCGCTCTCTTTGCTCCTCCTCGTTCTCCTCCTTCGACCGCGGCGCGGCCTCCCGCTGGCGCGCGTTGCGTTGCGTGGCCTGGTGTCGCGGCGCGGGGCGTCTCGTCTGTGCGAGCGAGCGCGGTCTGCCTCGCGGCCTGCCCGGCCTGCCTTTCTCCGTTTGCCTGCTTGCCTGGTCTGGGTGCTCTGCGTTCCCCGCCGCCTCCCGACACAAGTTCCCCCAGCTCGGAGCGGCCCTCCTCAAACCTACCTGCGGAGAGCTAGTGGCATGCTCCGGTCGGCACAATAATCCGCAGCTGTGAGTCAATGCGGAAGGGGAGGGCCGAAACACAGTGGCCAGTGGCTCATAGTTGCGGGCGCGCGCACGACCTACACGCCGCCTCGTGCCGCCGCGTAGCTTCTAGCAAAGCTACGCGCGGAAGCTACTGGTTGCGGAGCCAAGCAGCCAGCATGCCGCGCCCACTACGACTCGAAGGGTAGAGAAGCTGAGACTACCGAAGTCCCTTCGCCTAAAGGGGCTGTGGGACAGAGGAGCGCGCGTCCGCCAGATAAGAGCTTTGGGGGAAAAGCGCGTGTGTGTGTGTGTGTGTGTGTGTGTGTGTGTGTGTGTGTGTGTGCGTTCTTTGGGGGGAGGGAAACAGAGAGAGGGAGAGTGAGGACGGAGCGAGAGGACAGCAAAGCTGCCTTGTAGAGAAGGCGCAGCAGGGCGCGGCTGCCGAGCGGAGCGGGACTGCGGGACAATAGTAAGGTGGATAGAAGAGGATCGGGGGGGAGCGGGAGAGGGGGACAAAGCCCTACAGCAGCACAACAGCCGCAGTGGCAGCTGCACAGTACGTGAGACCGAGGCGGCGGGCAAGGTTTGGCAAGCTGGCTGCGGCGGCTCGCGCTGGCTGCGGGGGCGGTGGGGCGCGGCGCCTCAAACGGGCGGGAAGAGCCTGGCGGCGGAGGGCCCGAGGCGGAGGAGCGCGACGCAGCGCTCGACGGGGACGAGGCGGTCGCGGTTGCCCGCGCAGGCGAAGCGGCGCTGGCTGGCCAGCAGCAGGTCCACGCAGGTGCGGCCGGCGCGGTCGCGCAGGGCGGCGGCGCGGGCCACGGCGTCGCGCGCGGAGTCCAGCATGGTGCGCAGCGTGGCGAGGTCGGCGGCGCGGCAGACCTTGTGCAGAGGCGTCTCGCCGTCGCCGTCGAGCACGCAGAGCGCCGAGGGCTCCAGGCTCACGAGGAAGGCGCACAGGTGCCGTGCGCGGCGCAGCGCGGCGGCGTCGGCCTCGTGGCGCGAGAGCGCCTCCGCGGCGATGTGCAGTGGCGTCTGGCCCTCGGCGGTCTGATGCAGCAGGTGAGGCGCCTCGCCGAGGAAGGACTCGAGGCGACGCGCCGGTGTATCGACGCCAACCACGACTTGCACGAGCTCCGGGACGAGCGACGCGCAGGCGAGGTGCACGGGCATGCATGCAGCTCCGATGTGTGCCACGTCTGCGCGGATTTCGATGCTGTCGGCGTACAACTCGAGCAGGAGACGTAGCGCGTCCTGGACGACCTCGTCGCTCGACGACGGCGATTCGCAGGCCGACAATAACACATGGACAGGCAGCAGGCCGTTCTTGTCCACGGCGCGCGCAATATCGCCACCATACTTCAGAAGAATGGCTAAAATGTCCCGTGCAACGTTCGCGTCACCTTCTCGTTGAAGGATGTCTGTTTTACATTGACGCATCGCAAGACGTCGGCAAACCTGATGCAAGAAAAAGTCCCCATTGCGCGAGATTTGGCACACGGAGACGAGCTCGATCCGCGTCATTGTCTCCAAGCAGTCAAGAAGCTCGGGATCGAGGCCATGCTGCTGCAAACATGTCCAAGCTTTCGCGCAAGCCCGTGCGTCTCGAATGGCGCTATGCAGACTGCGCTGCCAACGCTTGGCTTCGTGTGCGGATTCTGTGGCAAGTCGTACAGCCTGCAGGCCTTCGAACAGAGAGAGTTTGAGAATGAAGAGATTCCCTCCGCTTTGAGCAGCAGCTACTAGGCCCGGTAACTTTTTACGCGCGAGGCCCACTTGTTCGTCGAAAAGCGCCAAGTCGAGGCCTCGATTGAACTCGAGCGCTTCAGGGCTTTGGTGCTCGTCGTCCGGATTCTCGCCGTGCCGCACATCCACGAGGAGCTGGAGGTCGCTGGTGAGCGTGATATGACACTCCTTCAAGTAGTTCCGCCCGAGGCGTGACTGCGCAAAGAGCAGCCCCTCTTCCTTCGGGCGCTCGGGCAGCGCCACGGCGGGCTGACAGGGCGTCTGCATCTGCATGCGCGGCCAGTGATCCCGAGCGGCAGCAAACGGCCTACCTCTGCGGGTGTCTACGAGTCGCGGATGAGATTAGGTTTGCCATCGCTTCGTGGCCAGCCACACTAGCACCACGAGCGCCAGCGCAGTCGTCGGTCAAAGCCAGCTTCATTCAGGCCGTCCGTGGCGCTCTGGATGCGCCGACCATCTTCATCGAACGGCCGAAATTCGGCATCACTTTGCACACCTGGGTGCGCGTGAGGACCCCTGAGTAGACCATAATAAGGTACAGTATGTGTGCAACGAGTCAATGGTGAGGGTGAGTGGAGACGGCGGTACGCGCGAGAACGACCCGACACTGTGCACTCATCGGGAACTTGCCATGAAGGGTGGAGAGCTTTTGAAGGTCGAAAATTTGCTTTGAAAATAAAATGCGTTTGGCGATTAACCACTGTATTACATTCCGACGAAAAGGGATTTGCTCGGCGCCGCGCCGCAAGATCAACAACTTCTATTATCTCTAGATTGTCAAGCAAACACCATCGAGCATCGCCGCCACGTAACACGACAGAACACTAAAAAAGATAGAGAGAGGAGAAGAATATTGCTTCATGAGCTTTAAACATGTGTGATGGAGGTGGAACCCCGAGGTCCAGAATCGCTGTCCTGGTCGTCCGAAAGGCCGTTCTCGGAGGGCGTGGAGGCAGCAAAGCTCAAGGGACGATTCCCTTGAGGTACCTCGCTCTGGTCATCGTGCACCTCGGACACCTTGATGATGGACAAGGTCTCCGGTAACCTTGGGGTGCCTGTAGTGCCTTCGGCAGCCTCGAGATCATGCTCGTCGTCATACTTGTCATTGATCACGACCTGCTTGGCGGAGCGAAATGAATCTCTTGGACTGTTTGGTGGTGCACGCGACGGAATCTCCGTAGACGAGAAGGCATCTCCTGCAAAAGAGGAGGGGCCGCTTGCTGCGCCTCCCATCGCTTGCTCAGTCTTTGTGAGTTCAGATTGGAGATCGTCATCTTTTGCCGGCAGCGTTCCGCGTTGTCTCTTGGGCCCGTAGATGGCCTCGTGCAGCGATGTCCCGATAAAGAAGAAGACCTCGAAGCCGATGACGTAGGCCACGAATGGCTGCGTGCTCTGTCGAACAACAAGGATCTTCCCCTCGCGTTGCACGCAGAGCGCAAATACGCAGAGAAGAAGATGTGAAAGGCCTGCAAGGATGTTGTCATCCTTGAGCTTGTAGGGCAAGGTGAAAGTGAGCGTAACGACGAAGAAGATGTTGCAGGCGATAAAGAAAGTCGCCGCGTCGTCGAAACTGATTCCCTGCACGAGCAGAAAACCCGAGGTCAAGATCAAACGCCGAATGAGCTCCAAGCAAGCGTACCATCCATAATGATCCTCGTACGGGCGTTCGAGGTGAGTCACACCTTGCACCAAAAGCTTGGGTAAGCCGCGCATGGACCGTTTGCTGTCAAAGCCGTGTCGAAGAATGAAGCCCACAATGAAGAGCAAGAGCACACCTATCGGGTACACGAGCACCATTATGCCAGCATAAATGCGCCAGCCTTGGCTTCCAGCGCTGTCGTAGTCGATGGACGGGTCGCGAAAGAGTGGCCGAAAGGGATTGGCGTCATCGACCGTGCGGTACACGCTGTCTGGGACAAAGACAGAGAGGATCATGGAAGATACGCCCGGGTAAATGAATGCCAAAATCTCGGTAAAAGCTCCAATTGCGACCTTTTGCGCTGCATCAACGTCTCCTCCACTTGCGCGTCGAACAACGACCACCAACATGATGAAGAAGGCCATTAAAAACGGCCAAACCGTCGAAACGAGCATGGTGGTGTAAAGATTGATTGTGGCGACACAGCCCAAAGGAAAAACCTTGAGCAACTGGCCGAGATTCAGGTTCAGCAGGAAGTCTGCTGTGGATCCACCGCCGCCCATGATGCCTACAATCGCGCTCACTTCGACCACGATTTGCGCAAACTTTAGAAAGATGAACTTTTTGTAGTCCATCGCGTGCCACCAGTGTTTGAGAAAGTCTGACCCGGGGCACGAGCTAAAAGCTCGAGTGAAGGCCCTGGATGCCCGCAGAAAGCACGTTGTCATATAGCTGCTCGATTTACTCTTCTTCTTCTTCTCTGCAGCGGAGGCGGAGGCGGAGGCAAAGAAAACGTAAATGGCCGGTGCAAGAGTGATGAGAATGGCCAGAAGAATCCACAATGCCAAGCGTGCTTTGTCAGCGTTTTTGCGCGTAGTGTCGCACGCAGTACATTGCAGAGCTTCGTTTTTGGCATAGCCCTCCACGCAGCTCGCGCAGAGCGTGCCCGTGTGATGCTCGGAGCAGTACTGGTCACCCGGAGGACGGTCCTGCAGCCTCCTGCCATCATCCGTCTCACTCTTGGGCGAGCAGTACACCTTGGAGGGACACTCGCGAATGTCGATGCTCGTCTCTGAGATGCGCCAAAAGTGTTCAATGATCCATAAGGTCATCACCGTCAGACCCTTTGCGGTGCAGTTAGCGCCAGCGCGGAGCTTGTCGGTTGCTGTACATGATTCGGTGGTGTTCTCGTCGAGAACGAAAGAACCAACAGGTGCGAGACAATCATCGATCGAAGTGCTGCCTTCGGCATCTGTGTCAGATCTTTCCGAGGGACACGGGGTGCAGAAGCGCTCGGTCTCGCCTCGATAGGTTCCGATCTTGCATTCCTGGCATGCGCCGTTGATTCGCTCTTGGCCGAGACCGCACAATGGGTCTTCACACTTGGCGCTTCCCACTTGAAACGTCTCAAGGCCCTCGGCACAGGGCTCGCATGACTCTGCAAGGTCCAAAGCGCTCTTGTACGATCCCACAGCGCATGGAAGACAAAGTCGGGCATCGGTATCAAGCGACTGGCCCGGCGGACACATGCACGTGTTCGTCTCGTTATCCAGATCGAAGGTAGCCCAGCACGAGCAGAGTGAAACACTGTCGGCGCCCGTAATCGTCTTGCGGCTTCCATTTTGCATTTCCATCGTGTCAGAGTAGTCACCATGGGGACACGCTTCGCACGACCCCATGCTATATTCGCTCTTGTACGTTCCACGCCCGCACTTGACACAGGCATCCGTACCACTCGCATTGCTAAACTCATAGCCTGGCGGGCAGGTGCACTCGTCCCCCTTGCGCACCAACGCGCCTGAACATTGGCAGTCCTCGATGGTTGCGAGGTTCGGATACACGCCCCAGCCCAGTGTATCGTTGGTGGTGGTTCCAGTTGGGCACCTCTGACTGCAGTCCGGTCCGTACATGCCCACAGCGCAGCGTTCGCAAGAGTTACCCATGAAATTTGGAGAGCAAAGCCAGAGACCCGGGGAATACGATGCATCCTCCAGTTCCTTTTGGTTTGTGACCTCCGTGAAGATGTCCTCCGTGGTGACTCTGCCTTGGGCGCATTCGCCGCGGTTCAGCGAAGCGGGCGTCTGAGAAGCACAATCGCTCCGCGTGCTGACATAGTAGCGATAAGATCCTTCTTCGTCGACAGTGACAAGGTCAAGATCGCCATCACCATCCACGTCGGCCACAGCAACCATTGGATTGTCACTTGACCACTCCGTCCCGTCTTCTTTGAGAAGGCTTATCTCCGTGAGGTATGAGCTATCGCTGAAGTCGGGGGTTTCAGGGGTTCCTCGGTTCTCCCACATGAATATTGAGTCTGGACTAACGGAGAAAAACACGTCGATGTCTCCATCGTTGTCCATATCACCCAATGATAGCGTCGGGTAAAGAACCTCGTTTTGGTTCCAAGATCCACCATCATGTACCAGCCCCTCAAGTTTCTCCATTACTTCATCTGTGAACTCAAAAGCCGACGCGTCCAGCTCTCGGAACATAGGATCGGCGTCCTCGCTAACGAACTCGTATGCTTTAACCTCAAGGCTACTGTGCAGCGATTCCCCTGCCCCAACGATGTAGGCCTGTAGTGGTCCGGATGCGCTGAATTTGACGAATTGAATACTTCGCGCAAGGCGGATCGCAAAACCCGGGAACGCCATTTGCTCGAGCTTCACGAACGTCTCACCCTCTCGCTTGTACAGGAGCGAGGAAGATTCGGTCGTGTCTGAAAGCACCATGTACGTTTCGTTGGACGACTCGCTGACGAAAAAGCTTGCTTGTGCGCCATCTTCGTAGAATTTGTCTTCACCGAGTGTCAAATTAGCAATTGGGTTTCCGGCCTCATTGCTTTGCTCCACAAACCCGGACGGCCAGTCGTTGCGGAAGTATTTGAACGTAAAGATATCTCGGCTAGAGACCTGGGTTCTCTGACCCGCAATAAGGTCAAGATCACCGTCGCCATCCATGTCGAAGAAAGTCGGTGCCACGTAGTCAAGTCCAGAGACGTTGGCAAAGGGGTCAGCGTCGCCGTCCACGAGTGTCCACGATACCTCTCTCGGGATTTGCGTAAGAACTCGGATCCGAGGCGTTGTCTGGGCCTGCACCACCACGAAATCCTCCGTGTCTTTACCAAAGAGGTTGACGGATGCAATCGATGTCACGAGAAGATTGAGGTTCGCGTCCGGGTTCGTAGGATAGTCGCCGGTGAGCGAGAAGACTTCTCCATCCGCAGTCCTTGCTTTCGCAAAGGCTGGGGCGCCCGCAGTGCCCTCGTTCATGAGTACGTACAGGTTGTTAGAAAGATCTGTGACGAGGATATCTTGAACAAGGTCTCCGCTAGGAAGTAGTCGAGGCCTCGTCCCGATATCTTGCATCCTGGAGCTGAATGCAGAGACGTCGAATTGAAGCGTCGACATGGACCACTCGGGGGACTCGCTGGAACCAGTATTCTCGAGAAAAAGGACTTCATGTCCACCGGTCGCCGCGAGAACGTCGAGCTTTCCATCTCCGTTGAGATCCACCAGGTGCATGGCGCGGATGTTGTACCCGTCGAGATCCTGAAGAGGGTGAATGTCCGCACTTTGCGCCTCGACGAGTTTCTTCTCGCTTTCGCTCCAGGCAAAGAGATAAACCTTGTTTTGATCGTCTGCGCTTAAAGAGAGATCTACGTTGGCGAATGCACTGAAGACAATCGCGTCAGGGAAGCCATCGGCGGTGAAGTCTCCGAAGGCAACCTGAGCGTCGAATTTGATATTATTCGGGAAGTCTTTCACGGGCGACTCGTTGTTTTTCTTCTCAAATGAGGGCATGGTGGCTGTGCCGACGTTCTCATAAAAGGAAAACTTTGAGGGGGTATAAGTGGCGGCGACCATGTCGAGAAGGCCATCGTCGTTGAGGTCGACGAAGCGAGCGATCGAGCGTTGGCTGAAAATGTCATCTTCCGCGACCGTAGGCCCTTGCGCCATCCGCGGGACGAGGCCAAAGTCTCTGAGGCGGCACGGCGCGACGTTGGACCCGCTCGCGTGCTCCGGGAAGCACGCTCCGCACTGCGCGCCGTCGTCGCCGCCGTCGAAGCGGTTGATCCTTGCGCACGTGCCGGCCCCTGCCGCCGCCTCGGCCCTCGTCGCCGCCGCCGCGGCCCACACGAGCATCGCCGCCGCCAGCGCGGCCCGCGCGGCCCTCGCCCCCGCCATGCTGCCCTCCCCGCCGCCCTCGCCGCCGCCGTCCTCGCCGCCGTCCTCG
>KN805400.1:100117-186779 GCA_000818945.1 Schizochytrium sp. CCTCC M209059
GGGGGGGACCAGCGCAAGCATGGCTCGAAGAAAAGAGAGTCCAGCACGGCCGCTGCCGCCGCCAGCCAAGAGAATTCGTCGGAGGAGGAGTGTTGCTGCTGCAGCAGGAGCAGCAGCAGCAGCAGCAACAGCAGCAACAGCAGCAGCAACAGCAGCAACAGCAGCAGCAACAGCAGCAACAGCAGCAGCAACAGCAGCAACAGCAGCAGCAACAGCAGCAACAGCAGCAGCAACAGCAGCAACAGCAGCAGCAACAGCAGCAACAGCAGCAGCAACAGCAGCAACAGCAGCAGCAACAGCAGCAACAGCAGCAGCAACAGCAGCAACAGCAGCAGCAACAGCAGCAACAGCAGCAGCAACAGCAGCAACAGCAGCAGCAACAGCAGCAACAGCAGCAGCAACAGCAGCAACAGCAGCAGCAACAGCAGCAACAGCAGCAGCAACAGCAGCAACAGCAGCAGCAACAGCAGCAACAGCAGCAGCAACAGCAGCAACAGCAGCAGCAACAGCAGCAACAGCAGCAGCAACAGCAGCAACAGCAGCAGCAACAGCAGCAACAGCAGCAGCAACAGCAGCAACAGCAGCAGCAACAGCAGCAACAGCAGCAGCAACAGCAGCAACAGCAGCAGCAACAGCAGCAACAGCAGCAGCAACAGCAGCAACAGCAGCAGCAACAGCAGCAACAGCAGCAGCAACAGCAGCAACAGCAGCAGCAACAAAATCGACGCGGAAGAGAGCGCGGGCCCTCCTGCGCGACGCTCGGTCAGGCAGCTAAGCTGCAGCTGCGGCTGTCGAACGACCCGTCCTTCCTTCCGTGCTGCAGAAACGAATTTGGGCTGGAAAATGAATACTTGATTGCTTGCGAGTGCACAAGAGGCGCGCGGGCTCTCCCGCGACTTGAAGCGGCCGTTGGCATGCCCTGAAGTCGCAGTACTACGTATGCGTGCTGGGCTACGTACCGGTCTGGCGCAAGCGGCGAAACGTTCGACCAGTCCGTCGCTGCGACCCATCAATCGTGCGTGCTCACCCTCGCGTTCTGATCGAAAGAAACCGAATTCGCCGGTGGGAGGTGGAGTCCATGGCCGGTCGGTGAGCCGCATGGTCTACGCAAGGCTCGGGAGACGCGAAGACATGGCTCGGAGTGACGATGAAGAACCGTGCCAAGTATCGACGCAGCACCAATTTCCGGAGTTCTTTTTTGCAAGATCTTTATACCGGACGCGTGCCCTGGTTTGTATCGCTCCATTTCGGACATAATTGGTATTCTAATTCCCTGGTTTCCTGCAGCTCGGACGAAAGATGCACTTCAGATCGCGGGGTCTTCCGTCTCGCAAGGGATTGGCGCTGGAAAAAGTCTTTATCTTCTGAGCTCTGCAATGGGTTTTGTCAAGGAAGGTTCGGATCTCATGCATTTCTCTCGCTTACGCTGCCACCGCACTTCTTGTGTACGCAAGTTAAACTGTACTCGAGAACAACTGCGATGCGTCCACGAGCTTTGACGCGAACTCGCTCGATAACTCCGTAGCAGTGCTTGCGTAAGCTCTCAGAGCTACGCTTCTGCGACGTGTTTACAAGTGGACAATGTTGATTACCTTTGACTTCGTCTTCCCGGATGTCCCAATTACTCGTATACACCAGCAATAGAGCTCATACCGTATTTATTTTCTTTACACACTTTGGTACGGAATACGATTGTAAATCAGTAAAGTCGTTCATAATAATTCCTTATTGACGACGGCCGGAGACCGACACAGGTCGACTTGTCCGGCAGTGAATCCAAGATGCCCTAGAATATTATTCTCGACCACTTACTTGCATAGCACCTTTCGACGCGAGAGCATTTGAAGTACGAAGCGCTGCTTACCCTTGAGAAGCCCCTCCTGCTCTCAGAGAGCACTGTTCGTCTCGATTGACTCAACTGCACGTTGGAGCGCGACAGGCTCTTCTTCGAAATTGAAACAGTTATTGACGGCGTCAAGATGCATCCCTAAATACTCGCTGTCATCCCATTAAAGTACTATTGACGTTTCAACAGCGTCCTGCAGATCGATCTGGACCAAATTACCCTGATGCGTAGTCTGCGTCGCATTGAATTGAACATGGACTGCGCCGCGTTCAATATGGTTTGCGCCGCGATCCTCAATCCAAGAGCATGGACCGCAGATCTCATCAAGTCGGTTAAGACGAAACCTTGAGGTTATTTTGCGAACCAACAACCATGTCGCAGCAGGCTCGAGGCAAAGCGCGCGTGCTCCAAGTTGGACTCTACTCGCCTCTCGTACCTGCTGGCGCTATCCCGCCCGCGCAGTATCCACCGCGATTCACGCTTCGCAAGGAAGCGCTGGCGCTCGGAGTTCATGGGGCCGGGCTGGCGACGGGCCTCGTCGTGGGACATGGCATCGAGCTCAGCTTGCAAGCCCTGCCTGGACTTGCGACGCTGCACACCGCAGCGAGGCTAGGGGACCTTGCTACGCTCGTCTTCATGAGCAGCGCAGTCTTTGCCGGAGTTGCAAACGTTTTCCTCGGCCGAAGCGGTATCATGATGAGCCGATACGGGTCCCGCTTGGAGTGGATCAAGTGGGTTGCGCTCTTGACGCTCGTCCTGTGGCCAAGTGTGCTGTCCTTTTCGTTTCGACGCGCGTCGGCACCCGTGTACGCATTGGGACTCTTTGCCGGCTCGCATTTCGTATTCCTTGACAATGTGACGATTCTCCAGACGTTTGGGTCCAAGCTCGGACAAGGTCTTCCCGGTTGGAAACTCATGAGCAGGCGAGAACGCTTACTTGGACTCAGCCTCCTTGCAGGTATCTTTGCTGTAATCTACATGCTCGCTGGGCATTTCTCCAGAGACGCGAGTGCTTTCTGGAGAACTGCTGGCACTTACGGAGTTCTGAGCCTCGGACTGGCCGGAGGTTATCTCATGTGGGCACGCGAGTGCTGCTTTCATGCGCATCACTACTTCAATTTTGGTCTTTTGCTACCGTTGACGCCCTTTTCGGACCACGGCGCAGTCTTGCTCCAATCCTTTGTGCTCGGAAGCATGATCGAGGGCATCGCCTGCTGGGGCATGGACCCAATCTTCCACGATCCGCTCGCCGCCGACACTTGCTTTGCGACTCAATTTTGGACGACATTTCTCATCACCATGGACTCGCCGTCTTCGTCTTCGTGCTCGACGCTCATTCGTGTTCTCGCCTTCTTACTGCGTCACGCCGCACAGCTCTCGGAGAAGCGCTTTACGGCTTTGGGCCTTGGCATCCTGCGACCACATCTCGTCCGCATGTCGGCAGACTTTGCCAAAGCCAAGGACATTCTCTTGGCCAGGTCTGCATCTGCGCGGGGCCTGGAAACGAATCTCCCTCTCGAGGCCGCTCGTCATTACGATGACGATGATGCCAACGTCGATGCCAGCTTGAACGATGATGATGATGTTGATGATGATGATGACGTGTGGGCGTGGACCCGGGATGTGGCTTCGCAAATGGCCTCGAGCGACGTAGACCTCGTCGCCTTTTTGGACGTCGTCCCGCGAGGCCTCCTCGCCGGCAGCGAGGAGCTGCACCGCGCCGCGCAGGGCCGCCGCGGCGAGCCCCTGGGCACTGCGCTGCGCGCGGCCTTGGCGACCCGCGGTCCCGGCAAAGACGCAGAAGTGCAACGGGTGCGCGCGGCGCTCGACTCCGCCGCACGGCCGGGGGCGCAGCAGACTGCGGACCCCGTGCTGCGGCGCGAACGCGACCTGGTTCTGCTGCTGGCTTTTGTCGGCGCATAGCGCAGCGGCGTCGACGCCCGCCCGCGGTCAAGATAAGATCGTCCAGGATGGACGTTGGCGCCACCCGGCGACGGCGGCGAGAACATGACTCGGGCAGCCCAGGGCCTCGGCGCGGAGGCCGTAGCCTCAGCGCGGACTCGCAGCCTTCCCGAGACCGGGTGCTGGCCGCCGCGCCTGGCACGCCCGACCGGGCGCCGGCAACGTCGAGACGGGCTGCCGCAAAGGCCCAGAGCCGCCGTGCAGGCGACCCCGAAAAGGGAGCGCGCTCGGCCTCCTGGAACTCGTACGAGAGCTTCGACGCTGCCAGGAGCAGGCCGCCCTCGACACCAGATCCACAGGACCTCCGTCAAGCTGCTGCAGACCTGCAAGAGGTCCTTCAGCTCTACGAGCGGCTCCTCGATGTCGGCGGGACCACCGCCACGCACGAACGCAACGGTCTGGGACCTCCGGGCCAGACCCAGCGCCAGCGCGATGACGAAGACCTCCTCAAGCTTGCCCTCCCAATGCGGGAACTCGCTGCGCTCCAGCTTCACCAGCGTGATCTCGTTGCAATTTTGCGCCAACGTATTCATAGAGCCCGTTCCCATGCTCGGGGCCTCGACGGCTTCGACGAGGGAGACGACATCGAAGATGAGGACAGGGACCTCTCGCAATTGCCGCTGCGCATTTCTGGCGAAGCCCTCGTGCAAGATCTCGTCATTGACGGTTTGGAACGTTTCATGCGTGAGCGTGATCCTCACGACCCGGCGAATCGAAGAGACTTGCTTCGTCTCCGCTATCAGCTCTCCCAAGTACGCAAGGACCGTGACAAGATTGTTGCAGTAATGATACAAAGAGAGCACGTTGACCTTTCGCTCTACGGACAGGCCCGAGCTGTCCTTCTCAGCTCAGTCCGCGAGCTGCTTGACCCACCGGACGCAAATTCTGAAATTGACGAGTTCCCGCGCCTTGAAGGCACGCAAAGCACTCGAGCACGCGACGCACGACTCAAGTCATCGTCGTCCGCAATGCGCAAATGGCGCATTGATGTCGAGGGAGAAGACGAGCGCGACGCGGCATCGCAGGCTAGTGAGCCCGATCTCGAAGCGAATGGATCAAGTCTACCCATGGATCGACTCGCCCAGGTTCGAGCCCGCCTAAAGCAAGCTCGTGAACGCAAATTCAGACAGCAGCAACAACAACAACAGCAGCAGCAGCAGCAACGACAACATATTGACTCAAACTATGCGTTGCATCGTCAAGGACTCCAAAGATCTGATTCCCAAGAGCTCAAGCGCCTACAGCGCGCAAATGCCGAACTTACAGCGGAACTGCAGACAATGCAAAGGTCCCGAGAAGAAAAGGATCGCCAGATTGATGCGCTGGAGCGCGATCTGAAAGAACAGTCCGTCATGAACAGTCGTGTCATCAAGGAGATGGAAACCATGTACGAGGCCAAAATTGAGCATGCCATCATCGAGCACGAAGCAGCTCTCGAAGATGTCCAGCGCGCACGTGCTCTTCTCGAATCGGAGCGCGACCAACACAGCCGGGCTCTTGCTGATGTGCGCGCTCGCTTATTAAAGCAGGCCCGCGAAGAAGCCCAGGATCACTTCAAGCAGTGGAAAGAAATTAGCGAGGGCGCCTGGCGCCAACAAGGTTCGATTCTCAGCACGCAAGCAGCTGCCAAGGCTCGCGACGAGGTCCAGGAGCAACTCATCGCCGCCGCAAGGGAGAACGAAAAACTTGCTGCTCGCAATGAAATTCTCGCTTCCGAAGTCAGAGGACTTCAAGCAAGACTTGAGCAATTTGAAGCACAGTCGTCCATCGAGAAAACTCAAGCTCCTCAGAGCGCGGACTTTGAAAAGACCATTCGCGACCTCAAACTAAGCTTGGAACAAGCAGAGTTCCAGCGCGACACACTTCAAGAGGAGGCCTTTACTTATGCAGAAGATCTCGCCAAAGCGCAAGCCGTTAACGATGAACTTGCTGCTGAAATGAGTCGCGTCCAAGAGGCTGCTCGATCTCTGCAGCAAGACAGGGACTCACTCCAAGCCGACCTCATTACCAGCAAAGAGCACACAACGCAAGTCTGCGAGTCCCGAGATGCTGGTGCAGCTCAGATCGCACAGCTGCAAAGCAATCTGGAGCGAGCGCAAGCTGAACTCCGCGACGCTGCTATCGCAGCGGAGAATCGCGAGGCCCAGCTGCGACACGAGCTTGAAAGTGTTCAATCCGAGCTCATGCATGCCCGCGAGTCGTGGAGTGCGACTTACGCTGAAAACGATGCTGAAATGTCTCACCTTCGGTCTCAGCTTGCTGCAGAAGCCAAGTGCGGTCAGTCTGCGCAGGAGCGCGTGGCTGACCTTGAAGCCCAGATCGAGAGCCTGCGCATGCAAACAACCAATGAGCTCGAAGATACCCGCGTGCATCATGTTAATGATGTACAAGCTTTACGTGCAGAAATTGAGCGTCTGCAAGCCGCCATGGCTGACAAGGACGACAACTTGCACAGCGCGGAGGATGCACAAGCTCAGGCTGAGAAAGCACTGCAGCAGCTGCGCGCAGCGATGCACCATGAACAGGATGCTCAAAGTGCAGAGATGCGCGACCTGCAACAGGCCCTGGAGAATGAGCGCACCCTGAGTGCAACTCTTCATGCAAGACTTGCTGACCGTGACGCCGTCGCAAGCATGGCTGCAGAAGAAAGGGCGCAGGTTGAGCGCGAAGTCAGAGTTTCTCCTTTTGAGTGCGGGCATGCAGCTGAAGATGACACGCTTCATTCGTCAAGCGGCGTGCAAGAGGTGACCTTGAAACTTGAAGAGGAGCGAGATCAAGCGTTTGAAGAGTTGATTCTTCTTCGGAACGAAGTTGATCAAGCAAAAAGAAACCTGACGCAAGAGCATAATGAGAGGGCGCGTCTTGAACGCGAACTTGCGGAATTGCAAGTAGATCACCAGAGATTATCTCAACACAGTCACGACACGCTTATGGGGAACGGTATGGCCCAAGAGAGCGCAGGAATCGAAGATGTTGATCAACAGGGCCAAGCAGATCAACCAAGGTCCGAGGGTGACCTGGAAAGACTTTCGCATGAAGTCGAGCATATTCGCGCGAGTGCCGCGCAAGCTCAGGCCGAAAGAGCACACCTCGAAGAACAAGTTGCGTACCTTCAGGGCGCTTTAGATCAGGCTCATGCCCAAATTAATGAATCCGAAGAACCCAACGGTGCCGTTCAAGGTCAAGCAGAGGAGCTGCAAGCCGAGCTCGAGCAAGCCCGCAAGGCCGCTTCTGATGCTGGGACCGAGCGCCTGCGCGTCGAAAGGCATGCCGCACAGCTCCAAGAGCTGCTCGCTCAGGAACAGTCGCACAATAGAAGAGAAGCAGCGAGTTTTGCTGCCGAAAAGTTTGCGCTCGAACGTCAAGTGGCAGACCTCCATGTCGCTCTCCACCGCCTGCAGCAGAATCCCTCTACAAGCGACCACGATGACGACACCCAAGAAGGTGGCGGCGGGCTTGGCCACCAGCTTGCGCAGCTGAGTAGCACGCTTGCTCGAGCTCAAAAAGATAGTCTTGCAGCTGTCAATACTCAAGTTTCTCAGCTTCGCGACGCACTTGCAGAGTCAAAGAGCGCCAGGGAAAAGCTTGAACAAGAGCAATCCAGACTCACTCGCGAGCTTCAGGAAGCGCTGCAACAGAATACTTACCTCAAGGAGTCCCAAGCTAACCTTGCGCAAGACTTAGAAGATTCGAGTCTTGCACTTGAAGAAGTCCAACTTCAGAGCGAGAGCGAGCAAGCTGAACTCAAGGAGGCCTTGGAACGCCTTCGCGCGGCCTTGCAAGAGTCACAGCGCGATAGCGCGCAGGCCCAAATTCAAAGTGACGAGGAGTTACAGCGTCTTCAGTTAACATTGACAAATGCACAGGGAGAACACGCTGAAGCACATGCGCACAGCGAACAGTTGATTTCAGAGCTGCGCGATTCCCTTCGAGACACAGAAAGAGAGCATGTACAGGAAAAGGACCGAACTGCTGATCTCGAGCGTGAACTTTCACAGTTGCGTTTGGCTCAAAAGAACATGCAGGATGAGAATGCTCTTGCCCAATCTCAAAACGAAGAGCTCGTAAACGATTTGCGGACAGTGCTTAGAGAAGCTCAGAACGTACAAGCACAGGCCGAGACGAAGTGCGCTGAACTCGAAGAGCAGGTATTGCAACTGCGCCAGACCTTGGAAGATGCGCAACGTGAAAACGCTCAAGCCACGGCGCAGAGCGAAGAGCTCATCGCAAGCCTTCGCGCATCTCTTGAGGATGCACAAGCCGAGCATACCCAAGGTCATGCGCGCAATAGCGAGCTCGAACAAGAGGTTGCACAGTTACGTCAGGCCTTGGAAGATGCGCAACGTGAAAACGCTCAAGCCACGGCGCAGAGCGAAGAGCTCATCGCAAGCCTTCGCGCATCTCTTGAGGATGCACAAGCCGAGAATGCCCAAGGCCATGCGCGCAACAGCGAGCTGGAGCAGGAGGTTGCACAGTTACGTCAGGCCTTGGAAGATGCGCAACGTGAAAACGCTCAAGCCACGGCGCAGAGCGAAGAGTTCATTGCAAGCCTTCGCGCATCTCTTGAGGATGCACAAGCCGAGCATACCCAAGGTCATGCGCGCAATAGCGAGCTCGAACAAGAGGTTGCACAGTTACGTCAGGCCTTGGAAGATGCGCAACGTGAAAACGCTCAAGCCACGGCGCAGAGCGAAGAGTTCATTGCAAGCCTTCGCGCATCTCTTGAGGATGCACAAGCCGAGCATACCCAAGGTCATGCGCGCAATAGCGAGCTCGAACAAGAGGTTGCACAGTTACGTCAGGCCTTGGAAGATGCGCAACGTGAAAACGCTCAAGCCACGGCGCAGAGCGAAGAGTTCATTGCAAGCCTTCGCGCATCTCTTGAGGATGCACAAGCCGAGCATACCCAAGGTCATGCGCGCAATAGCGAGCTCGAACAAGAGGTTGCACAGTTACGTCAGGCCTTGGAAGATGCGCAACGTGAAAACGCTCAAGCCACGGCGCAGAGCGAAGAGCTCATCGCAAGCCTTCGCGCATCTCTTGAGGATGCACAATCCGAGCATACTCAAGGCCATGCGCGCAACAGCGAGCTGGAGCAGGAGCTTGCGGAATTAAAATTGAAGCTGGAGCAAGTTCTAAAACAGAGCAATGATGTCACGAGTCAGCTCGCAAAGACCGAGGAGGAGGCTAGTAACTTGCGCAATGCGCTCGACGAGGCAAATTTCACAATATCCAAGAGTCAGCAAGATCGCGATACGCTCGACGGCGAGGTGAGCCGACTATGCTGCGCGCTCGATGATGCGCAACAGCAGATTACGGAGGCAAACGATCAAAAGAAGCTCCTTGAACAAAGGTTGGTAGAACTCGGTGAGGCTGCTTCCAAGATGCAAGTGCAGGACGCGGAAGCCGCATTGCGCAGCTCTGCGGAACTGGAAGAGCTCCGGGAGCAGCTCGAGCAAGCACGTGCTGCCCTCGACGGTGCGCGGCAAAACGCTGCGGATACACATGCAGAAAAGGAAAGTCTGGAACGTGACCTCGCTCAGCTTCGCGTCGAAAGCGAAGCCAACGAAGATGCTACAGTCCACGCGAGAAACGAAAAGGATTCCCTTGAGCATCAGGTAGGACGATTGCGTGAGTCACTGGAGCAAGTGCAAGACACGAACGCGCAAGAGCGCTCTTCACTCATGGCCGAAAACTCGAAACTTGAGGAACAGATTTCGCAGCTCCGCAATGCCCTTGCACAGACGCAAGAAGCAGTCACTAGTGGCCAAGCAACCCTTGTAGCCGAGAACGCGCAATTAGAAAGCGAACTGGAGGATTTGCGAACGCGCATGTCCCAGGAGCACCTGAGCAGCATGAAGAATAAGGTAGAAGTGGAGCGCGATGACCTGATGCGGCAGGTCGTAGAACTCCAGAACGCCTTGGCTCAGGCGAAACAAGAAGTCATTTCCCAGCATAGCACAAGTCAACCCGACGAGCAAGCGCCAGATTCACGAGGCAAACTCTCCGAAAGTAGCTTTGATGGTCCGTCGGTGTCAGAGCTCCAGATTGCTTTGGAGCAAGCTGAACGCGATCTGCAGGCCGCCAATCATTCCGTAAAGGAAGGCGAGACAGCCTCGGCACTTCTCAAAGAGGAGAAACAGGGCCTCGAGGCTCGACTTGCAAATGCTGTGTCGGAGGCAAGTACGCTCGCTGGGCAACTAGAGAACGTGATGGCAAATGTGCGCATCTCTGAAGAGGGCGCTCAGGAACTTCAAGCCAAAATAGACAAACTTGAAGGCGATCTCGCAATTGCGAAACGAGAGCGCGACGAGGAACTCCGTGCAAGCGAGGAAGAGGCCAAATCGCTACGAGATCAAATTGGCAATCTTTTTGCAGAGCGGGACGCGATGCAGGATAGCTATGCAGGAACAATCGCTAGTCTGGAGGAGGAACTGGCAAAGAGGAGCAATCTCGCAACAAAGGAACCGAGTTTTGGACATGAGAAGCCGGGCTCGGGTTTGCAATCTGCAGAGGAAGAGGAGAGCCCCGAATCGTTGCGAGCGCAAATCGAGGAGCTCTTTAGCGAGCGTGATGCGCTGCAAGACGAATTTGCTGCCGAGCTCCAGGCACTCCAAGGTCGTCTTGACGCCCAGCAGGCAGAGCACGAGGCAATGCTCAAGGAAGCCGTTGCTCGTGAGCGCCAGGCCGTCAACGATGCCTCGACGCTCACAATCAACGCTTTTCGGGATATGGCGGAAGAGTCAAGAGAAGATCTCGAAGAGGCCAAGACCGCAATTGCGTCGCTCAAGAGCGAGCTCGAGTCTGCGCAGCAGCGGCTCTCTCTTCTTGACGAGAGTACTCGAGATGGCCTTGAACATGCTATGCGTGTTGCCACGAGGGAGCTCGACCCGCCTGTTATGACGCGTGAGAAAGCGGAGCGCATGCTACGCATGTTGAAAACGATGGCGACAATGCTCCATGACGCTGGACGACAGTCAAAAGCGCAGCGTAAACTTATTGCTTCCGTCGAACACGGCATTCGCACTCATGCGCGACAACAACGGCAGCAGCCACAACAGCAAGGCAATGGTAGCGGCGGCGGCAACTTTTCCCTCGAAATGGAAGTTGCTGCCTTGCGCAGGGAGAAACAGGTGCTCGTACAGGCTTTCAAGCGGCTCGAATCCGGCCATAAGTCGAGCGCAGAGCACAAGCTGTCTGCTTCTACGGCACGACTCTTCCAGCTTCATGCTCCAGAGCTTGGCAAATTGCACAGCGCTTCAAAACGGCCCTTTACCTCGGGCGCAGTGGAAAAGGCATTAGCAAGCGTGGCACACGATACAAAGGCCGCACATTCGACGCCCCCAAAGACCGCCGCTACTGCGGGCGAATTACAAGGGTATACCATGAGCGGCGCGGTCGAAAAGAATCGCGCGGGCGAAACGCAAGATGAAGCGATTGCGCCGTCCACGTCCGATATAGCTTTTGCTCCTCATGCGAGTGCAGGAGACGATTTGCAAGATATTAGTCTCGATGATCTTGGGGGCGCAGACGAAAATGATGCTGCGGTCACAGATGCTGGCGTCTCAAACTCACAGTTTGACAAAACTGTAGCAAGCTCAGATGAGGGCACAGATCGGGGTGATCAGGTCCCATCAAGTCCAACGATGGACGACGCAATGGAGTGGGTGTAAGTGCCACCTTGGTAAAAAGAAATAGAAAGAATCATGGTATACTTTCTTTTCATAGCAGCTTGAGAGGACTCGCGTCATCACATGAAAAAAAAAAAGAATTTGATAAAAAGATCTTAGGCTCGTTTCTGTGCTGTGGGTTTGTGAGAGCGTCTGCGTTCACGCTCTCGCTGTGCCTTGGTGGCCTTAAAAAAGGCAACACTGTCCGGCTCCTGCGCCTGGACGCGCTCGATCTCAAGCTTGTCAAACTGCTCTCCATCGTCAAGTATGTCTTCATCATCGAAAGCCATCTTCTCTTCGCGAAGGCGCTGCGCATTGAGGTACCACGACTGAAAGTCCTTGAGAAGGCCAATCTTGATAAGGTCCCGTGTTTCAGAAAGACTTTCCTTCGTTCGACGCAACTCTGCATGTTCGTCATGAACGGTGCGAAACTCCTTTTTGAGTTCTTTAGCCTGCTTCATGAGAATAAATTCCTCCTCGTCAATGATTCGCTCATCTTCGGAGGCGAGCTTGCCCTCCGCAGCCTTTTGTTCCTCGCGAATCGCGTTGATCTTTGCGTGCATCTCATCCTGTTCTGCCTGCAGAGCGCGTAGCCGCTGTCGTTTCTCCTGCATCTGCGCAATGCACGCCTTGGCCTCGCGTTGGTTTTGTTGCAGCTCCTCATGCTCCTTGACGGCAACCATTCTCGTATACATTTTGAAAGCTGCCTCGCGATTGGCCGGAACCTGCGAAGGGTCAATCTGCTGAACCCGCGACGCCTTGCGGGCCGCGCCATCAGCATAGCCGGCGCCACCTTCTTGCTCTTCCAATGCATTCTCAGAAGAAACCTCGATATTACCGGTTTCTCCGTCGGACGAGGCTGCACCAGTGTCCGCGAGATTGGATGCCGGGGGTGAGGAAGACTCCGCATGCTTGGATTCCATGCCATCTTCGTCTCCTCCGGCAAGGCCGTCAGGAAGGTCCATCTCTTTCGGCCTGGCCCCAGGGGGCGCGTGACCAAGGCCAAAGCCACGTTCGTCTTCCTCCTCACCGACGAGGCCATCGTTAGCGGCTCCGCTATGGCCAGAATGGCTCAGATCTCCGGAACTTCCGGCACGAGAGGCAGGCGTTCCATCTCGTGCCTGGAATTGAAACTGTTGGCGTAGACGCTCTTCGACTTGTGCTTCGGCATGCTGAATGAGAAGCTTGAATTGGCGGAAGCATTCTTGCGCATGACGAACACTCTGAATGTCGATGGCACAGGCCTCTTCTTCATCAACGCTAGCTTCGGCAAAGCGTCGGACCTGCAAAGCAATATTGCGGCATTCCTCGGGCGTATACTCCTCGTATGAGACTCCGGAGCGATTCGCGAGCGCGTCATGCATCATTAGTTCCTGCTTGAGCTCGCGGATTTGGCGCTCGTATCTCCGCAGAAGCATGCCATCGTCACTCTGCACGTTTGCTGCAGCCTGGTTCTCGACGCGCATCATGCGTTGCGCCAATTTCAGGGTCGAGGTAGACTCTTCGAGGTGCTTGGCCTCACCCCAAATGCAAGCGATAAGGGAGGTGTTGCAATTTCCTCCAAGGGAATCCTTGAGGACGTTGGTAAGCTTGGTCTGGCGATACGGAATGTGTGAGCGGCTGCCAGAAGTGAGAGCGACCACGACCTGCTCCAGATATGTGAGCGACTTGTTGATGTAGCGCGACTCCTTGCGCAACTGTTCATCGATCTTTTCGCCAATGGCCTTTTTGAGGCGCTCCGAGCCAGCAAGGTCCACGAGATTGAGCTTGCTGACAATGACTTCCTCGGCGCGAAGGCGAGCCTTTTGCTCGACATGCAACGTAAAAATCGAATGCGAGCGGTTGGACTGTTTGTTCAGTTGATGCTCGGCAACAATGCGGTTCTCCTCGCCGCGAAAGAGGACGCGTAGCGCTTCTTCTTCATTGGCAACAACCTCGCTGGTAAGACCGCGAACTTGCATGGAGTGAGTGCGCGCATCCTCGGTGATTTGAAAGTCCTTGTCCGTGGCTGCGCCTTCGTCGTCTAGCAAATCGAAGATTTTCTCGTTGTAGATTTCCATAAAGGAAACAGACACAGTAAAGTCGTGTTGCGGTCGGTTTTCGATCTCAGCAAAGAGATGAGTGACGGCGCGCGGGATGATGCCTCGTTGGGCAAAATTGTGGGTATCACCCGTCATGGTAAAGGTCTTTCCTGCGCCCGTTTGTCCGTACGCCATAATCGTTCCGTTGATTCCTTCCATGACGCCATCAACAATGTGATCTGCAGCTTCGGCATAGATGGCCTCCTGCGCGCTATTGTGAAGCACCTTGTCGAACTGGAATCTCCATGTGTCTCTCCGGTTATCCATGGCCGAGCGGTCCGCTTGCTGTTCGACATCGCGTCGTTTGATGCGGATCGTATTCTTGCTCGTGTCCACCTGGATTTGGTCTTGCGAGAAGTTTGCCGTGGGTCTCGTACGCACCAGCACTTTGATGCATTCTTTCCGAGCCATACTTGCTTACGACACTTGAAAAGCGGCTTGCAGCACAAAAACTCAAGACTTGCTCGTGGCACGAAAGCTCAGGACTTGTCCGTAGCGCGAAAGCACGCGATTCGTCTACAGCACGGAAGCGTGCTCCGAAGCAAGTGCTTTCTCGAACTCGTGAGCTCGTCTTGCTCGTGCTTGCTTGCGTTGACGATTTCGCAAGTGTCGATTTTGGATGCCGTCTGCTGCGATTGCCGAGATTGCTACGCACGTACGTATGAATGAACAGCAAAGGAGAAATGAAAGCAACCACCGCTGCCCAAAATCGCCTCGAGCGCAATTTCCTTTTTCTTGGATCTCGTTCGCCCTCTTTTCTCGCACGTAGGCTCCTCCTTCTCCAGCCGGAACCCGCCTTACCAACCAGCCGCTCCCTAGCACTTTGAGTGCCCGAGGCGCGCTTTCCCCCAAACCGGCCGCGCGGCCAGATGTTTTGCCACGCTCCAAGCTCTCCAACTCTGCAAGCTCGACGTTCCTCTTTCACGAAGAGGAGGAGTAAGCAGAGACAGAAACAGAAGCAGAAGCAGAAGCAGAAGCAGAAGAAGATGAAAATGAAGAAAAAGAAGAAGAAGTAGAAGAAGAAGAAGAAGAAGAAGAAGAAGAGCCTGAGCTGAGGTTCCGAGTCATCAACGGCTCGTAGCCCAGCGCACACCCTCTCGCGCGCACACCCCCAGCGCACACTAGTGCACACTGGGTCCCCGAGGACGCCCGTCGAGCCCGCGCTTTCCGCTTGCTGCAGCGGGAGACCGGAAACGAGGGCCGCGCCCGATCCCGAGCCGGAGCCGGCGCCGGCGCCCGCGCGCCCGCGCGAGCGGAGCATGACGAGGGGCGTCGCGCGGCGGTCCTCGCGCAGGCTGAACGCGAAGCGCGGCCGGCCCGATGCGGATGGCGAGGCGGCGCCCGGCGAGGGCTTCAAGCGCCTGCGCATGCTGGCCGCGCTCGTGAGCGACAACAAGACGGGCTCCGGCAGGCGCAGCAAGCGCAAGGCCGCGGCCGCCGCGGGCGCTGCCAAGGCCGCGTCCTCCTCCTCCTCCTCCTCGTCGTCCTCCTCCTCTCCGGCTGCGGCCGCCGCCGAGCCCCGGCGCGCCAAGAAGGCCGACGCTGCAGAGGAGGACGGGGAGGAGACGCAGACCGAGGCCGCACAGGCGAAGACGGTCAAGGGAAAAAAGCAGCGACCCGACAGGACGCGCGGAAAGGCGAGCAAGGTCGGCAACGATGACGACGGCGATAGCGATGATGTTGGTGAGGAGAGGAAGCGAGCCAAGGGCGCGAAGCGGCATGACGCAAAGAGCGCGACCGAAAAAGCAAAGGGTGCTGTCTTAGCTCGCAAAATGAGCGAGAATGACAATGCTGAAGACACCATTGAGGATCGCAAAGTTTCTCATGCAAGCGTCCCGACCGCCATCAAAATAATAAAAGATGAAAGTGGTGCCGAAATTGCCGTCGCCGCCGCCGCCGCCGCCGCCGATCCCACAATTACTACTGGTGGCATTGCCAGTACCAGTTCCAGCGCCAACACCAGTGGCAATATCGAGGACAACACTACCATCGAGGACATCAATACCATCGTCAACGATGCAAAGGACGGCAATAATGACGCTCTCCAAAACAAAAGCAGCAGCAGCAGCAGCAGCAGCAGCAGCGGCAGCAATAATAATGAAAGCAACAGCAACAAGAATAACAACAGCAATAGCATCCGAGAGGATGCTTTTGATCAAGAGTCTCCGAACAATAAGACTGCCTCCACAGACAGCAATATCATTCGTGGCAGCAAAGATGGTCTCGATGACAGCGGCGAGGCGATCTTGACTCAGTATGAAGGGGTACCCTCGACGGCACCTCCAAGCGCTGATATCGAGCATACTTCAAATTCTGTCGACATTGGCATGCTCGAGCCTCTCGAGATCACAACGACCAAAGTCATCAACGAGGTTCAGGCGAACGAAAAGACTGAAAAGAAGAAGGCGCGCAGGTGCAGATTTGAAGGGTGCGCACGCGGTGCCAAGACTGGGGGATTCTGCACCGCGCATGGCGGTGGAACGAAATGCGTCGAACCAGGGTGCATGAAGAATGCGCAGCTTTATGGAAAGTGCAAAGGCCACGGAGGACGTCGCTCTTGTACCGAAGATGGATGTACGAATGGTGCCGAGACGGGAGGAAAGTGCAAACGTCATGGTGGCGGTCGTCGCTGCGACGAGCCATTGTGCGACAAATCGGCTATTACCGGCGGCAAGTGCATGCGGCACGGCGGCGGTCGACGCTGCAAGGTTACAGACTGCACCAGAGCCGACGCTGGTGGAGGCGTGTGCATTCGCCACGGCGGCGGGCGACGATGCAACATGGAAGGATGCAACAATTCAGATCAAGGTCAAGGTTTTTGCAGGACTCATGGTGGCGGTAAGGTTTGCAAGATCCCTGATTGCTCCAAGTATGTGATTGCAAGAGGACTTTGCTTTCGTCATGGCGGGGCGAAAAAGTGCCAAGTGCCAGGGTGCGATAATCAGGATCAGGGCCGCGGAAAGTGTCGTGGGCACGGCGGGGGTAAGCGTTGTGCCGTTGCAGGTTGCGAAAAGAGCGCCCAGCGTCGTGAAAGGTGCTGGAAGCACGGTGGCGGCAAGCTCTGCGACGTACCGGGATGCCGCCGTGCGGATCGCCGTGGCGGCAAATGCAAGATACATCTTGGATTGGAAGCCACCGATAGCGCGGTCGCTTGAGAGTATTATTTCGTCTCAGTGGGTCTGTAGTTGGTGACTCTCTTAATTTTTCTCTCGACAAAACTCGCCGTTTATTTCCCATTCATTTATACCTATTTTTATTAAGTCACTGGCAACTAACAGCTGATGATAGCATATCACGAGTTTTGATTATCAGAGACTGATGGAAAAACAAAGGTACAAGCAAGGCATCATCAAAATGAATTTTAACCCATATCGCTCGACTCGTCCATGTCTCGCACGTTGTAATTGCGAATTCGCTGCGAGCCAATCTGGACCTGACCGCGGCCCGGACCTGTGACAGGCCGGCGCCGACGAGACGAACTTGCTGCGCTTGAAGGAGCCTGCGGAGGGTCTGCTGGAACGTTGTGCACGGAATTACGATTTAGTTGATGATGACCATGCGGCGAAGACATATCACGCTGGCCAACCTGCCCAAGGCGTTGACGAGCCTCGGCAAGGCGATCTCGCGCGGAGATTGGCCCAGATGCTGTCGGCCGGGAGTCCACACGAGCTTTTGCTGAAGCAGGTCGCGCGTCTGAAAATGCAAGACGACTCTCGCCAACGATTCGCAGTGGATTTTTTGATGGGGATGAGCGAGGGGTGTTTGAAACGATTTTCTCTCCAAGGTCATCGCTTTCGTTTACAGCAGCTTGGGCCTGTGCAGCTCGAAGTTGGAGCTTGAGCGTGCGATTTTGGGCGACCAGCTGCTCGAGAGCGAGTTCCACGCTGCGGATTTTACTTTCGAAAGTCGCTGCAACCTGACGCTCCACTTGATCGAGCTGATCTGTTGTGACGCTAGACCGAGACGAATGTTTGAGCTCGGCACGAAGTTTGTTGGCCAAATCGGCAAGGCGGTCGCGTTCCTCCGCGACCTGTTCAACCTCCTTTCGCGTGAGGTCTAGCTCACGATTAAGGCGGCTGTTTTCTGATGTGAGCGTTGCAACTTGAGACTGCAAAGAAACAGTTATTTCTTCGCTCGGCCCGGGACCATTACGAGTGGCCATGGTTCGCGTTGGATGGTGCGAACTTTCGTTTTCACTCAAAGTCTGTGTCTGCAAAAGACCAATCTGGTGCTCCTGCGTGCGAAGAAGCTTGCGAAGAAGTCTCGTTTCTGCAGCTTCGTCAGAGGGAGTGAGGCCCTGGTGTTTTTCCCGCTCAGCGACAGCCTGAAGGTGAGCAATGTAGGCGTGCAAATCTTTTGCCTGCTCGCGAAGAAGCAGGCATTCGCGCCCAACGATATGTTCAGGCCGACTTTGCGAGCCATTTTCGTTGTCCCGAGGTTCTATTGGGCTCGTCTCGTTCTGCATTTCTTGCAATTGCATGGCCATAGATTCCATCTCGGCGCGCATGGCGCGCAGAGCAGAGGCAAGCGCGTCCTTCTCCCTTTGAAGACCAGCGTTTGCAATCTGCAAGCGTCCAATTTCCGCCGTCTCCTCCGCAGCAGAGGTGACAGTCATGGAGCTGAGAGGTGACGGCGGACCAAGGTCGCCGTCGAACGTGGGCGAGCTTTGTGCGTGCCCTTTTGATCCCGATAAAGTCCTCATACCACCACCACTACCGCCGCCACCACCCAAAGAAGATTTCCATGCTCGAGAGCGCATCTCCTCTTGCACGGCAGCAACCTGTGCGCGGAGTTCGGTGACGGTCGTCTGCAGCGTCTCAATGACGCTAGCTTGCTCTCGGTTTTTGGTCTCCAGTGTCTCGCAGAGATGCTTTTCTGCATCACGCGATTCGTCCCTTTGTGCCAAAGCCTGCGCCTCTGCAAGCTGGTGCTTTGCATCTTCTGCATCATCACGAGCGCGGTTGGCTTGATCAAGTGCAGCGGCGACGCGTTCCTGGGCAACTTTGAGATCCTCTTGTGCGCGCGCAACCTGTGATTCAAGAGAGCGAAGCTTGGCAGTTTTTCCCGCCAATTCAGTACGAAGTTTCGCTGCGTCAGAGTCACGGCGCGACGATCCCGTGGAGATTTCGTCACGGAGGGATTCTATTTCACGTTGTTTGACCGCAAGCTGCTCCTCGTAGTCCCACTTTGCTTTCGTAAAGTCAGAGCGCGAGGTCTCCAATTGAGTCTCTGCTGCGCGGAGTTTATCAGCGAGCGCACTCAAACGGTCCTCAAGTCCCGAGGTCTGGGAGCGCAGGGCCTCGTCGCGTTTGGCCTCTTGGCGCTCAAGTTGCGCCTCATAGTGCTCCTTTTGCTGGACGAAAGCTTGCTCTACGGCGTGCAGCGAAGAGAGAAGGTCGGTCATTTTCGTTTCGTGCTCGTCGAGAATGCTTTGTTTGAGGTCCTTTAGGTCGGCCACTTCGCTCTCGAGCTCTTCGATTCGAGCATCCTTGAGACGTTGCGTGTCTTCCAGCTCCCACACGAGTTGTTTGCACCGCTTTTCACTTGCGTCAAATTGGGCGCCAAGTTCTGCGGCTCTGTTTTGCGCGGCATTTTTCGCGGCGCGCTCGCGCGTCTGTACCTCGGTCTGTTGCTTGACGCGGTCCTGGAGCTCTTTGTTGGCATTTTGGAGCTCCTCGATACGATGTTCGTAGTCCCGGTACCGCTGTCGAGAAAGTTCGTCATAGGTGGCAGCCATTTCGCGACGCTGGGCCTCGAGATCGTTATCCTTTTCTTGAAGGCGGTGTTCAAGCTGCGCGAGTGCCTCTTCGAGTGCGAGGCGTTCTTTGCGATGTCTTGTCTCCAGCGCGACACGGCCACCTTCCATATTCGTGCGAAGGTCGGCAAGGCGGCGCTCGTGAGCGTCTTCATTTTCGCGGGCACGAACTGCGGCGGCCTCGAGCTGGGCCTCGAGATCGTCAATCTGCATGCGGAGCTCGCTCGCCTCGGCCTCTTTGTCGCCAATAAGTTCCTTGACCTTGACAAACGCGGTGTCGAACTTTTCAAGTTCCGCGTCGCGGTCGGCAATAAGTTGGAGATTGTAATTGAAATCCTCGCTGAGTTTAGCGAACTTTTCCTCGGCTACGCGAAGTTGTTCGTCTTTGCCGCGGAGGGTGCGTTCCAGGCTTTGAAGTCTGAATTCGTTCATCTCCTGAAGCTCGCGTTGCTTTTGTTGGATGAGCGTTTCGAGGTCGTCGCCGTGAATACTGGTACGGCCTGCGGCCCTCTTGCCGTTGACTGGCTCGGCCGTAGCAGATTTGTCTCGCGAGATTTGTTTGTGTTTTGTTTGTGCAGAGAAATCCTCATCGATCTCCGATCCCTCGTCTTGGTCTTCTTCTTCTTCATCGTCGTCGTCGTCGTCGTCGTCGTCATTCTCGTCGTGGGTGAACCCTCGGTGCCGCGTGTTCTCGTCGCGATTCCTCGTGCGACGGGGCCTGTTACTGTCTGCCGAAGCGAACGAGAGGTCGCCAAGGATAGAGGCTGCGGCAGCGGCGGCTTCTGCAGCGCGGTCCTGATCGCCCGCGCGCCTTTCCGCGGCCCCAAGCCGCGCGTCGCGCGGCATATCGCCCCCCTTGGAAAAAAAAATTATCAACAGAGAGAGAGAGAGTGAGAGAGAGAAAGGGGTTTGGGCGCCCTGACCTTTCTTTAACCGTAAGTTGCGTAAATGAGGGACGTCTTCTCGCTGAGAAGGGGATTATGCGATGCGTGGAAGAGAAAAGGCGGAGAAGCTTCGTCGACATGCGTGGTAGTAGTCACCGTGTACACCTAGGTGTAGAAGTATAGAATGGAAATGAGTTGCTCACGGCCAAAAGCTTCAGCGCGTCTCATACGCCTTGTTTTACGAGGCAGAAGCGCATCTGCTTCTACCCTTTGGAAATGAAGAAGAGGAGAGCAAGCGCGATGGTGTAAGTCTGTTTTTCTTTGGCAAGAAAAAAGGGTGAGACCGAGGTTTCGGAAAAAAAATGATTGGCTGATGGAAACTACTGAAAAAGGGATACTTGCGGGGCACCGCCATCAAGATATTGCCAGCAAGACGGTGGCCTCCACGCCTTGGGCGGAGCAGAGAATACTTTGGCAATAGCCTGTAGAGCTGCACCCATCATGCAGGCCTCTGGGACATTAAAACCTTCCTTGCAAAAGAGGATAAGTGCGCGCATGGACAAATTCTGCGCTTGACAGACATTGAACAGGGCACTCAGGAGACCCGCTTTGAAGACGGGTAACCTTGGCGAGCTCGCTACATCGAGAGGCGGGATGCCTGTTTGATGGAGCACATTGAGGTCCTCGGGCGAGACGGCGTCGGAAGCCAGAAAACGAAACTCGTGCATCATGACCTCTTTTTCAAAGTTTGCGCTCGAGTCAGATCCAGCAAGAACCAAAATTGAGGCAAATCCGTGCGTGGAGATCCAGGTTGAGAGCTCTTCTGCAAATTCTGCAGATGCGCCCTCCACGATTGGCGCCCTGATTTGCAACAAGGTGATCTTTCTGGAGGCAATACGATAGATTTCGATGCTGCTACACAGCTGGCCCTTTTCTGCGCCCTCGCATACATCAAGTGGGTCGACCCCTGCCATGGGAAGCACATGCGACGAGCGCAGTGCGCCGACCTTTTGCGCCTCCTCGCCGGCAGTCTTTTCTGGACGGGAGTTCGCCGTGTTCATGACCAAGTCCATGGCCATTTGTCCAACGTTGCCCAGCGAGACGGCCGGGACTACAAGTAGGTCGCCGCGCAGGGCGTCTAGAGATGCGCTTCCCCATGCCGGGGCCGCTGCAAACTCCATCTTTTTCTGCGTCGGATAGCTTCTTTGCTCTTGTTTTGCGCGATGGTGTTTGTTCGGGCGTTGCAATGGTATTCACAATCAGTCCAAGTCATCGAACAGAGCCTATGGAACGTTTAGAACGGTTCTGGAAGAATCGATCATCATGATCATCGTCGTGTGATAATCTCCTAGGGCCAAGGCGCTGACGGTTAGAATCCCTCGTCATAAACGCTACTAAGATATAATCTGGTCAGGCGTTGCAGGCAAACACGAGTTTGCGAAGCGACAATTGACTTTTTGAAGACTTTTAGCGTGGCTTTCGAGATAATCTCGCTTTACGCAGGTCAATCTTTCTCTCACTTCGTTGTTTTTGAACTTTCTTCTCGCTGTTTGCTCGTCCATTTGTGTTCGAGGCATTCAGACCAAGATCATGTGTGAAGAGCCACATTACCTCATCTCTTGATCGAAGGATGCTTCTCCCCCACCCCGACTCTTTGTCTGTTTGAGATGTGTGGTATCTTGATAAAGAGACATCTGGCTCAAAGGAGTGTTCTACTGCAACAAACGCTGCCTGCAGTCCCTACTTTTAGTATAGCGAGCGGCGAGGATTTGGTCGAGTAGAAAGCCAAAAGAAGAGTTTGCCCTCTTCATGTTTGTCCCGTTCTTGTATGGATACGTTGTAGTCCCGAGACAAGATTTCGAGAATCTTTTTCAAGTGAAGTTATCATACTCGTTCAAGTCCCCGAACGGCAACGCCAGCTGAGGTCCAATCTTCATTAAAGCCGAACGTGCGATGACGTCTTGGCGAGGTATTTCACTCCACCCTGTTTTCGCTGATAAAGTTCCAGATGAATTTCACTCGTCAGCCCTCTCTACGGCAGCAAGTTGGGCCATGCCCGAGAACTCACGCGTACTGTACGCGGCGAACATGCTCGGCAAGCCCAACTTCATCAACCACAGGCGCGATGTGCCGGCGAGGTGCTCCTGCTTTTCCCGCCAAGCTAGCTAGCTGCAAGTCGCAGAAGTCGCGGCAAGGTGCAGAAGTCGCGGCGAGTGGAGTGGAAAAATCGTGCGCCAAGCACGCAAGGATGCAGGCCAAGCTGCTGGCCATGGAGGAGGAGGCCGCCAAGCTCGCCGCCGGCGGCGACGACGACGACGACTTGGGCGGCGGCGACGGCGAGGCCGGCAACGCGGACGCCGGCGGCGAGAACGGCGCGGGCGCCGGACAGAGCGCAGCGGGCGCGGCAGCCGTGGGCGCCGGCGGCCCCAGCGGCGGCCCCAGCGGAGCCGGCACGGGCTCTGGCGTGGGTGGTAGCGGCGGCGACGAGACCGGCGAGGGTGGCGACGCGGCGGGCGATCGCGAGATCTTCGTCGGGAATCTGCACGACGACGTCGGGCCGCAGGACCTGAATGATTTCTTCAAGGACTGCGGTACGGTGAATAGAATTACGATCCTTTGCGATAAACACACGGGCCAGTCGAAGGGGTTCGCCTACATGGAGTTTGAGGAACCGGAGGCGATCGACCTCGCACTCGAGCTTAACGAGACGGAGCTTATGGGCAAGGCGATCAAGGTTTCGCGGAAACGCAAAAACGTGCCACGGCATCAGCTTGGCCGCGGCCGCGGCCGAGGACGTGGCGGCTTTCGTGGTCGAGGCCGTGGTGGATTCAGAGGCGGAAGCAGAGGGCGAGGCCGTGGTCGGGGCCGCTTTCAGCCGTACTAGAGCCTCGCCATGTCCCTGTTACACCTCACCTCTTACCCACCTACGTACTTTTCCATCTGTCTGATAGCCTTCAACGCTTTGATTTACTGATTGATGTGCCCTCCCGCAAACCAAAGACTAAAGTAAAAAAAAAATATGAAAAATCCAACGATGCAAAATTTCGCTTTCAATCTTTGCGCCTTCTCTTCTTTTTTTAGAAAGGGTTTGAATGGTCGTCTCTCTTGTCTCGGATAGAATTCAAGCGATCTCGTGCTCAATCTTTATTTCTTGTTTTAATTCTTTATTTTGATGCTCAATTGTCCTTGTGCCGCCCGTAGAAAGCAGCAGCTTGATGGACTGCGAGCGCACCAAAAGTCCGTGCTTGTTAGGACACCTACATGCACGCAAGCAGAAGAGCAAGCGAGAGAACAAGCAACGAGCAATCATCGTCACACTTCTTTGCGAGAATAGAGGTTTCTGTTTTTTTATTTTTTGTTTATAACATCACATGCTCGCTTTGAGAAGGGAAGAAGGGAGTGTGGGGTGAGTTAGGAAGGAAGGTAGGGAAGGAGCTGATCTTTAGTAGTGTAAGACCAATCTTGCTAGGCAGCATAAAAGCTAGTACACGCCTCGTAGACACACATCAACAAAGCAAACACAGATAAACGAAGGTTGTCCCAACTTTTGAAAGCCTGAAAAGTGCAGCCGCAGGCATACTCACGGCAAGAACTGCTACTCTCGCCAATGCTGCCGATGCCGCTGCTGCTGTCTCTGATACCTTTGCAAGCTGGTCTGCAAAAGAGAAGGAAAACCTCGTGAGTTAGTGGAAGGCTGGCACACTGGCACGGCGCGGCGCGCGTTCACCTGCAAATGACTTTTCCGCCATTGCAGCACAGTCGAGTGCCGAGGAAGGCCTTTCGACGCGATCCTGGTCATCCTCTGCAGTATCTTCTCCCACATCGTCAGCTTCTCCGGAATTACCATCGTTGAGATTGCCGTTGTTGTCAGCTTCAGGCGTAGCGGTCGGGTTGCCATCGGGACCAAGCTGGCTAGAGCTAGAGCCAAGTTGCCCAGCTTCAACGGCAAGCTGCTGGGCAGCCATCATCGCAGCGAGGTGGCGCTGCTCCGGCGGCGACATCATCGGGCCCGGCGCGCCGTACATCATCGACGGCGAGTACACATATCCTCCAGGGCCAGCGGCAGCGGCAGCGGGACCAGCACCATACGCAGCACCACCATGCGGAACAACAGACGCCATCGGGGACGAAGGCGGAGACGACGGGTAGTATGGGCCGTAGTAGGCGGCATGGCCGTAGGCAGCAAAGTCCATCGCGGACTGAGCGCCTGGGGAGCCCGGGAAGTACATGGCGGGCATTTGTTGCCAGCCCGCCGTCGGGGAGCCCTGCGCCCCATACATGAGAGGAGCAGACGCCATGATTGGGGATGGCCCTCTAGGGTTATTTGAGAACTTGCCCCAATCTAGACGCACAGCCTGCGATCCGAGCATAGTGCCCCGAAGGGTGTCGATGGCACGCTTGGCCTCCTCTCGAGTGGAGAACTTGACAAAGCCGCAGCCCTTGTTGGGCGGAATCTTGATGCTTTCAATGGATCCGCAGCACTCAAAGTGGGCTTGAATGGCGTCGGCGTTGACATTCGGGTCCAAATTACCAATGAAGACCGTAGTTCGCGGGGCCGGTCTGCCTCCTCCGCTACTCGGTGGGCTTTGTTCTGCGTCCGAGGTCGCTTCGGGCTGGTCCGCATCTTGGCGAGCATTGGCAGAGGCTTCACCGGTCGCCGGTTCACGCTGCGTAATTTCTGCGCCTGCAATTGTAGATTTTTCTTCGTCTTTAGCCTCGTTCTCAGCCACCGGTTTTTTCTGAATCGTGGAGACGGCAATGGAGTCGTGCGTTACGTTCGGGGCGTTGAGATCGTCGGAGCCATGCGATACTTCGGAAAAGGATCCGCTTCGGCTGCTCAAAGTGCGCGACGAAAGGGAGGAGACTGAGGTTGCCCGCATGTACGCGGGGGGTTCAGCGTACGGTGTGGTGTTGTTACTATGGCGCGGGCTATCGTGCCGTCTAGAGGATTCGCCGTTCGACGAAGACTGCCCCTCGGGCCGACGTGCCGCAGGGCCTACCCGCACGCGCCGCCCATCAATGAGAGCGCTTTGCATGGCACGCAGAGCCTGCCTGCAATCGTCCTGCGACTTGAAGCGGACAAAGCCGTATCCCTTGGAGCATCCCGTATTGGCATCGAAGAGGACATTAGCGTCTACACAGGTGGCGAACTTTTCTGCAAAGACAGCCTTGAGCGTTGCGCTGGTCGTTTCGGGCGCGAGGTCTCCGACGTAGAGTGAGAGATGGCTGCGACTGCGAGGGGACGGCGACGATCCCGCAGATGTGGGGGCATTGGAGGTCGAGGTCGCGTCTGATTCGTTGTGATCTGCGGAATGCTGGCGTCGACGGCGCGATGAGTTGTTGTTCCCGCTGCCATTGCTTCCGCTGCTTCCGCTGCCGCCCTTTCCCCAGTTCAGCCGATAACAGAGGTTGGTGCCGGGAATTGGCTGTCCATTAAAGGTCTCGAGAACGTGGCGCGCGGCTGCGTGCGAGCTAAATTCAATGAATGCGTAGCCGGCAGGTAGCCCGGTGCTGTTATTGCGCATCATGCGCACGCGGGCTACCTCTTGCGTGGACGCAAACAGGTTGAGCAGATGGCCTTCGTTCCACGTGGGCTGAATGGAGCCCATCCACAGCGTGCAGGTTTCTCCGTGCATGACGTGTTGTCGACGAGGTCTCCGCTGCTGGTGCTGCTGGTGCTGTTGTTGCGGTTGCTGGTGCTGTTGGTGCTGCTGCTGCTGCTGCTGCTCTGTCTTGGACTGCACTTTCTCTTGGAGGGCTTGACCTTGCTCCTGGCCCTGGTCCTGGTCCAGGTCCTTCTCCTGCTCGGGCTCCTCGTGCTGCTTCTCAACCATCATGAGCTCGTCCGTGCGCCTGCACGCCCGCCCGCCCGCCCGCACGCTCGCTCGCGTACGTGCTATACTTTTGCGTACTACTTGTTGCACACGCGGACTTCTGTCTGGGTGCACCCCGTCCTCGCTGCTCGTACCGGCGCTACTTCTGCTGCCGCTGTTTCTGCCGCTGTTTCTGCCTTCGACGCTTCTTCTGCTGCCGAAGCCCGCGCGTCTCGCGCCGCTGCTGCCAGCTGCTGCTGCCGCCCCCGCCGGACCGTCGCGTCCGCTGCTGCGCGCGTCGCGGCCTGTCGCGGCGAGGCCTCGCGCGGCAGTCCGAAAGGTAAAAGGTAACCCGGTAAGGTAAACAAACAGGCGCAAGCTAGCTAGCTACAAAGCGAGCGACGCCGCGCGGTGCCTCTCACAGGCCCGCCGCGCAGAGACGAGGCGCCGCGGCCTCGCGCGCGCCCGCGCTCCGCCCCGGACCTGCTCTGCTCCTCGTCGCTCGCGATGGCCCACCCAACCACGCGGGCGCGAGGTACAGAGCAGAGCGCCTGACGGAGCTCGCTCGCGCTGCTGTGCTCGACCAAATCAAATCAAATCGAATCGAATCGAATGGGCAGAGAAGGATAGAATCCTGTCCTCGAGAGAGCGGCGGCGCCGCGGCAGCGGTCGGCCGCGCAGGCACGCTCGCAGCTCGCTCGCGCCTCGCTCCCTGCCTGCTTCCCGCGCAGCTCGCGCGGCCGGCCTGGCTGGCGTTGCGCCCGCTGCGCTCGCTGCGCTCGCGCGGCTCGCCTTGTGTTGCGTTGCGTGTGTGCACGTGCCGCGTCGAGGACTCGGCACGTGCAGCGCTTTCCCTCGCTCGCAGGCGCTCCCTCGCTCCCTCGCTCGCCCGCCGCCGGGCTGCTGGAGACCGGCTGCCGGGCTGTCCGCGCGCGGCCAGGCTGCGCTGCCGGGCGCGCGAGGGCAGGGCGCGGGTCACGGCGCGCGGTCGAAGCGAGTCTGCGCGGCGGTATGGTGGGCGTTGCGTTGCGCCTTGGCGAGCTCGCGGAGGCAAGCTAGGCAGTGACTGCGGTGCAGCGCGTGCAGCGACGCGCGCGAGGGTAGCTACGAGTTTGTGCGCGGCCCCGCGCACACTGGGCTTTGGCGCGCGAGCAAGTGCGCTATGGCGCCGCCGCAAGTGCGCTATGGCGCCGCCGGCCCTTGCTGCTCGCGCGGCCGGAAAGCATGATGGCTCCAGCCCGCACGCAGACCTCGAGCACGCGCACACGGCCTCGCTCCCTCGCCCGCTCGCGCCCACTTGGACCCGCGCACACGCCCTGTCCAGGCCGGCCGCCAGGCCGAGCGGCAGGCGACGGACCTGCCCTGCGCGGCCCGCTACCCCGCGCGATCGCGTCGCGAGGCTGGGCCCGGGGCAGCGCGACGACTCGACTCGACTCGACTCGACTCGACTCGACTCGACTCGGCCGGGATGGGCGGTGCAAGGGAAGGAGGCGCTTGTACGTACATACGTACGTACATACTGCAGTGCATACTACAAACACTTGACTCGCGCATTCTTTGCGTTGCTGCTACTACCGGAATGGAATGGAATGGAATTATGATGGATGGCGCGATACTTGCCGACAGACGCTCCGCGGCGTCCAGCCTCCTTTTCTGGTGGTACTCGAAGCCGCCTTCGGCCCTCCGCTCGGCTTGCGTGCGTGCGTACGTGCGTGCGTGCGTGCGTGCAAGCTGCTTCGGCTTGGCTGGGCTTGGCCTGGCTGAGTTTGGCTCGGATCCACTCCACTCGGCTCGCCTTGATCGGCTCGGCGCCCGCGAAGGTATGCGGTGCCTGCTGCACCAAATCGCACTCTCGACCCGAGCCTTGACCGCCTTCTTCTCCTCCTTGAGCTCTCGTGGGCCTCGGCACGCGTCGATCGCAGCGCATCTCATCTCATCTCATCATCTCACCTCACAACACATCATTTCGACGTTACAGCCGTCATCACCTGGCTGAGAAAGGGAGCTGACTGACTGTTAGTGAGACCAGAGATCGCCAATGCAGGACGGCCAAGTTGGTCGTGTGGTTGCTGCTGCTGCAGCAGCTGCTGCTGCTGCTGCAAAAGAGGTTGTTGTTGTGATGCCTTGAGCTTGAATACACTCACGGTCACCCACTCACTCGCTCGCATCAGATCACTTACGCTGCTGTGCTGCGCCTGTGCGTGAGGAATGCGCATACCGGGGCGGAAGACGTGGACTGGGAGAAAACGGCGCGTGTGCTTGTGCGTATACGTGTGCGCGTGCGCGTGCGCCGCAAAGGCGCTGTGAAAAGCGCTTGCGGCCGCGGCGCTGCCAATCTGAACGCGAAGGCAAGGGAGCAAGCGAGCAGCGATGACAGATGGTATGGTATGGTGGTATCGTATGGTATGGAATGGGATGGTATGGTATGATTCACAGTCAGTCTAGGCCAGCTGGAGAGGGAGAGGCGAGGAGGAAGTAAAGGAGAAGGAAGCCGCAATTGCCATCGAACCCAACAGGATCCAAGCGAATGCTATGGGCATGAGAATGAGAGAGAGAATGAGAATGGCATCGGAGTTCCGGATCATTCAAGGCAGATCAGAGACTTGCTTTGCGTGTGATTGATTTCTTGATTGGTTATTTGTTTTTATTGAATTGTACAGCAGCCACCTCCAGCCTGCGTCGCGGGGCCAGGCGTCATGTTTGGAGAAGAAGCCTTTTTGGTGAGGCCGCTCCCAGGAGCCCGAAACGCAGGATTCCGAAGACACGTGTCGGCCGCAAGCGAAAATATCTTGTCCACGTTGAACATTTCCTTGGCAGAACACTCAACAAATCCAATGGCGCCGACTTCTTCGGCGAGCTCGTGCAGCTCTTCAGTGGAACGCCCGAGAGCCTCTTCATTCTTGAGATCGTGCTTGGTGCCCACAAGAATAAAGGGCTTGTCCGGACAGTGTTTGATAACCTCAGGAATCCACTTCTTTTGCACATTCGTGAGCGATCGGTCACCTGCCAAAGAAAAGCACAGCAAAAACACATCTGTCTCTGGATACGAGATGGGACGCAAATGCTGCGCAAGGGAAAGCGAAAGCACATCACGTGGATCAGAGAGAACCGGCACGATCGTCGTCGTTGCATGTGTCGCATCCGTGCATGTTTGAATGTCAGAATCATGTCCATTCGCCTAGAACGCATTTTATCTCCAATAGGATCGCTCTTACTCGCACGTCCATCATCTCAGACTTACATCATACTCCTCTTGCCCGGCCGTGTCCCAGAGTTGCATCAAGAACTCCTTATTATCTGCTCGAATGACCTTCTCAAAGTTGTCAAAAACCGTGGGCACATACTCTGTTGGAAACTTGCCCTGCGAGTAGCTGATCAACAAACTCGTTTTGCCAACAGCACCGTCGCCAACGATGACCACCTTGATCGTGTTCATGGCATCGTCGATGGTCGCCTTGCGAGACGACATGGTTGTCACTTGGCTCCGCAAGAAATTCTCCTTGCTCAAGCCAAACGTTCGCAATTATTCGCTTTGGCGACTCCAGGTTGTCTTGCCTCGCGAACGCCGCCGCCCAGGCGAGGTCCCCTTGCACGCACGCCTTCTAAGCGTCGCGCGCCCTCTTTTTCCCCCTCCTTTCTGCACCAGCTTAATTTGCTCGCGCGTGCCGCGATTTCCCGACGCGTGCACGCTACCTCCCCTCTCCGCGCCTCTGCGCAGGCTCGAGCTCCCGCGCGCCAGGGTTCCGACGGCCGCTCGCGGCGGGGCCGACTCTCCCTCCTCGCGCTCACGCGTAGGTCCCTCGCCGCCTCGCCGCCGCTCGGACGCCGCGCTCGCGACTCGATCGTGGTCGTCCGTCTCGTCTCGTCTCGTCTCTTCCGGTCTGCTGGGGCTGCTCTCGCGACTTGCGGTGCACGCGCCGTTTCCCCACTTGCCGGCCCCTTCCACAAGTGAGCTATCTCCGCATTCCCCACTTGCGCAGCGGTCCACCAATGGCAATATACTTCGCACGCGGCCGACCGACCGGGTGGGTACACACCCCGACATAGGGACAGAAACCGCAGTATTCGTAACGTTTTGTAACGGAGCGTGTGCGTTACGCTCTACGAGTGCTGATGGATGGATTGATTGATTGACGAAACAGAGCGGAGCTCGGGCGGGCGCCGCACGGGCGTGCGGCGCTTCGCGGAGCAAGAGAAAAGGACGTCTGGTCGCGAGCGGCGACCGAAAAGGTCCTCTGGACTGGTGTTGGGCTCGACTGGACCAGGGCTCGGTTGAGGGAAACTCTTGTTGCAGTGCAGATGGCCGTCTCAACAACAACAACGGCAGGGCTAGAGAAAACCGCGACGACGAGGACGCCGACGCCGACAACGACAACAACAAACACCACTGGCGTGCAGAATTCCTGGGCAGGAGCGTCTGCAGCGGGCACACGACCGCTAATGCGTAGCATCGATGTGTCGCTGGCAGAGCTGCGCCGTGGCCGCGCAGACTTTCAGGAGATGCGTCGCGCAGCAAGGTCGCGTGCGAAACGTGCAGCGGCGCCCACAGAGATGGAAGCGCCAGGCGCAGTCTTTCACGTGCAAAACGTGCAACCTGACCGATCAAAGATCGTCGCAAACAACGCAAACGCAAACACCACCACAGCAACCTGCAACGGCAAGATTATATCAGACCCGGCACTGTTGGTTGAGATTGCAGGAATCCGAGAAATGATCGCCAAACTCGAGACACGCCACGAGGCACAGCGCCCACCGCCAGAAAGGCCCGCCAACGCTGAAGACGCCCACGTATTACGCACCGAACTCCAGCACATCAAAGAGCAAATGGAGCAGCTGCGGCTCGCATCTCAACCCTCTCAGCTTGTGCCCGAACAGCCACAGGCCGAGGAGAAAACCACAAATCCGGCCAATGACCAGTCTAGCTTTCTCCTCCTCACGGCCAAGCTACGTTCGACCGAAGAACAAGAACAAAAAGCTAAGCAATCGGCCCAACAATCGTTAGAGCAGGCACAAGCTGCACGAGCGCAAGCAAACCTCATTGAACTACGTAATAAAGAGCTCGCGCAAGAGGTAGATGACATGAAACGGCAATTGCAAGGCGCCAAACTGCAAGGGCGAGAAGAAGTCGAACGCATCACCGCGGCGCTCAGCGAGGCGCGCGGGAAACTTTCCGCACGAGAGGCCGAGGAGCGGGGAGCCCAGGCCGCGCTTCAATGTGTGCGTTTGCAAATTGCGAAACTCATCCCTTCCGTCAATGGCACACAGTCGAAAACCCCATGGCGACACATGCTTTCCGACGCCGGCAAACGAGCGCGTACGCCTGCAAATGCAAACGAGAACGAAGCGTCTGCTCGCGCACTTGGAGACCTGCGAGGTCTCTTGGATACACTACGTGTCGCCAAAGCTTCGGTTCGCGCAAAGGAAGCCAAAGTTCGCAAGAGTCAGGCGCAAATTGCAACGCTCGGCGGGCAATTAAGCTCTCTTGAGCAAGTTCCTCTGGCTCCCGCGCCGGGACCCCGACTAAAGGAGCTGCGGAAAGAGCTTCGCAATGCTCGCGGAAGCCTTGTTCGCGTTGCCGAGAGTACCTTGCAGCAAGGCGCACAGCTGCAAGAGGCCATCGATCGCATTCGTCTCCTGGAAGAATCGGAAGCTTCTGAGTCGGAAAGCTTGGCACAAACAGAAAAGCTACGCGCCTTGAGCAGAACCTGCAAAGATACCAACGAGGCATTAGCACGTAAGCTGGACGCTCTTCAGGCAACGAGGCGGCGAAATGAGGCCCGTTTCGAGCAAGAAATGGCGAATGTTTCCGCTGCTGTGGCAAGAGCCAAGGCGTCCGCCTCAACGAAACGGTCCGAGGCTGCGCGACTTGTTTCTGAGCAACCTGGTCTCGAGCACCGCATCGCCACGCTGTACGCGGAGATTGAGGACGCCGAAGCTGCCTTACGAACAAGCGAAGAGCGCACTGCATCGCTCTCCTTCCGGGCCGAGTCGCTTGCTCGCATGAACGAGCACCTGGGAAAAGACCCGTGCGCGCGTTTGGAAAATCTTGAACGAAAGACTACGCTTGCGGCAGCTGACGCGCGTGCTGCGCAGGAGGAAACAGTAGAAGTAAAGGCGCAGCTTAGCGCCGCTACGGGGCGTGGTGAAAGCCTGCGATCGTCGCAACAAGATGTGACTCGCGAAATTCGCGGGCTCTATGACGAAGCTGAGCGCCTGCGCGCGCAGCTCACCGAGCTCGCTGAGAAGTCAGCAGGTATGGCTTCTTCAGCAGCAAAAGATCTTGCCGCCAGTGATGCAAGTGGCACACCGGGACCTTCAGAGAGCAAGCTGGCTTGGCAGCTCGAGGAGAGGGCCAGGCTAAAGGATGCGCTTAGCGTGCTTCGCGAACGTCTCCGGCACACGCAGGCACAAGAGTCTGCACTCCAAGAGGAAACGGATGAACTTCGTTCCGCGGCCAAGAAGATGGGGGACCAAACCCGCGCTCACGCCGAGCAACTGAATGACCTGGAAACTGCCGCAAGTGAGAGTGACGCGCTACGGGCCCGCGTCGTCTCGTTGAGCCGCGAGGCTCGAGAATCGCAGCTGGAGCTGGGGCGCTTGCTCGATCTTGAAACGCGGCACAAGACGAAGTTTGACGCCATCAATGCGAGATTGGCCCAACTTCACAAACTTGTACAAAATTTGCAGCAACGTGGCTATCATCGTCAGGGCCCGCAGCCGTGAGACGAGCAATTTGGCTCCTTTCTGACTTGGAGATGCTTGTTGACGCGAGACTTGTAAAATGAAGAGATTTCCTTTGTCTTTCCTGACTATCGAGACTTGCTCTTATTGCAAGCAGGTGGAGCAACGGCGCACGTGGCCAGCAAGGCTCCAAATGACCGACAAACGTTAGAGATCGCAGCAGCAACGCGAAGCTCCTCAGCAGGGCAAGTTTTCTTACAAAATAATGTGAGTCTTGTTCGACACAGAGAACGACGATTCTATTTAGCCCATGGTAGGTATACTTGGAATGAAACACCTGAATAGACAGACACAGCGTGGGTGAGAAAGGACTGAGCGTCAGTCAGAGTAGAAGAAAACTTTTGGAGCGAGCGATGTAACGTCAAAGATTTTCGTCATGCTTCATCTTTATGACCAGGGCTCGACATCGAAACTGCAGCACGCGAGGGCGCAGTGAGAGGCGCCTCGGATGGCGGCTCAATTGGGGCCATTGGCTGCAGCACAGCGGATTGCCGAAAGCCTGGGGACATTACTTTTCCGCGGGATGCTCCACTATTATGACCACGGTTGGCCTCATCGCGCCGGCGCTCCAGGGCGCACACATTTCGGCACATGTAAAAGACGACGGACGCGACGCTAAAGAGCTCAAAATAGGCCATGAGGTCGCTGGTGATTGCCGACACACAGTGACTGCTGCCAGGACGACAGAGCTCACGCGAGCCATAGATGACACCAAGGATAGAATAACTGGCGGTGGCGGCGAAGAGTCCAGCAAGGGAAAGGATGATTTGGATGCCCGTTCTTCGGATCTTTTCCAAGAGTTCGACGTACTCGTCCTTGCGCTCGCTGCGCTGCGTTGTAGTCAGTCTTTCGAGTGAGTTCTTTCGCGTCCGCGTCCGCTTCAGCGAAGAAGCCGCGCCTACTTTGTCCTTGACGCGTGCCGCCATGGCTCCGATCCTAGTGTGCGCCACGTTGTCAAAATCTTGCTTGCCGTCGTCGTCGGCAATGACGGCGCATACTTTGACATCAGCTACGTCGTCGCCAGAAAGGCTGCCGGTCTCGGGATCTTCGGATACCTTGCTTAACTCAGCGGACGAGGACATGTGCGGGAGGAAAGGTCTCGAGCCGTCGAGAAAGCCGATGAGCTTGGTCATGTTGATTGCACCAAAGATAAAGGTGCAAATGATAATGAAAATGAAGGGTAGGCTCAGCAGCGCCGCGAGCGAAGCGGATGTTCTGGCAACTGCAAAGGTGAGCACGAAAACGAAACAGGTCTCGAAAAGATACACGCTCTTCGCATAGCCGCCCCAGATGGAATCTGTGTTTCTGTACAGCATACGTGCGGACTTGCGGGCGATCTCGAGCCAGAGGATGGACACATTGAGCATGCCGAGCGTAGAGAAGACAGTGGCGACGGCTAGGGTGAATTTTTCCGCAAGCAGCATCGGATGCAGACGGAGTTCGGATCCAGGAAAGGTGACAGTGTTGTACTGCGGCGTGAGAATCACGATCAGCGTACTGATGCGCCAGACGATAATGCCCAGGAGCGCGATGAGCGTAAAGATGAGGGTGGCCGAGTTGATTCCCAAGCGGGTCTGCCCGGGGATGTGAAAGAGGCGCCAGAGCGCGCGCACATTGGTTATGAAGACTGGCAGCGCCAGCGCCAAGCAGACGGTGACCAGAGCGATATACACATAGCCCTGCGTGGTGAGGTCCTGGCAGTCGTCTCCCGTCCAGCCGAAGTAGCCCTCGCAGGCGCACAAGGACTCGCCCTCTGGCAGCCAGGTCACGTTCCCGTAGCACGACGTGGTGCCGGGGCAGTCGAAGTCCTTTTCGCACTCCATGGCTGCGGTCGACGACTCGAGGGCGCCGGCGCGTACTCGAGCGTCTCGGTCGGTCTTGGGTCCTCGGGGCCGGAGGAGCAGGAGCGGGCTCGGCCAGGGCTTTGCTGCCTTACTGCCTTGCCTGGCTTCTTGCCGAGGCCGCTCGCTCTACAGAGCAGGCTCCGGATCGTTGTCACACCACGGCGCGCGCGTGCACTTCTGTCCTGCAAACCAACGCGCGTCCAGGCAGAACGAAAGGGCCGTGCCTCCGTCTGCTCCGGTCTCCAGCAGCTCGCTAGGCACACGCAGGCAGAGGCAGGCAGGCAGGCAGGCAGGCAGGCACACACGCCGCCACACACGCCGCCACAAACGCAGGTGGCACGCACAACACACGCAGGCCGCGGGCGGCTCGGCCTGCGTCTTCCTCGCGGTGCTGCGCTTGGCGTGGCTTGGCTTGCCGCTTGCTTGTCTTGGTTGTTTGCTTTCTTGGCTTTTTCTGGCTCGGCGGTGTGGCTTTGCTTACTTGCTTTTTTGCTTGCTTTTTTGCTTGCTTGCTCTTTTGCTTGCTACTGCCTCTCTCGCTCAAAGTCAAGCTGCAGCTGCCGCTGCTGGCTGATGTGAGTGGAGTGCGTCGCGGCCGCGGTGGCCGTCGTCGGCGTCGCAGCCCTCGGCGGCACCAGGGCCTGGTCTTCCCGCCTTCAAGTTTATTCAGTTTCAGCTCGGCGTGCACACGGCACGGCGAAAAGCCCGCTTCGCGACCGACCACGACAGAAGCAGCAGCGGCGGCGAGGGGCCGGCGGTGTTGCCTTCGATGCGGCAGCTGGCTGTTGCTGCTGCTGCTGCTGCTGCTGCTGCTGCTGCTGCTGCTGCTGCTGCGGCTGCGAGCGAGCGAGCGAACGAACGAACGAACGAATGAGAAAGCACGTGCGCGTGCGCGCGTGCACGCGCCTGGCGGCCGCCCGCCATGCACTTGTGTGAACAACCCTAATAAAGAGGGCGCTGCACTACTGGCAAAGAGCGGAAGCAACGAGGTGTGTGCGCGCACGTGCGCGCGATAGGGTGTGCACTCAGCGCGTGCCGGCCCACATGGGGCCGAGAGTTCCGCCGCTCTTGCTCGTGCTCGTGCTCGTGCTCCCCCTCCTCCGCCGGCGGCAGTTCGACGCGGCGCGGACCGTCCCGTCCGGTCCCCGGCCCGCGGTATGGGAAAGATCAGCGTCCCCTGGCCGGGCAGTGCAGCAGCCGGCAGCGGTAGCAACAGCGGTCGTGGCCGGAGACGGGGTGTGAAGAAAGGATTTCACGCGATCCACTACAAAGAACCAAGAAAGGCGGGCGCGTGCCGCGCGCGCGCGCCAATTTCTCCGGCCCTTCCGGAAATACTTCTCTGGCCAGGCCCTTCTGGAAATACTTAGGCATTTCGCGCCCCCATGGAATGTCACCCAGCAGCGAGAATGGAGCGCGAGTCCAGGTCCAGGATCTGTGACTGTGAGTCCGAGTCGAGTCCTCGTGTCCAGGAATCCATCCACCTTGGCCGCGGCCGCTCAGGAGGAGCTAGCTGCCGCCGCCGGAGCTGCCGCCACCGGAGCTGCCGCCGCCGGAGCTGCCGCCGCCGGAGCTGCCGCCGCCGGAGCTGCCGCCGCCGGAGCTGCCGCTCCCCGTCTTCGGGTCGGCCTTCGAGTTCTACAAGATTGTTTGTTTGTATTTTGCAGTAAGCCGTGCGTCCTGCGCCTCTCTCTCCCCTGGGCCCGCTTCGCCCTGCGCTCCTCGCCAGGTCGCAACGCGAGGCCGCTTTGCGACTGCGCTGTCGAAAACACCTGCCGTCGCCGCTGCCTTGCGCTGCAGCTGGCGCGGCGACTTTTTCCCGCGTCGCGCGCACGCGGGAGGCTCCGGCCCGCACGTGCCTGCTGCGCTGCTATCTCTATAGTACGACTCCCAACTCACTCTAGGCCTATAGGCCTATAGCCTATAGTATACCATATGATACCCCTCAGGCAGGCAGGCCTGCAGCTGGGCCGCCTCGTCGCTGCTGTACATGGACGGGAGGGCGCATGAGATGCGCAAGAGCCCCGCCGAGAAGGTGGACACGCAAGAGCCCCGGGGAGGATCCAGGTTGGCCTCGGGGGCCACGGAGCTTGGATGCAGCCTGCCGGGGCCGCCTCGACCGGCTGCGCGTCGTGCCACGATGCGTGCCGCCGTGGTGCATCATGATGCCGTGTGCGCGAGATCGGGCGGGCAGTCGTCAGCCTGCCCTGGTCAGCCCGGACGCCGAAAGCAGTTCGCAATTGCAGGATCGCCGGGATCGACCGGTTGATCACCGGGCAGCTCGAGGTCGGTCGGGGAGACCAGCAGCAAGCAGCGGCGGCAGCAGATCGGCAGGCAGGCAGCCAGCAGCAGCGGCAGCAGCGGGCGAAGATGAAGACCTTGGAGGCGGCAGCGCTCGTGGTTTGGGGCGCGGCGACGTTTGGGGTCAAGAGCGCGAGCGCGCAGACGCCCGTGGTGGCGACGGAGATCACCTGTGGCTGGGACCACGTCTGCGTGCTCACCGATGACAACCACGTAAAGTGCTTTGGAAGCGGCGCGAACGGCCAGCTCGGGTATGGCGACACGGCAGACAGAACTGCAGATGCCACGCTGCCGTATGTGGAATTGCCGCAGTCTGTCAAGCACATCTCGGCGGGAAACGGACACACATGCGCGACTCTCGTCGATGGTACGGGCGTCTGCTGGGGCCTCAACGATGTCAATCAGCTCGGCGATTCCATTTCAGCAATGGCCCTGAACCCCATGGCGCAGCCAATTATCACCGCGGGAGCCCTGATCGAAAAAATTGAAGCCTTTGATGGTAACTCCTGCATCCTGGCCCAGGACGGGACAGTCAGCTGCTTCGGTAAACCTGAAGGTCTTGGGACCTGCGCCACTACCAACAAACTTGCGCCCGGAGATACCGTCGCCTTTGCGTCTGCCATGGCCTCCATCGCAGATATTGCTCGCTCTCGAAACGGACTATGTGCAAAGGACGGAAACGAGCTCATTCAATGTTTCGGAGATAACACGTACGGCCAACTCGGCATTGAATCAACAAACAACGTAGGTGACGGCACAGTGGGTCCTTGCGTGAGTGTGGATAGTACGCCTCCGCTAAATTTCCCTGCCCAGGGAGCTGGCAACGATTTCACCCCAGAAGGCCTTTCGTCTTCGCTTGGAACGACAAACTGCGCCTTCGCCTATAATGGCGAGGGTACCTGCTGGGGCTGGAACGCTGATGGCCAGCTCGGCCAAGAATCGAACGAAGAATTCGTTGGTGACGAAGTTGGAGAGATGAATGCACTGGCTTATCTCGTTAAACCATCGGGGACAATTCAAAAGCTAGTTGGCGGCAATACTCATTCGTGCATGCTTAACGATTCGAACGAAATCTACTGTTGGGGTGACCATACAAATCTATTTGGTTACGGCGCAGACGTAGGATTAAGCGTGGGCGACATGACATCGCTCACCCCAGTGGACTTTGGTAGTGGTGCTGGCTCTCCAATGGATGTCTGCGTCGGCCCAACATACACTTGCGTGCTTCTCGACGATGGCACGCCAAGGTGCTGGGGAAGCAATCCATCGATTGGCGCTGACCCGTCAGTGGCAATGTCGCTTGGAAACATTCCTACGTCGGCCCCGACCACATTCACACCTGCACCTGGACCGGGGCCCTCCCCGACCACAGCCAGTCCGACATTTTCCTTTGGTCCCATCCCGCCTCTCGAGGGCGTTGACCTCGAGGACGAGCGCAAAGTTGGCGGCGAACAGCTTATTGTGGGGGGAATCATTGTGTCACTTGTCGCTGTTGTAATTGGATCGAGTATCACAACGAGCAGCATTGCTGCATCGGGTGGGCTCGCCTCCGGTGCCGCCAAAGCGGGCTCGAGCTTGGACGCAATGGATGTCCTCGAAGAGGCTGCGCGGGAAAAGTCGGAAGAATCTGCCGAGGAAAAAGCAAAACATTCCGCCTTGTACGTTTTCATCTCTCAGACCTCTTTTGATCTTTCGCGCATTCTTCTCGTGGTCGCCGCTGTCTTCGCTCTGTACAATGCCTGGACTCTCATGCAATCTCTGACTACTGAGCTTGGCGCACTACGTGCCGAGGATTCGACCATCGCCGACATTGCGCTCGATGGCTCGCAAACGGCCTCACAAATTGCATCCGCGCTTGGCATGCAGCCCAAGAACGAGGTTTTGTCGGGACAGTTTCTCGACCTATGCGATCTCGACGAGCGCGTTTGTGTCCAAGGGGATGAGCTGGGACTCGTAGACTACTTCTATTTTCAGATGCGGGGCGACCTCGCGCTACCCCTGACATTAATTCTGGCCGCTGTTGGCGTTGAACTCCTCGTCACGCTTGCAGAGACCATTCTTTGGGCCAGAAGCAAATGTGTCGCAGTGAACAAGTCTGGCCACGTGCCTGGAGATCTGCCCATTCCGGTGCTCGTGCTCACGCTTTTAGCGAGTTTGGGTCTTCTCGGTGCTGCCTGTGGATTCTATTTTACGACTGGACCCGTGTCCTTCGACGCAGTAGCATGGTTGGATAATGGCACTGCAGTTGCTGCATACACGGTACCATACGAGATTGACACGGACACGTATATCACGTCTTTCGCATGTCCGTCGTCAGCTCTCGAGCCTTGCACTCTTGATGGGACCTGGTATAAAGCCACGAACGAACGCATTACCGACTATGGTTTCGTAAGTGGCGTCGTCATCGCAATCACTCTAGCCGTCAAGGATGTCTTTAGCATCGCGCGTCGCGTGTGCTGCTCCCGCAAGTCCTCCGCGACGAGTGCTCAGACAGTGTCCGCACCAACACTTTGATTATGCATCGTTTGCCAGGCCACGCACTCTTGATGTTGATATTTGGTTAATTGTTCTTCTCGTGTTTTGTTGTTCTCCTTTTGCGCAGTATTTTTTTTCTTCTCTCTTGCGAACAACATGCGATTCATGAACACCTCCTCAATTTCTTTCTTTCTTTCTTTCTTTCTTTCTTTCTTTCTTTCTTTCTTTCTTTCTCGAGTCCCAAAGATGAAAATATCCTCTCCTCAGTCATCACATCTTTTCTCCAGCTGCCCGAATGCGAATCTCTCCTCCTCGTCGTTCCATATTCTGTCTTCACAAAAACGACGTTGAAACGCGTTCCTTCCCTCAGGCTCTTCATTCTCCACCACGGACATCCTCGCCGGCCTTGTACGTAGTCGTGGTCGCCGTCGAGGTCTAGAAAGCGGAGAAAGGGGTGTATTCTGGGAGGCGCGCGCAGTTCGTCCCAGGCCAGCTACGCGGGCGTGAACACCCGCGAGGTGCCCCTGGTTCCCAGCGTACCCCTGCAAGCGCTTGGCTGCAAAGCTGCAACAGAGGACGCGAGGCCTCCAATCGCACGCGGCGACGACGGCTCGCGAGGCGCGCGCGCGCGAGGACACAGGGAGGCGCGGCAGCGCGGCAGCGCGACAGAGGTGCCGCGCGCAACGCTCGCGGCAAAGCGGCGTGCAGAGGACGTCGCGGAGGAAAGAGTCGTTGCACGAGGACGATGATGCTCGCGGCAGGCCACGTCGCGCGGCGCAGCGGCCGACGCGGCGGCGCGCTGGGCGCCCGGTGGACGCAGGCGGCGCTCGCGGAGGAGGCGCAGAGCGCTGGCGTCGAGATGCAGAGCCCGCAGCAGCAGCGCGGCTTTGCCAAGAAGAAGAAGAAGTCCTCGAGCGCGAAGAAGGTCAACTCGGACCTGCCCCAGGCCGCCAGGCCCGAGGACGAAATGCTCGTGCGCATGCTCACCGCGCAGCCGCGAAATGAGAAGCCCGAGTTCTCCGAGGAAGAGCTTTTGCGCAGGGAAGTCATTGCGAAGCGCTACGCGAAGATGACCCAGCTTCGCGATAACTATGACGAAGCCGAAGTGGGCCGCCGCGCCGCGCTCCAAGACTTTGCGCTCATGGCGCTTCCCTCGCAGGCGGAGCGTGACATTGCGCTCAAGGACCCTGCTTTTAATCCGCCCATGCACCGGCAAATGTGGACCTGGACTCCACCAAGGGAAATCTAGGTGGACAAGAAGGGAACTAATTGAGGGGAAAAGGAGAAAAAAGTACGAAAAAAAGAAAAGAAAAGAAAAAAAGAAGATCAGGGTCTTGCCTTGGAATGAGCCTCGGGACGACACAATCTTTTGGCCTTCACGTTTCGCATTAGAATCACACACACATTTCATACAAATAACCAAACAAAAAAGAAATTTGACGGCTTTGAAAGTTTTATTGTTCGCTTGTGTGCCTTTCCAACTTTCTTTGCGTTTGTAATATCATTCGAACGCCTCCTCATTGTACTTGAGAACTGTAAGGAAAGAGCTTTAATTCTTCTCTTTCTCTTTCTTCCTCTCTCTCACTCTCACTCTCACTCTCTCTCACTCTCACTCTCTCTCTCTCTCGCTCTCTTGCTTTCTTGCTTTCTTGCTTGCTTGCTTTCTTGCTTGCTTGCTTGTTTGCAAATGATTGCCAGGACATCCGTCCCCCCAAAGTGAAAAGGAAATTGGGAGGCTAATTGGAGTGGCGCGTGAAAAACCTACGAGGCGGTATTGCAACAGATGCTCGCTCGCTCGCTCGCTCATACTGCAACCAAACTTCTTCCAATCACGCTTGTTAGGACTCAGCCCCTCCCGGACGATGTGGCGAGACGATAAAGTTCGATATTTCGCCGGCCGATGCGTCTGACTGCACAAGACGACGGTGTCGAGGGGACGATACTGCAGAAGCCCCAGCCCGGCCCTCTGGCGCCTCTGCTGCAAACTTCATTTTCCCTTCAGGTTTGACTGTGGCGCCAGACGAGTCGTGCTCGATTCGTGCGCCCGTAGACGAGTTTCCTGAAGGGTCAGAGCCTGACATGTACACGCGAACCCCCGGCTCTGCGGGTCGTGGACTTGGAGTTGCACGACTCGCAAGAGCTGCATCAAATTTGGAATAAATCTCCTTCCCCGCGAAAAGATCGTTGTGACGTCCAATAATTTCCGTTCGCAAATGCAACATGTTCCCTTGGTCGTAGGCTTGCGTACGCGCGGCCGACGCCGCCGTTTCCGAGGCAGGAAGTCGAAAGGTCCCTCCGGTGTATGCGCTGCTAAGCTTGCGAAACTTTGCCAGATACTTCATTCCCCGGGCAAGCTCAAGTACCTCAGCGCGATCCACCAGATCTGCGTCTTTCGCACGCATCTTACGCAGCGCGGACGGGACCTGGAAACGGATTTTGGCGCCACCACCTCGCGCGGACTCGGGGCTGTCATTGACCTCATTCGAGAGAGCTGTATTGGCCTTATCGACTCCCTGGGCCTGGTCTTCTTCAAGAGTATGCTTTTCCGCACTCGGAATGCTAGAGTCGCCGTCAAGGACCTCTTGAAGAGTAGCAAGAGCCCGGCGCAGCGTCAAGTCGCGGCCTTCTTGATCATTACTGGCTCCACGATCAGCGTTCCGACTAGCATATTTTGATAGAGTCGTCGGCGCCGCATCGACACCCATTGCAGCTCGTACTCGAGAGAAGAGAACTCGTGAAAAGTTATGTGCCAATTCGGTGAGCTCGCGTTCCTTTGCTTCCTTTCCCTCACGGACCCGATCAATTTGTTGCTTTTGAACGAGCGTCTTTTGCTCGAGTTGACGGTGCTTTTTCACAACGAGCTCGTGGTAACCCAACATTTTATTGTATTTGGCTTTGAGTGAGGACGTCTCGAGCGACAGACGTTTGACAAGATTGGGAAGAGTTTCATCTCCGTCTCCCTTGACCTTGATTTTGAGCCGAACGATCCGATGGCGAAGATCCTGTTTGTCCTGATTGAGTTTCTCCTTTGCGCGATGCGCTTCTTCGAGGAGATTTTGTATGGCTTGCAGGTCTTCCATGTGCTTTTCCTCGCGCTGTGCTTGCTGCTCGAGGCGCTTGCGATTCAGGTCGAGCGCTTCGCGTACGCGTTCGTCCGCCTTGGCGAGACGGTCCTCCAGCTTTGCATGAACCACTGCACTGGCGTCAATTTGCTTGCGCAGCGCGGAAATTGTATCCCGCTGCTCTGCCTCGGTTCGCTGGCGCATGGCAGCCAAGTCGTCAGCGTGTGATCGCCGGAGCTGCTCAATTTCCTGCTCATGCTTGATCAGAATCGATTGTAGATCCGTGCCCTCGACCAGATTTAAGATCTTGGCGTCTTTGGCAGACATCATCGTGTCAAAGTGCTGATCTTTGGCCTTGACCATATACTTGATCTCCTCCTCGTACTTTGCGGCTTGTACCCGCACTTTGTCCTCGAGCTTTGTGGCCTCTGTAGTAAACAGGTACTCGGCCGTTTGTCGATACTCTTCAAATTGGGTCTGTAGCGCTCTTACGACCTCTCCCTGTTCTCGCAAGAGCTGCTCTTTGTCCTCGAGCTGAATTATTTTCAGATTTTCGAGCTGCTCGCTCAGCCGATCATAGTCTTCGATTTTGGCTTTCCGATCAAGATTCCACTCTGCGCGGACAAGCTCAGCGTGTTCTTCATATTCGGTTTTAAGTTCCTCGAGGAGTCTCTGATGTGCCAGCAACGAGGCGTGCATTTCGCCTTGCATACGGTTGCTATTCTCCGCGAGAAGTAGAACCTGACGAGTGTTACGATTTCGTTCGCGCCGAGCCGCGTTCATATCGGACTTTTGCTTTCCTATCATTTGCGCCTCCGACTGCAGACTCCCGAGAATGTCATCCTTGTTTGCAATTGATTCTCGGAGCTCGGCCTCCACAACGCGCAAGTCCCTCAGCTCCTCGGTCAAGGCCTGATTCTCCTCTTCAAGCTGGTAAGCGACGGCTTTGACACTATTGAGTGCGTCTTGCAGACTTTCAAGGCGCATATTTAGTCTTTCAATTTCGGCAAGGTTTTGGGCCTCGCGGTCGCGAATATCTTCAATGTTGGCTTCCAACGTGCCATTCTCATAGAGTGTTTTATCAAGGAGCGCATGTGTCTTTTGCAGTTCTTGTTCTTTGGCCTCGAGCTGTTTTCGTACGGACTCGAGTGCCGCCTCCGGTCTCGCATGTCCTAAAGCTGCACCTCCGTCACCTTGCTGCCCTGCGCGAAGTTTGCGGTACTTGATCTTGAGCTCTCGCAGCTCTTCCTCCGTATGTTTGAGCAGTACGCTTTGGTTGTCATGCTTGAGTTGCAGCTCGCGCGCCTGTCCCCGGAGCGCATTTATCTCTTGGTACAAGCGCTGCTGGAGCTGCTGCTGCTGCTCTTGCTCTTGCTGGGTCGCCCCTGGTCCCGCCATTTGGCCACGGCGAGCCCTCACGGCGCGCGGCTGCGTCTCTTTGGTTCGCGCCGGCTTTGATGTTGTTTGGGCTGCCAACCTCGAATCCTCTCAGGGACCTTATGTATGACCATAAACCTGCGTAGTGGGCCTATGTATAGGCAAGAAGGAAATTTTTCAGAGTTCAAAGTTTTAACGCAGCGTAACGGAAACACAGCAGGCAGGCAGCAAGGCAGACAAGCATCCTTTATGCGTGGTGGTGGTTTGGAAGAGGCGCCGCGTCTGTTTCCTTGGAAAAAACAAAAGTGCATGCATCTGCCTCGAGAAAGCGCAATGAAGGATTAGGGCTCCGACGTTTGACAATGCGTGCGACTGTAAAACACCTTTCTTTTCTAATATTAAGGCAAGGCACGCACACGTGGTCCACGACTCGTACGAGCATTCTCGAGCCCAAAGTGGTTCCAGCGTCGTCACGACCCAAGTTGCCGGCTGCCGTTTATGGACGAGCTAAATTCGGCCACGAAAGGCGGGCCAGACGTCTTCACCACTGCGTTTTTGATTTGGGACATAGGCCTACCTCCCGAGCATGCGTGAGCGTATAAACAATAAAATAATACCGTACTGGTGGTCGATCCAGACAGACCCGAACCGTCGGTCACGAAAGCGAAAGCAAAAGCGAAAGCGACTTCGGATCGCGAGACCTCTGCGTAGCGGTGGCGAAAGGGGGGGCTGCGGCAAGAAGGAGAGGAGTCGAAAGTAGGGCTTGGTGCCTCGCGCGCGCCAAGGGCAACGCAAGGAGCGGCGGCGTCGCGTTCTGCGGTGAGCCTCAGGCGCCATGCTGTCGCGCGAAAAGCATGGTGAGAAGGACCGCGCGAAGGGTGACCAGAACACGCGAACGCCTGAGCATGACGACGAAGAGTACAATCCGTTCGAGTACAATACGCCCGTCACCTCTTACGAGCTGGCCAAGATGGTGTTTATGTACGTGAGCGGGATCGCCATCATTAGGATCATCCTCTTTGCCCTCATCCTCTTTGTCATACTCATTCTTACGACGATTGCCAATCTCGGTCTGAGCAAGGACGAGTGCTACGAACGTCCCTTTTCACGATGGCGGCGCGCTCTACTGCTCCCTGTTGCTGGGCTGTGTCGAGTCTTCCTCTTTACGCTTGGATTTTACACCGTCCACGTACGTGGTAAACCGTCCCCCGACGCGGCGTTTTTCACCCCAAATCACGTGTCTCTCTTTGATGCCGTTGTCATGTACTGGCTGACAATGCCGAGTGCTGTGGCCAAAGCCGAACTTTTGGACAAGCCGATTTTGGGGCGGATTTTACGCGGCCTGCAGGTGATTCCAGTCATTCGCGAGACCAAGGAGGGACGAGAAACCACGAAACGCATCATGAGTCGATTCGCTGCCTCGCAACACGACCCAAACCCCAGAAATCGGTTCCCGCAGGTGCTCATCTTTCCCCAAGGAACATGTACAAAAGAGGACTGCGTAAGCATCTTTCAACGTGGGGCCTTCTTACCAGGGCTCCCCGTACAGCCCGTGGCCATCAAATATCGATACAAGCACTTCAACCCCGCGTACGTCTGCACGCGTGCAAAGGACTACTTTCACAGGCGGCACTTTACGCAATTTGTGCAGCATTTAGAAGTTGTGTTTCTTCCCGTGCATTACCCGACCGAGGCCGAGAAAGAGGATCCAACGCTCTTTGCGAATGCTGTGCGCGATGAGATCGCCAAGGAGCTTGGCGCACGCACAACCAACCACTACTTTGAGGACTGCAAGCTCTTTCAAGCTGCACTGGATCGCAGACAGGCCAAGCACGTGCTGGCGCCTCTCGAGAAGCGTCGCCCCATCGACAATGTCTTTTTGAACGGGCTCCAAGTCAAGGAGATCAAGGACATTTTTGGAGACTCTGGATCTCATCTCAGCGAGATCAAGGCTGCGCTCAAGGTCTTTGAAGCGTTTGATACGAATGAGGACTCGAGCATTGATTACGAAGAGTTCTGCAAGGCGACCGGATGCCCGTCCGAGTCGAGTCTTTCCAAAATTCTCTTTGACTTTTGTGATCGCGACAACTCAGGAACCATTAACTTCCGAGATCTTGTACTTTCCATGGCGCTCACGTCCGCCAAGGCGACCAGCGAGGAAAAGGCGCGGCTCGTCTTTCGTTTGCTTGACAGCGATGAGGATGGCCTCGTCTCAGGCGACGATGTGCGTAACTTGCTCGAGCTTTCCCAAGGCGGCGAATACAAGGATGCCGAGGCGGTGGAACCCGAGATCAAGCAGATTTTCGCCACCGCTAACGAGAAAGGTGCCAAGCAAGACAGCGATGGAGAGCCTCTGCTGGACTGGGAGCTTTTCCGTGAACTCATTCAGGACAAGCCAGCCCTCGTCAACTGTGCCATTTCCAAGGTCAAGACAAAGCAAAGGTTCCCCGACTTTGACGCTCCGGAGGAACCAAACCCCAAACCCGAGTCGAAGAAGAAAACAAAGTAGTAGTAAGCCAAACAGAAGGCAGGCGCAAAAATGGTCAAGCGCACACGAAAACCGCATCCTTTCTTTACCCATTTCTGAGTCTGTTCTTCTGCCCCCTTTCCCCCTTTTTACTCTTGGCGTTGCTTTTCGCATGCTCGCCTGATTGGCTTGGAAGTGAATCGCGTTGAGGCCATCATCCATCCGCCCAGCACCCTGTCAAGCGTCAAAAAAGAATGTAAATGTCAAAATGTCAACGTTCAAGCTTGGAGAAGGAAAAGCAAAGTCCGAACCGTGGCTGTCTGTGTCTCAAAAGCGTCGCCGGCATGCGGTCCGTGGTCGCGGGTGCGGGGCGAAGGTGGGCAGCGAGGCCTGCGGGCCCGTCGATGCTCCTCGCGGCAGCGGCGAGGACGAGGCCAAGACCGCCATGTGCGGCAAGAGGCTTCGGCAGCAAAACCGGCACGGGCAGCGCTAGCGGCACCGAAGGCAAGAAGACCGCGCGCAGCGTCGCGGAGGAGCTCGCAGCGGGTGTCCACGAGCAAGCAAAGCAGTCGGCCGCGGCGGCACTCAAGGCCGCCGAAGCAGCGGGCGCAGCGAGGTCTCAAGCGGCTCGCGAAAGTTTGGAACTCGCCAAAGCACGGTCTCGCGAAGAGGCCGAGCGACTCTCGGGGCTTGCGGGGAGCACTTGGAACACATGGACGGCTCGCGCGAAGGAGATTAGCTCGCAAAAGCTTGCACGCATCCAAGGTGTCGCAGAACCCGCGATGATTGGCGCCGTGCACGTTCGAAATGCCGCCAAGAAAAGTTCCGAACGACCTATTTTCATGGCCTCTTCCGATGGCGGCCAAAAACCAGCAGGGAGCGGAGCTTGGGGCATGCTTGATGGTCTGCGCGGACGCGCAGAAAAGACAATGGCCGAGGTCCAAGAGTCAGTAAAGAGTGCTGCCGCGAGCAAGTCGAAACTCGCGCGGGAAGACCTCTCCCGGAGAGCAGAACAGGCACGAGAGCGTTCCCGCGAGGAGGCTGCGCGACTCTCGGAGAATGCGCGTTCAAGAGCTTCCGAGGCATGGTCAGGATTCTCCCAACGCGCACGCGTTGCTGGCGCAGAAGGTTTACAACGGGCGAAGGAATCTGCTGCGAGCTCGGGAGCAGAGGCTGCCCGTCGTGCCCAACGCGAGATCGCAGAGCGCAAGGAGGCCATCCGTTCGATGCCAGGGAGCTTTGTCAAGCGTGTCGATCCCATGGCCAAATTCCGCACGCTTCGCAACTGGGTCATCGGGATCCTCTTGTTGCTCTCGATCGGTTACGGAGCTGGCAAGGCAGCTCCGTACGCTGTCGCGAATTTATACTTGGAACTCGATAAGCGTGGTCGCAAAACGGACGACGAGCGGCACGCGTAGTAGTTCAACATTCAACTCCCCTAAAACCGAAACCTTAGATTGCTAGCCTTTTGATTCTTATGCTCGGACTTTCGATGGATGGATGTGGCCAGCCAGTCTTCATGGCAAAAAACCCTTGAGAAGAAGAAGAAAAAAAAAAAGGAAGAAAAGGGAGAAGAAAAAGAAAAAAGAAGTGACATGTGAGAATGTGGGCAAGCGGTACACACCGTATTTGCGAACAAGAGACGCGCGGGTCAACAAGACATAAACTTGAAGCGCGGGGCGCGCGTGCGCACGCGCAAGCGTCTACTTTTGAGGGAAGCAACACCGATGTCGGGATACCATTGGACGTCGAGGCCACCGCCAAAAAGGGTTCACGCGAGAGCAGATCCGCCTCCAGCGCGACCGAACCCACCAGGGCTGAGCACGAGATCAGCGGACATCTCCTGTGCCAGCGGCGACGCCGTCTGCGCTTGGCGCGTGCGTGACCGACTCAGCGTGCTTGAAAAGTACCCGGTGAATACTGCAGACGAGAGCAACACGAGAAAAGACGAGCTAGTTTCGCCTTCGAAGATCGCTCTGCCAGGTCTCGTCCATGAATTTGGGGCCGAAACGCGAATCACGCTTCAGGAGCACAAGGACACGCTGGAAAATGCAATCAACACGCAAACCGCTCGACTTGCCCAGGAGTTCACTCGCCGCATCAAAGAAATGCGCGCTTCAAATGATCACCAGATTCGTGCGCTCAAACGCGAGCATCATGCAGCAGTATCAAAACTAAGTGAAGAAATCAGCAAGGGCACCGCACGCGAAAGTAGACTCAAGGCGCAGCTTGCCAGCAAGCTACAAGATCTCCTTGTCTTGAGCCAAGCATACAAAGACCTGCGGACTCAGTTCCTTGCACGCTGCGGTGACGATAGTGATGAGCTCGAGCTTGTCGACACCGAGGAAGATCTCGCTGCATAGCCCACTCTTAACCCACCTTTCGAATGTCCGTACTTCGCAACAAATGCCCCCACCTCGCAACAAATTCTCTCGCACATCAAATAAATGTCTTTGCGAATGCTGTAAAGTCGCGAATGTGGTGTAACAAGACACGTGTGTGTCTCTCTCCCCCGTGCCATCTGGAGGCAAGGCATCGCGGTTCGACTCAACCCGAGAACATCTTCAAAATTGTATAGTTGTATTCAAATTATTTCACTTCCAGACCTCGAGAATGAGCGCGTGCGCCCTGCGAGACCTTGGCGGACGGTACAATCTTATTGGCTGCACGTAGCTTGGCAATCTCTTTGCGCAAGAGGGCGAGCTCTCGCGTCTCAAAGCCTTTAGTGGCAGCATTTTTTATGCTTTTGCAGCGCGCAGCAAAGTTGAGTGAAGCTATTGTCTCGGCAGCATTGCTCGCCGCAGCTGATACGTTTACGATCATGAGAGTCTTTGCATTGCCGCCAATAGAATCTGACATAAGCTGCGTGAGTGGATTGTTTCGGTATGGTATATGTTTGGCATCCGTTGACAGCGCGTTGATGACCTCCCCGAGAGCCGAGAGTGCCTTGTTGATGGAAGTTGCTTCTTTAAAGGTTTGCCCCACGGCACCAGACTTTTCAGCACGTTCAGACCCAGCGAGATCGACGAGGGTTATTTTGCCCGAAGTGACCTCGCCCGATACCTTGGACTCGCCCTTGACTGTGATGGAGATGATGAGGTGGGAGCGCGAAGAGAGATCGTTCATGCACGTAGCGTCCGTCGCACGGCGTGCCACGCCGGCGCGTACCCGGTCGATCAGCTCGGCTTCAGACTCGATAGGTACAATGGTAATATTTTCAACATAGACGACGCCGGATTGGTCCTTTTTCACAGCCAAAGCCTTGCGTCGCGGTGTGCTCGGTGCGATGTTCTCGCTTCGTGGCGTAGATGGTTCCCGCAAGAGGTCCACGAGCGTGTCCAAGTGCAGTTCGCACATATAAAGCTCGACCGTAAAATCCATTAGCTCGCGCTGGGTCTGCATCGTTGCAAAAAGCGTGCGCGCCGCACGAGGAAAAATGCCTGGATGCTCAGGCGTTCCTGTCATTGTGAATGTTTTGCCTGCTCCAGTTTGACCATACGCAAAGATACAGACATTGTAGCCGTCTAGGGTGCTCTGGACAAGCCTCTCTGTGTCTTCAAAGGCATCGTTTTGCGTTCGTTGAGGCCCAAGAGCTTTGTCGAAGGTCCACGTCTTGCTCGTCGATTTGCTTCCAGACTTGTCCTTGCGCTCATACGTAACCTTGATGTTGTTTCCAAAGACCTCGACAGCTTCAGATAGGCCTCGGCGTTTGTCTTCGAAGCAGAGGGGACGAACGCGTGCACAGACTCGGATGGAACCCTTGAGGTCTTCGATTTCGTTGAAATATCGACGTTTCTCTTGGATCTCTCTTGCCAGTTGCTGTTCGAGCTTTTGCATTTCTTGCATTCGAATCTCAAGTTCTTGATGGTAACGCTCGCGTTCTTCGTGGCGCTGACGCTCCAGATCGTTTCGCTCCTCTTCCCGCTGTCGTTCAAACGACTCGCGAAGACGGTCGAGTTCTTGCTGCTTGGCTGCTTCAAATTGCGCGGTGAGACGAGTCAAATGCGCTTGCAGAGCATTTGGGTCTGAGTCATTGAGCGAAGCTGATGGATTGGCCTTGAGTGCTGCGAGCTCTTGGGCAAAGCGAGCGTCTGCTTCTTGCGCGACACGAGCCACTTGAGCTGCTTGTTTAGCTTCTTGATCGGCTCGAATCTGAGCTTTGTAGAGCCGCTTTTGGACAACCTTGAGTTGACGTTGTAGCGCCTCGCGTTCAGACTCTGCCTTGAATCGAGCTTCTTTTTCAGCATCAGACGTACTAGAGGATTTCCGGGGAAGAGCATGTGGTACTGCGTTGCCATGAGTTGACATGGAAGCTGGACGATCCCAGGTGCTTTCCTTTGTATAAGTGTTGTAGTAGAAGCAACGTTGTGTGATTGCATCTTGCATCTTGCACCATCCTTGATCGTCTTGCTGTGTTTTTGTTTCCTGGCCGGGGTGGTGATGGTGCTGGATCCGGTGAAGAAGGTCGGCGAGCTCGTTGTGGCCAGAGGCTCGCGCATACGCTTCAGGGGAGAACCCCTGTGAGCATCGGAGCGCTGGGTTGGCGCCATGCTGAATGAGCAGTTCGCAAATCTGCTGGTTATTTTCTGCTGCGGCATAGTGCAATGCAGAGCATCCAGCTTTATGCTCGATAATTTCAGGATTGGCACCCGAACACAAGAGAAGCTTGGCAATTTCCGTGGCTCTCTGGTACTGTTTTGCTGCGGATGGAGGCAAGCAACAAAAGTGCAATACACAAAATCCAGCACTATTTTGTGTGTTTACATTGGCGCCGCGACGTAAAAGCTCGTGTACAACGTCGGTTTCTTGGCCAATGCAAGCCAATATCAAGAGAGAATTTCCGTCTGTGTCCCGAGCTGCGAGAGGGAGTTCTGTTCGATCGTCCTGAAGAAATTGCAGAAAAATGGCTCGCTCTTCTTTGGTCCAGTTCGCACATCGTTGCAAGAGGGCCACGCAGGACGGGCCGTCGGGTTTGAACGAGGCGACAAGATGCCTCTTGTGCGTAATTTGACTGGAGGTTGCCTCGGGGGGAAGGAGAGCCTGGTTACTCGGGATCCTTGGGATATGTCGCGAGCTCGTGCCTTTTGCTGCATTGTATTCTTCGTGTGAAGGTCCTTCCACCTGGGGTTCCGCAGCGTTGTGCGACGGTTTGGTGTGTCCTGACCCCATGGGCAGCACCAACCTTGTATTCTCGCTTACCCCGCGGTCCGTCAGAGTTTGCACGTCCTTGGACTCGGGCGTCAGGATAAACAAGCAAGCAAGCAAGTAAGTAAACAAGCAAGCAAGCTTTGCTTTTTATTTTTATTTTTACCGTGCACAAGTTTCTTCTTGTCGTGACGATGGATGAAAGAAAGAAGGAAAGTAGCCGTTGGCAAATAAAAATTACAAATAAAATTATTTTCAGTAGACGAGCTGAAGAATGTAGTTTGGGACTGGGACTAGGGCCTAGTGGATAGGGGACTTGACACTGGGATCTGAACGACTGACGCTGGACCTTGGACTTGAGAGATCATCTACGCCGAGACTTGGGAATAAAAAGTCGGCACGCAGTTATTTCAAATGCCAAGGAACGAATGATAGAGCAAAAACTTGCGGAGAAGGCGACGTAACAAGATCGCAAATAAATGTAGCGAAGTGGAGCTCTTGCTCCGAGCTCAAGGACGGGAAGAAGAATCTTACATCTTCTCAAGTACCATTCTAGTTATTCATTACAAAAGGTGAACCGTAGCAAGGCTTGAGTCTACCTAAGAGACCCTTCATGGTGGTCGACACGAAGGGTGGGTCCCTGTTGCTGCTCTTCTGCAGATGCATAGACGGGGGCAAAGGAGGCTTCGCGGCGCATGGCGGCTTGTCTCCTAGCATGGGCGATGACCGCTTGGCCGGAAGCATTGAGATTTGTCCATCCGCGCTTTTCTAGCACAGCAGCGAGCTTGGCGTGCATATCGGGGATATCGCGCTTTTTCCACTTTTCAAAGTAAACAACCCGCTTTAGCTTTTTGTCGATTGCGCGGGAGGATCGCAATATACCACAATGATAGGCGATGACAGCAATGTCCTTTAGCTCCCGATCGATGAAGCAATACACGACATGGAGCAAGAGAATCTCTTCTTCAATGTTCCACTTACCCTTGCGATACTTGAAACCCGCCGTTCCCCCCGCGGAACTTGTCAATAACTGACCTCGCGCCGAGGCACCAACTGCACCGCCGGCCGAGGTCTGCTGATCGTCAGAGTCTTCGGCTGCGCTCGACGCCGAGGAAGAGCGTCGATTCAGTTCCGAACTTGGCCAGTGCGGTTCTGGGACTCCCCCGGACGACGCGTGGGATCCCACGAGTGTAGGGTCTGAGGGAAGCATCGTGGCCGCTCCTTGTCGCGCATGATGGGTAATGGCGGAGGCATGCGAGGAGGTCGTAGTCGCACTCGCCATCATGGGGTTTTGCAAGGTGTCTCCGTCCTCAAAACGTCGGCGAGTCCTTTGCTCCATGGGCATATCTTGTTCATCCACATTCATGGCCGCGGAGGAAGACGAGGACGAGGATGAGGACGAGGACAATGATGCCGCAGAAGGATTACGTTGATGAGGCGAGGGTAGAGGATGGTGGCGACGAGCATGGTGTAAGTCAGGCGCATAAGGATTGGAGTAAGGGTTGGTACGGGCAAAGTGATGCGATGCAGACGCCCCGTGTTCGGGTGGACCACCCGCTGCGTGGGAGTTGATCCCACCATCATCGAAGTTTGCGTCCATGTGCGAAAAGGAGGAGAATTGCAGAAAAGATTGTGGCGAAGGTGAAGACCCTGGAAATCTGGAGGAGTCGCTAGTAGAATACAGTGGATGCTGTGACGCGGAGGGGGGTGATGACGGCCAAGGGTGGTGGGGGTGGTGGTGATGATGATGGTGAAAGAGACCGTCCATGGCGGAAGGCGCTTGAGAATTTAGGCCTAGCGTTGGCCAACCGCTAAAGGTTGGTGACTGGGACGATTGACCGAGCGGCGAAAGAGAGTCAGAAAACTGCAAGCTCGGATGGCCATCATCGGAGGTTAGCGAGAATCCTGAAGGCGAACTCTGACGCGGTCGTTTGAGTGCCCCTGCTGCTGGGGCAGAGACTGACCTTGACGATGCCGAGACGGGGCGGATGAGCGCCCTCGAGGCAGTAAAAGATGATGATGATGCTGACGATGACGACGAGGAAGAGGAGGACGCTGCAGTAGAGGATGATGGGTCACCGCTTAAGCTTTGCGAAGGCCGCGTTGGTGCGTTCCGTTGCTGGGATGATGGCGCGAATGTATGTCCAGTTGCATGTTGCTCGGAAGTTGAGGCCATTGCATCATCATCATCGAGAAGGACTTGCAGGTACGAGTTGATGTCTTGGTCGGATATGTTCTGTGGGTCTCCATCTTCCTTTGGACGAGGGGAAAGCTGCCTAAACATGTTCTGCGGCGAGCGCGACCCGAACGTACCCGAGGCAATGGATGCCGCTGAAGGTGGAGATCGCACGTGTGGTCCAGAAGAGGAGGCATGAGGGTGTGCCTGCGCGGCGTGGACTGCGAGGGTCGATCGGCGTTCATGCATCCGCGCAATACTCTCGTTCGTCCTCGGCGCCTTGTCGCTTGGCGGAGCCGAGGGAGGCATTGTTGAAGAGCGCTGTGCGTGATGGGACTGGTCTGCTGGACTCGGCTCAGTGTTTGGGCCCCGTTTGGAATTTGTCGAATCATACTCCATGTTACGACACCAGTCAAGCCAACACGTGGGTGTTGCCGAACGTAGGCTATGAATAGGGCAAACTGTAGCACGCTACCGCTCGCATTCGGTGGGAGTGTTTCCTGTGCGACTTTTTTTTCCCCGGCCGGTGACGGTTGATTTGTCAGTCAGTCAGTCAGATGTAGCGGTATTAGGACGCTTGTTCGCTTGCCAGCCAGCCAGCCAGCGAGCCAGCCGGAGTGCTTCCGTTTCGGCAACTCGCCTTTGGACCTCGCAACTCACGAACGATCGAGATGTCAACGACGAGCAGAGGATGACGCCGAGGAGGCGTCCGTCCCTGCAGGCTCGTCAGAAGGTCCGGACGCAAAGAAATGAAACTGAGCGACCTTTTTTAGGGCGCGTACAGCAAAGCGATTAGGTCGTGAGTCACCCGCACAAGCGTAAGTCCCCGTCTGCTTCTCCTTGTTCTATGATTCGATGAGCGTCCGTTACTTTGATCACGTGAATTGGCCCGTTTCTACGTTTCGTTCCACGTTTGTCGTACTCTCCTACTTGGCGGCCCTTCCGCTGGAGAGTCCCCGTGCGTCGTTGAGGCGGCAGACTCCCGATTGCTGGCGTTTGCCTTTCGTTACCTTTTTCAAGGGGTATCGCGTAAGATAGGCAACCGCGTCGCGTTTGTGGTTCCTCAATTGGGAACAGTCCTCCAATGCACTGCGAATGATTCAGTCAGTCAGTCAGTAAGTCAGTCAGTCAGTCAGTACTTGCACGCCTCCGTCGGAGAAGTGCTACGCGGCCCCGGCGGCGCCACAAGCAGCAGCAGTCGCGAGAGGAGGAAGCGCAGGCAGCGAGCGGGAGGGAAGCAGAGCGCTCCGGCTCGCTCGGGCCCCAGGTCCGTTCACTTTCTCCTGCGGGGTGGGATACACTTACATTCACCGCAGAAAGCTCGCGTAGGGTGTGGGGCAGGGAGGGAGAACCCGTGAAAGACGATCGCCGGGCAAGTGCGCCCACGCGCTGCGGGGCCGCCCACACGGGCAGGAAGGAAGTTGGCGAGCTCGACGAGGCGGCGATCGCTCGCTCGCCGAATCGAGCGCCCGCCTAATCGCCCGCCTAATCGATCGCCCGCTCTGCTCGGCGGGTGGCTGCCTCTTCGCGCGGCGGCCAGCCGCAGCGAGGCCGCGCCCGCTCCGCTCCGCGCGGCGAGAGAGCGAGCGCCCGCGGCGCGCCGTGCCTGCCCAGCGCCGCGAGCCGCCGCCTCGGGCAGACCCGCAACGAGCGAATGGGCGAGGCGAGCCCCGCCTCGCCTCGCCTCGCCTCGCCTCGCCTCGCCTCGCCTCGGCGCTCTCGCCCTGCGCCGCGGCGCCTCGCTCCGCGAGCGACCACGCGCGCCCGCGAGCCTGCCGCCGCGAGCCTGCCTCCGTTCTCGCGCGAGGCGAGGGGCTCTCGGCGGCGGCGGCCGGCGGTGCTCCTTCGCGCGGCGGCGCGAGTGTTCACGGGATGCACGGACGAGAGAGACGGGCGAGGCGAGCCGCCGCGTCGCCGATCTTGACCTCGCTCGCTGTCGGGGGGTCCAGGCAGCAGCCGCGGCCGGCGCTCTGAAACGCACGAGCCGCGACGCGACGCGCCGCGCCGCGACGGCTCGGGCCGGGTCGAGTCGAGTCGAGTCGAGTCGAGTCGAGGGAAGGGAGTTCTTGCTCTACAGCGGCGGCCTCGGGTTGTCAGATTGCCCTGCCCACTCAGCAGCAGGCAGGCGCCAGGGCCGCGATGACCGGGCCCAGCTCAGCTCAGCTCAGCTCAGCCAGCCTGCACCCAGCCAGCCTGCCTGCCTGCCTGCCAGTCTTCGCGGCGTCAGCCACTCGCTCGCTCGCTGCGTCGAAGGCGACTAGCGCGGGTGGTCTGCGCTGCGCGTTGAAAATCGTGGCGACTCTCGCGGCGGGCGTGGGCTCGCAGCTAGCTCCTCGCCGGCCGGCGCCTTTCCTCGATACCGCACCTTCGCCTTTGCTCGCGGCTTTTGTGCTCCGCTTTCTTCGCCGCTCTCCCTGGCGCCGCGCGCTGCCTTGGATGTGCTCGCTCTCCCGCCCGCGCGCTCTGCCGCCCTGCTCGGCCTCTCGCTCCGCTGCGCGGGGTTCAGGTTTTGCCAGCCCCGCGGCGCCAAAACGCGGTCCTCCTTGCCTTTGCTTGCTCGGCTAGGACGGGATGGGATGCGATGCGCTGGGATGCGCGACGGCGCTGAGCCTGTTGCGCTCGAGCTCGCTCTCCGTCGAGCAGGTCAGGCGCGGCGCCAAACACAGCCCGCGCGTCCACGGCTCGCGCGGGATCGGGGTCTGGGTGCAGACGCTGTCGCTCCGAGGCGGGCCGAGTTGGGTGGCTTGGCTTGGCTTGGCTTGGGTTGCGAGTACAGCGAGTCCAGCGAGTCCAGGCCTGCTTGGTGTGCTTGCTTGCTTTGAATTGAAGCAGGGCTTGCGTGCTTCGAGCCCAGCCTCTCATTTCATTTCTCCAGGCAGGCAACTTGGCAGCATGCCAAGCAGGTTGTCTGCCTGCGAGCACCTGCGTGCGGTGCCTGCCAGGTGGCCTCGTTTCGTTTCGCCCGCCACAGCCACGCACGCACGCGCAGTGCAGAGCATCATGGAGCGCGAATGGCTTGGCTGGGCTGAGCTAAGCTAAGCTGAGCCGGAGAAGAGACGAGAGGAGGCAGCGAACCGGCCGTCGCGGCCGCCGGCTAAACGGAATAAAGCGAGCAGCAGGCAGGCAACTGGCGCCGCTGCGGTGCTGTAGTAGACTGCCGGACCTGCGCGAAGCTGCGTGGCGGCCAGGGGAGGGAGGCACTGCTGGCCTCCAGGCTCTCTTTCCCTGCCCTGCTTGCCTCGCTCGCCAGCGCGGCGAGCGGGGCAGAGAGAAGCAAGTCGAGCGAAGCAAAGCCGCGCGCGCGGCACTCCACTCGCGTGTCTTCTCCTCGTTCTTTGTTTTCTTTTTGTTTTTCTTTTTTCATTTCTCCTCCCTCCCACCTCGATACGATTTTTTCTTTCTTTTCTTTTTTCTTTCGCGTAGAATTAATGAATGAATAGATAGACAGACTCTTCCTCGCTCCAGCCTCGCGCAGACGCGACGATCCGCCGCGCGGAGCCGGGTGGCGACACCCGCAGTCGTTCATTCCCGCCTGCGTCCAAAGGCGCCACGCACCCGCGGCCCTCGCCGGCCCGCCGGCCTCAGCCGCAGCGGGCAGGAAGAGGAAGGCCGAGGAAGGCCGTGCCGGAAGCAGCGAGGGCGATCCAGGCTCGCGCGCGGCTGCTTGCTTGCTTGCTTGACTCTTACTTTCGAGGTCCTTCCCTTCCCTTCCCTTCCCTTTCCTTTCCTTTTAGTTTCCTTTATTTCTTTCATCACATTCCATCACTTTTTTTAACTTTTCTTTTCTCAAGCTGCGGGGAGAAAAGAGGAAAGTGGGGAGGGAAGACCGTGATCGTCGCGGACAAGCATAAGGAGACCGAGATCAAGAAAACGAAAGGGAGAAGAAGATGAAGAACCTCGACGACTCGACTCGACGCGAGACGAGACCGCGCGAAGCGAGGTCCGTATGTCTGGCTGGCGCAGCGAGCTTAGTCGGGCAGGTCTGGCACGAAGCGAGATGCGAGACGAATGAGGGATGCAAGTCCTGGGCTGCACTGCGCCTCGGCTTGCCTCAGCTCGCTTCGACGCGCGCGCCGCGCTGGCCTTCGGTTCGTCAGCGCGGAAAGGGTAAAGGAAAGCTTTGATAGTGGTGATGAAAACAAATAATGGAAACGGAAGACCACCGCCCAAATGTCCCGTCACCGTTTCTCCCTCCCTCGTTCATTCGTTCGTTCGATCGTTCATTCGCCAACGATCGTTTGGTCGTTGCGCCCTTTCCTCTCGTGCCCAACTCGGTCAGTCCCTCCCTTCCTCGCACGCGCGCTGATGTTGCCGACCATCCTGCTGCCGAGTTTTCGCGCCGAAGCGAAGCGAAACGAAACGAAATGAAGCGGGAGGGCGGGCACAGGTGATGATGAGGCAACTGATCAAAGTAGTAATAAGACAGTTCAGTTTGTTCGCGGCCACGAAGGTGCACGCGCGTCTACTGCCTGTCTACTGTTAGTCAAGGCAGGTACAGTTAGGCCTTCATATCAGCCAGCAAGCTCGATCTGATCTTGCTCCCCAAAGAACTTTGTGTGACCTTGGAAGACGCCAGAGACTCTCACCACGCACGCAAACTGACGGCCACTTGTGTCAACCAGCACGAATTCCTTCTCCGCAGCCGTTTCTTTTGCGCCTACGCCTCGCGGCGCGTCGCGTTGTGTCGCCTTGCGTCGCGTGTCTGCGGCCTCGCGCAAAGAGCCGAGTCTGGCAGTCTTGGCTAGGTGTCGACAGCACGCGCGGAGCGGGAAGCAGCCCGTCGCCGCGCTAAGAGAGAGTGTATACTGAATAAATGAGAATGATTGAATGAGAATGATTGAATGATTCAATGCAGTCTCTGCCACACACGCCCTGGTCAAGTAGGCCCGCCCTCCTGCGGCGCGAGACGCTGCGGACCGAGACCTCCGACGACGCTTGCTTCGTCTCGCCTCGCCTCGCCTCGCCTCGCCTCGCCTCGCCTCCCCCGGAGAGAAATGATTCGAGTACCAATCTCGGAATCGATACCGGCAAGGTGTCCAAAGACAGCAAGCACAACGTGCATCGTCCCAAGTTTCCGCCGCCGATGCCATGCTCGCTTCCATGCCACAACTGCCGTGTGACGCCATGGCGGCGGTCGTTTGGCGGCTACGATGACTGGCGCTGGCGCGCGAGGCGGGCGCTCGCCAAGAAAGGATTCAGGCAGCCTGCCAGTCAGCCAGGCCTTTTCTTCTGCGGTGACCGACGCCGACTCCTGTGAACCAACTCAACTTGAAGCTCGTCACGCGGCCGCTCACATCAATGTACCAGCGAGCAGCGAGTCCTTTCTCTCGCTTCGTTTTCTCCAGCGTCCAGGCTCGCCTGCCGCTGCCGCTGCTGCTGCTGCTGCTGCTGCTGGGCGTGTTGCAGTTCCCCTAGCCTGGACAGCGCACGGTGCGCCGCCACTGCAGTGCAGTGCAAGGAGAACCCCCTCAATCTCGCGGCGCGCGTCTCAGCCGCACTGGTTTCTTCCGCACTTCTTCTCTCTCTCCAGGCCGCTCCCCACCACCGTCCCGTTTCGCGAGCCGCACCGGCGTCCACCATGCCAGTCTCGCGAGGGTCTCGAGATCGATCTCGCGAGTCGCAGTGGCCGCTGCTGGCCAGGTTGCTCGCTGTTGCGTGCTGTTGCTTGCAGGCGGTGTTTGCTTGTTGGGAGAGAGCGAGTGCTCTTGCCAGCCTATGCTGATTTTGCTTCCCTCTCGCATTGCTCCTCCCGCTCCAGGCGAGCGTGCAAGCGCGCAGGGCCCAACGCCGAACTCCGAAAAGCCTCGGACTCCGAAGAGCCTCGTCCCGAGCCTGGACCGGGACGGTGCAAGTCCAGGATCAAGTTCACTTGTGGTGTGAGCGAATCAGAAAAATCGAGGCTGGAAACGAGACGGCGAGGGCACACCAGCCATGCTGCCGTGCATGCTTGGCGAGCGATGCTTGACGAGCGATGGCGAGTCGCATGATGGCGAGCCAGGCCAGCCAGCCAGCCCGCCGTCCAGCCATGGACAGCCAGCCACCATTCGCCGGCCAGCCACCCACCCACCCGTTGGCCGACCGAAGCGAGGATCGCTTCTCCTCCGCTGGCGAGCGGACGGCAATCATCGGTCCCTCCATCCAGCCACCACTCGTCCATCCACCCTCGCGTCCACCGCCAGTGGCGGTACGAGGCAGTCTTGTCCATGCAGCACAAACCACACCACTCTCGATCGGGGACCAACAATCAACCGATCGTTCGATCCATCAATCCATCGATCAGTCGCCACGCTGCCAAGCATTTCTTCGTTTCTCGGCCAGAAAGCGAGCGAGCGGTGCCCCTTCGCTCACCCACCTAACTTCACACATCAAATTACTTGCGCTACGTGCTAACCAACGAAAATACTACGCAACGGACTCTGATGATCGATCGATCGATCGACCGATCAATGAATGCCACGATTCGTTGAGTAGCAACCTGACGAGGCTGTTTCGCTGCTTGCTGGAGTCCACGAACATGGCTGGTGCGGCCTTGCCGCCCGCTGCTGCCGGCCTCGCCCAGCCATGCATGCTGGTATAGCGGATCAAGGCTAGGGCTGCTCCCTCCCACAGAGCAGCCTCTGCACTGGCAGTTGCAGTTGGCGTTTTCATGTTGCGAAGTGGGCGAAGCCACGAGGCCAGGAATCCGAAAGGAATGGGCGAGAGCCGCTGTGTGTCTGGGCGACGGGGGAATCTTGATAACATTCAGTGCCGCAAGGTGACCTACGTCGCAAAGCAAGGTAAGCACGTATGTGCGCGCGCAGGAATAGAGGCATGGATGCATGGATGGGTGGACCAAGACAATCTCTCTCTGATCATGCGGAGAATCCAACGAAAGAACAAACGAATGGACGCGAGGGATTCACCAGGATACACCAGTCAAAGCAACGCCAGTCGCACCGGCGGCGCCGCCCCGCTGCTCCGCTGCTCCGCCATCTTGCTGGTGGGCGCTCAGGCAGTGAGAGCAGTCCACGAAGTTTCGTAATCGGGAAACGCAGGCCTGGAGCGGCAGCGGAGCGCGGACGGTGTGACCAGTGGCGCCGCGGACCGTTCCGTCTGCCTCGAGAACGAACAACACGAGGCCGTGGAAGAGGAGCAAGGCGAGGAAGAGCAAGCTCGCGATGGCCCCGCGAGCTAATCTTCTACGCCGTTGGTGCTAGTACCACTGTGCGGAGCTGCGGGACGTCCTGGTAGATTTGTGGGAAGAGCCGCAAGAGCCGGAGCGCCGCGCGCGCCGCGCGCGCACGCGGACGGTGCCCTGGAACACGAAGCAGTCAGCGCAGCGACGCAAGCGCAACAATCTTTTTGGCGGCCATGGCTGGAATGGCTGGGCGTGGTGTGGCTGGCAGCGAGACGCGCCGCCACCGGTCTGGGGCAAGCTGTCGGCAGGAAGAGTAGGACGGGTGGGTGGGTGTCTGAAAGGAGGGAGGGCTAAACGGCGAAACAGGGGAGGCGCGGGGCGGCCGGTTCGAAGCTTTTAAAGGAAACATTAACAGGTAGTTAGTTGCGAAAAACGTGAGTGAGCGCAAAAGAAAAAGAAAAAGAAAAAGAAAAAGGAAAGTTGGAAAGGAAAAGCCTTCACTACCGGGAGCGATGAACGAACGGCCATGGCTAATGCACTTGCTTGTACCTGTTGCGAGGCGTACGATTGGCTGCCATGCATCCAAGCACCCGCCGCGTTCGCCGCTGGTCTTCCTCGGGATCTTGCGACCGGGAAGCTGAGGAGCTGAAAACAGTCATGGCTGGACGTTCGAACGTGAGGCCGCGTCACCAGCCACCGCCACCTGTCAGACTGGCAAGTCAAGCGCATTGATTGGCAGTTGGCTGCAGCTCGCTCAAAGAATTATGCTTTCCTCGTAAGTAATACGTGTGTTTTCGAGACAGACGGACATTTCGTCGTCCCGCGGCCGCGGCCGTCTGGCGGTCTTTCCCTTTGGCCATTTCCGACGGGTGCCCCGCCACCACAGATGCCACCGTTTCGTTTTACGTTGGGCGTTGCCGCGTCAGCCGCCAGGGTTGCGCCTCAGAGAAGGCAACGCATGGCTGGTGTGATCTTGGCGAAGTTGCTTGGTCTAGCTAGCGCAATCTCGAGCTTCTTCGAGCTCAAATTAAATGGCGGCAGCTCTGCTGGTCTCTCGCTGGCTCAGGATATGGCTTGGGGCCTTGCATCCACATTCCATCCCTCCGTACAGGTCGATTCGATATCAATGAGATGAAATGAGATGGTCGGTGGCGGTGACACGTCCGTCCACCTTGAGGAAAGGCGCCGCGAGGCTCGCAGCAGATGGGTCGCATTGAGTTCGCAAACGGTGGATATGAACCAGCAAGCAACGATAGGAAGTGCGTTCATAGTCAATTGGCTACGCGGGGAAGGCCTGGAGAACAAAGGGTGGTGAATAGATGGACAGATAGATGGATGGTTGATTAATGGGTTGATTGGTTGGCCATGATGGTCGCATGGACGCGCTGCACGCCTGCAACCATGGTATTATCGTCGAGCAGCAAGTTCTTAGCAGCGGCATCGGGGATAACGTACGTCACAGCCAGCGATAGCGACCAGCAGTCAGCCGGGTCAGGGAACGATTCATTTGTTCACGGCTTGCTGTCTGTCAGTCACATACAGGTTCAGCTGCCAGTGGCCAGCCATGCTTTGGCCAGAAGGCAGACTCGGAAAGGAGGCGGGTGGGAGAAATGCACAAACGAAAGGTCAATGAAACAACCAATAAAAAAGGGTGATGTGTTCTTCGAGGCATGCGCGACTTCATAGAACCCGCCTGTTGGACCCATTGTGGCTGGGAACTAGAAGACAACTGTCGGCAGTTCATAGCCAACCGCACAGTCATTGCTTTTGTGCGCCTTGAACGCGGCATCAATAGCCGATAGGCTGGAAGCACGACGAACGATCTACGGAAACGAGGTAGAGATGAATTAAAAATGGCGCAAGGTCGGTTGTTTCAAGGGGGAGCTGACGAAGACGCGAAGGCTATATCCTTCTCTCTTCCAACTAGTGAACTTTTTTGTGTTCATTTTTTTTCCCCTAAACTTCACTTTATCTTCCTTTCCTTTTATTTTTTTTAACTTTTCCAGCCTTCCTTGTGGCCCTCGCAACCGTGCCTCTGGCAGCGCCAGCTTGGCGAGCTCTGGCTCGCAAGCATGGCTCGCAAGCATGGCTCGCAAGCGTGGCCCGCAAGCGTGGCTGGACGGATGGTTCCCTTCCCTCCGCATAGCTTCGGCGGAGGCGGGGCTCCGGCAACGGCGCAGGCCGCTCCGTCATTCATGCGAAGGCCGCGCTGTGGGAGTTTAGGGCCCTAGTAGACAGCTATCCGAGCCCGTCTGTGGGAGGACCGCGAACGAGTCTACTGCGCAGCGCAGCTCAGCGCAGCGAAGCAAAGCCGATGGATGGCGCCTCGCGGCAAGCCCGGCCGAGCTTCAAGACCTCGCGCCGCGCCGCGCCGCGCCGCGCTTCGACTCCTCTGGCCGCGCAGAGGCGAAGCCCACTCTGTGCGCTCTCAGTACGGCCGGCAGCGACGAGGGAGAGAAAGCGCGCGAGAGAGGCCCCGCTCGCCTCGGCGAACCGAGCAAGTGAGTATAGCATGTATGCAGAGGTACTCCTCGCGCGGTCTTATTGCAGGAGTCACGGTCACGGCGGATCGCCGCCACGGCTACAGAAAGTAGAACCCGGATCGCAAGACCGTTTGTTTCGTTGGGCGTCGAGCAGTTGCAGCGCTCTCGCCATCGCGATGGATGGATGGATGGATGGATGGATGGATGGATGGATGGGTCGCCGATCGTTCGAGGCTGATCTGCGTCGTCGGAGTTCGTCTTCCGTCGTCGAGATCGAGATCGAGATGGACGAATTCGAGATTTCAGGGTTCACTCCGCTGACCGAAAGCGAATGGCGGAGCGAGCCCGCCAGGGAGGCGGACCGGGTCAGACGGACGGATGGATGGATAGATGGATGGACGGATGGATAGATGGATGGGTGGATGGATATTCACTCCGAAATGGGCAGAGGTCGCACGAATGGCAAGCCCGCTCGCGCTGCAGCCCGCGGTCAGATGCGCGGAAACGAAGGTTTCAGCAGATGATCGATCGATTGATCGATCGATCGATCGACCGATCAAGCGACCGCCAGGAGCGGCGACAGTGGCCGCAGCCGCCTGGCCTAGCATTGAGTGTGCGCCACCGCGTGTCGCTATCGACGGCGTGCGGAAAAGGGGTTGCGGAGGCCCCACGAGGAAAGGTGACATGAATTCCCTCTCGCTGTGGGGAGGGCCGCCACTGGCAGTACTGTCTGGCTCTTTCTTTGCGCGTGCGCCGCAGCTGACCGTGAATATTTTGCGACCGGACATTACTGTGGCCCACAGAGACGGAGTTCACTCGCTAGATCCGGTGTGGGTGATAGCACGAACAGCTGCTGTGGTGGTTTAACGGCCAGGCAGACAGACAGACAGACAGACAGACAGACAGACAGACAGACAGACAGTTAGCCGGCTGCAGGTCGAGTCGGGTCGGGTTGGGTCGGGTCGGGTAGGATAGGAGGAAAAGGAAAGCATCAGGAAGAGAAAAACGGAGAAAAAATAGAATGCAAAGAGAAGAAAGGAGCCAAAGAGATGAGGAATGTGCAGATAAGTATGAAGAATTTCGAAAATAAAAATAAGAACTTGAAGGCGGTGTGGAGTGCACGCCGGAATTGTGTAAATATAGACAAAAAGACGCGCGCCCGTCAGACATCGATTCGATTCTTTCTCTTACTCTTTTTCTTGACCTCATGGGTGAGCGTTTCATTCGACTGACTGCGTTGAATGCTATCTATCTCCTCCCGTTGCCTCGACTTCGCCCACGTGCTCCATCCCCACGTTTGGTGCCACGCATCGACCTGTTAGACCCATGGCTTGAGCTGTAAGTATCACGGCTTGAGCCTTGATAGTCGCCTCGATCCGAGCCACGATGATTGCCTCGATTTGAGCCACGTTGATTGCCTCGATTTGAGCCACGTTGATTGCCTCGATTTGAACCTCGATAATTGTCTCGAGTTGAGCCACTATGCCCACTATTCGAACCGCCATTGTGTCTATGCTCAAACCTTGTGTTGTGACTCCAACTTCTGTCGCTATCTTTGGACGGTCCCTGCTCTGCGCTTTCCCCACCACGAACCAAATCCATGCCGCGACGATTCGAACTCTCGCCATGATGCAACGTCCCAGTATTTCGACCGCTTTTGTTGCTTCGATTGCTTTGATTGCTGCTGGTACTGCCAGGACTGCGCCCCCTTTCGCCGGGTTTCGATAAAATACCACTTTTGCTGGCGCGATCGTTGCGAAGCGTCTTAGAACGGTCTTCATTCATGGCAGCAAGCAGCTCGTCGTCCTCAACTTTATGGAAAATGAGCCACAACGATGCCAAGGACATGCGTGCTGCAGAGCGCGAGCGTGGCTCCAATTCGCACGCCTGCAAGAGCTGCTTTTGTGCAAGCTCCAAGGTATACACGACCTCATTGCTCAGGTCCGCCTCCATGCGCAGAGTTTGCGCCGATTCTCGCAGCTTCCGCATGGCCGTTGTCACGACTGCTCCAAGTTCTACTTCATTCCAGTCGAAGCGAAAGTGCACGCTGTCATCCACACTCCACACAAGACTTCGTGCGTACGCCGTATGCGCAGCGCTCTTTTGTCTTCGCAGCTTCACCAACGTATGTGTTTCGCTGCCCTCGCCCGTGACGCTCTGATGCTCCATGTAGAAAGCGTCAGCTTCGATAATACGAATTGACCACTCAAAACCCGTCCATACTTCTCGGAGGAAATCGATCCACGATGCGTTTTGACGCAAGAGCGAAACAACGCAAGAGAACGATGATTGCGAGATACGCAAGAGCGTTTTGGACGCTCGAAAGGACAACGTCGCATGAACGTCCGGATCCGTCGAGTCAAAAGCTCGACCCCGTGAATGGCCCCGCAGATGATCGTCATGAATGCGTCGCTGTACCAGCGCAATGGCGTCCCGAACAAGGTCGTTCGCACGCGTTAGCAGCGGAATTATGTCCCCTGCCGACGCCCGAAAACCCGTCGCCAAGCCAGGTTGGAGCCGTTTGAGCGTTTTACGGTCCAAATCCATGCTTCCTTTTCCCAACGAAGATGGGTACGGAAGCTTTCCTTTAGCAAAGGTTATATGAGCTGGATACGTGATTGGGCGACCCTTTACCAACGACTGCAGCACAATGTCTGCAAGTTCAAGGAAAATGAGAGGGTTCTCGGGGTCCACATCCAAGTTCCGTGCGATCGTACTTGCGGCCTTATCCAGATCGCCTCGCTTGCGGTATAGCCTGGCAAGGTTCTGCAACGTTCGCCCATGCTCCGGATCCAAGTCGAGCGCACGCAAGTATAGCGCCTCTGCACCTTCTAGGTCCACGAGTGTATGATATCGAAAGTTCGCATAGTCCTTGACGCAGTTTGTCAACCCTGGATCTGCATTCAGCGCCTGCTTCAGACAGAAGTCCACGTACTGAAGCAGAGCTCGCGAGCGCTCTTCACGGATTTTGGTGCCGGCAAAAAGGGAATCCATTGATTCCAGCGAATCATCGTCAATTGGAAGAGCTTCGCGGAGCGCACTGACTTGTAATTCGATCGATGGCTTGACATTGTACCCATCATTGATCCAGTACGAATATAGCTCTTTTCCGAGATAGTACCATGAGCGGGCGTGCTGAGGATTAGCACGAAGAGCAAGTAAAAAGTCTGCATTTCCCGTACCTCGCTCACCCTCTCCAAAGGTGTCGTGAAAGTAGTTGATCAAAAACCCGCGGTTGCACAAAAGCCGGACATCAGATGGATTCATACTGAGACCAGCGCTAAAGCGTTTCAACGCGAGACGCGCAAGTCGATGCGCTTCCTTGCGCTTGCCTTGGCCCAATTTCGATCGCGAGCGGATGAAGAGCTCGGTACCCTCGGCGTATTGCATGATGGGCAAGAGATGGATTGAACCTTCCACCTCGACTAAATCGTTGCCTTCGAATGGCTCGAGCCAATCGAAGCAATTGCGTCCCGACGAGGTTAGCTCACCGAGTCTTATATCATGGTGAATTGGAAGTGGGCTTGCCATGAAAGCCGGCGATCGTGAAGAGCTGCTCAAGACACTCGCGACGAGCGATGGCGAGGCTTGCTCTCGATCTCCATTTCGCTGCTGTTCCTGCTGCTGCTGTTCCTGCTCGTGATTCGGGTGAGACTCGCTCCGCTGTTTGTGCGGAGTCACGGGGGGTGTCGCTGCTACTGCAGCTTCTGCAGTTGCGGCTGCGGCTGCTGCCCTGGCCTTAAACAAGGAAGGCGGAGGACCGGCATCCCATTTCCCTGCCTTTGCTCCTTGTGGGTCCGGGGAGGAAAAAGACACCCCAGATGCTGAAGAGGCCAACGAGACAGATGTCGGCGGTGAATGATGAGTGCGTTTGCCATTTGTGACGCTTGGGACAACATCAGTCCGCCGGAGTAGGGACGTACTCATGGTGGACGAAAGGGATGACCCCGTCGATTGCGAAGACAGCGTCGACGCTTCAGACGCCATCGATGTTGAGGCAGTCAGTGAGTCCCAAACGCCGCTACCGCCCCCACTTCCAATACTCGTTTGGCGCGCGCCTATTGCGCTACTGCACGTAGTGTCGTGATTTTTAGCATTGCTGGATGACGACTTCCGGCTTGAAGAGACCGTGTGTCGCACCTTGGGAATTCCCACTCGCCCACGAGGAATCTCGAGAGCCGAACTCACGGCCTCCTGGCAGCTCGAGGTGAGAACAATTCCACACATGACCTGTACTCTTGCAAAGAGTTCTGCGGGATTGATGCATCGCTTCCACAAACAATTGCAGCAAACACATCGCGACTGCTGCCCGGCTTCGCGATTAAAGAGCGAAGAATCGATCCCCATGAGCGTTGAACGCACCCCTCGCTCCCCCTCGAGAAGAAAAAAGAATCTCTCTTGCAGCAACAGGGGCAACCGCTTGCACCAAAAGTTGCGCCGTCCCACCAGCTCCTCATCGTCCTCTACACCTTCCTTCTCCCCTTCGCTATTGCTTGACCCGAGTCTCGGAAGGCGACCGAGACGCATTGCGTGACCCATATCTCGAAAGCTCTGGCGCGAGGGTTCCACAAATGAGCCGCAAGAGCACGCTCCGGTTTCCTTTGACCTCCCGCTGTCGCCGCCGCCGCCGCCGCTGTCAGCAGGAGCGTCATTGCGCGTGCAGGTCGTGATTCCGAAGATCTGATTCAGGACTTCGCGAACAGCGTTCAAATACGGTGTGATGACGGCTGTGCGAACGTCTGAACAGACGCCTCTTTGCGCGCCGCGTACAAGGAGCTTGACCACGCGGGCAACGGCTTCAAGCATAAGCTCCCGCTGCAGGTCGGGTTTGCCAGCGGAACGCGCGCTCACTACGCCCAAAAAGCGCATGTTTACGCCATTGCGGTGAAAGGCTTCCACGACGCGACGCGAGACGGCCCGCTGGACCGCGCTGGCTTCTTGGGTCTCTCGATTGGCGTCAAGATCTCTGATGAGGTTGCCCATCGATACAGCAAACATGTGCTTGACTGCAGACGCAGCATCTCGATCAAAGGAGTCTTCCCTCTCCATTCGTGAGGAAAAGTTTGAAAAGGCGTCGCTCGAGAGAGGCGCATGCCACGCACGGACAAGCTCTGGCCGGAGTCTGTGTACGAGTTGATTCGAGGAAGTCACCTTGTGCGCAAAGGGTTCGTCGCCATACGCATCAGCAATGATCGATTCAAGCTGCCTTGTTGGTGGCTGCGCCGGGAAAAGCCGCGCAAAGTCGACTGCGTAGTACCGACTTGTGTTTCCTACATTGCATCTGTGCACCTCCATGTCGCATGGCATGTGCAGCCACACAGGCGTCGGCCGCGCACCTCGTGACGTGCGCGCCCGCGCCATGACAGGGTGTTTGGCAAGATTCAAAGCACGTGCGGCGCCTTCCATGAGCTTGGCAGCGTTCTCGTCGCCCTCGCCAGCATTAGTGGAACTGCCATCTTCGCCAAGGCAACCAATGTTCATGCCTCCATCACTTGATCCATAACATAGCGTTTCTTGACCGCGAATGGGCAAGACTGACATTGCAACCAACTTGTAACCGCGATGTTTGATTACGCACAAAAGTGGCAAAGATAGCCCTGGAACGGAAGCGTTAAAGAGCGCCGTCAGGCCCTTGATCTGGTGATTGGCCTCTTTGCTTGCAGATTCTATGGAGCCACCGTAAAAGCCGTGCATGTCGTTCGGGAATCGGAAAAAGACATTGCCCGCAACGTACTTTTCGCCCCCCGCATAGCCGCCGACCTCGACGGGTTTGATGGTCTTTCGCTCCACAGCTAAGTGTTTCTCACTAATGATCACCTTGCCATACACCATGGCGGCATGACGAAAGTCCTGTACAAGCGCAGTCAGTTGCTGAAAGGTCTCTGACTCGCGGAGAACTGTCTGGTCTCGCGTCACGACCTCCATCAGACGCTGGAACTCCCAGTCGAACCCGCTATCGAAGCGACCCAAGTCCAATGGATGCGCGGATACCCGTGACGAGGCAAGGCTTACAGACTGCAAGAGGCCCTCACTAGGTCCGCCTTCTTCACCGCTGGCGGTGAAGATGGTCTCCGAACCGTCATCGCTCGAGCCAGCGGCGCGTGACAAAGCTCGGCCTGCTTCCCCTCTTCCGGACCGCACAGCGTCTACTGCTGGAGAACTTGCCGACCCGCCATTCGCGTTTCCGAAGAACTCAGTGTATCGCGTAGCTCCGTCTCTTGCGCGCGCCGTCGCGCTGTTCTCGCCCCTTGCGCTCGCCGTCGCAGCTGCCGCGTACGTGCGGCTGTCTCGTCGCCCCGCGCCCTGGTCCTGGTCCTGGCCCTGGCTCTGACCCGGGCCACGCTGCCCCTCGCGAAGACCATGGCGCGCAGCGAGGCCGAGATCCGCGACGCCGACGCCCTCGTCCTCCTGCACCGCGGGCAGCGCCGTCCCCGCGCAGGCCTCGCCCGCCCGCGCCCCCGCGAACACGACGTAGCCCGCGGGCATCCTTGTTTGCTTGCCGATCGCTGCTGCCTGTCGAAGGAGGCAAAGCAAGCAAGATCAGACAGAGGTCCCCGCGGGGGGCGGGGACGGGGTGTGCACGAAAGCGGGGACACGCGGGTTTGCGTTGCGCAGATGAAAAAATGGGTTGCGGCGAGCTTGGCGCGCCGGCACGGGTAAAACGGGCGTCGCGGCGGAGGGAAAAACCGAACAAACAGGCGTGCTACGCGGGCGAGCGAGCGAGCGAGCGAGCGAGCGAGCGAGCGCGGGAGGGCACCGGCCGCGCGGACTGGGCCTGCGCGGACGCGCCCAGAACTCCCGACTAGCTTCGTGAAGAAAGAGGAGCAAAGAGAAGAAGATGTACGCCAGCAGACACACCACGCTGGGTGGGCCTCCTGGTCTGCCGCCCCAGAGACCGGGCCCGTCGAAGACGACAACGACGACGACGAAGATGACGACAGTACCAAGAAGAAGTGCCAACCCTTTTGCAGCCAAGAAAAAGAAGAAGAGCAAGCAGCAGCAGCAGCTCCTGCTTCATCAGCGACGCGAGGAAGAGGCGCTTGGTAACGTTTGGGAATCTGAAGCCATGCGCGCATACAAGACAGCCGCAAAAGATGCCGCAAGCATCGGAGCTGCTGCACCTGCGGCCGATCTGAAAAACGCTGCAAATGATAGCGATTGGGTCCTCGTGCAGCAACCACGGGATCCAATTGCCCTGCGAGGCGACGCGCATGAAGTCGTTCTAGTTCCAGATGTCCAACAAGACAGTCAGGCGCCAATCTCGAAGCGCCAAGCCCAGCGCGAAGCAGACCTTCGTCGATCCAAGGGCCAGCTGCCCCTGGTCACTCGTGAGATGACAGATACTGAATACAATCGTGTCTTCAAGCGTCCACTGCCGCACAATTATGGCCGTGCCAATACTCGCCCAGTCGTCGACGAGAATTACCTGCGGACCTTTAATGTCAGGGCTGCCATTGGCGGAGGTCCAACGCAAGTCTACGATTCTGCTCTTGCTGCACTTGCTGCCGGTCCGCCCACGTCAACGCATCTTTTGCCGGCTGAAGAAATCGATGCAGCTCTCCTGCAGCAATCACTCCGCCAGCACGACCAACAACAGAAAGGTCAAGAAGAGATCGCTCCAGCAGCACACGAACAAACTAGTGCTTTTCCTGCCCTTGCAAACTCGAGTAGCGCCCCACTGGCCGTGAATCCGCCGCCGGCACTGCCGGAATGCCAGCCTCCTCTGCAAGGTATGACCTTTGGAAAGCCTTCCAAGGATCGTCGTCTCGAGCCCTCCATGTTCGAGATCTTGTCCTGGGAAGATCCGAATCCACGCGACGTCGAAAGCGTGCCGCGACCCGATGCCAATGCGCTCGACCCACGCAATTACGCAACACTTCCCCCCTCGCATATACAGCTCATACCCTTTGCAGGGACGCGGAATACAGTTGGCCCGATTCCTCCTGGATCTGGTGCACAACCTCTCTTGTGAAGAAATGTAAAAGTTACGTGGGCTTGATGGTAGGGACCTACTAATTTCATAAAAGGGATGAGTTCTCTTCTTCTTCCTTTTTTTTTAAATCAAACTTCTTGCGGCACCATGACCTTGCCATTGAGATTCTCAGCAGCAACCGTATCAACGCTTTTGAAAGGGCAAAGAAATCTTGCAATCTTCATAAATTTCTAACCCCTACTGAATCTCTCCAGAAAATAGGTGATGTGCGACCCTGCGCCTAATTGTATACCATTCAGCTTTAGATGCTGCGCGTGAAGGGTGTGCACATGCGCTCGCGTGGGCGGTGAGAGGTCAGCAGGGGCGCTTGACTGGAGGCTTCTCGCTGCTTCACCACGGGCGTTCCAGAACTGCGTAAGCGACTAAGCCCGTCGTGAATCATGTGCTACGGGACCTGCAAATGCGAGAAAAGCCCAGTTTTACTTCCCTGACTCTTCAATAATTTCGAAAGCGCCGCGCAGAGCTGTGAGAACGGCATCTCGGGGAAGTTGGTCATGTACAGGCAAGATCACGCAGCGCAAACTGACTATGATCTCTGGTATGACTTTGCGGCCTACGTTTCTTTGCTGAGCTGACCTCGCGCAAAAGCCGTGCAAGCTGCTTTTTCGACACCTGGGACATCTGTTTGGCAACTTCGACCTCTGCTGCATTCTCTCGCGCATCCAGTAGGCGCGCGTGGTCCGCATCGTCTTGTGCATAGTGAGCACTCGAGGTTCTGCGACGCTTTGTCTCGCTACGCAGCGGTGAACCGATGTAACTTGCGAGGCGTTGCTCGGCCCCATTTTGGATGTAACCTTATCACTCGCCACGACCCACTTAATCGTCACCCATTCGGCGCGCTGGCTAGCCGGTGGCGGACACATTTCTGTCACAACAGCTGAAACTTTAGTGATGTCACTTTTCAAAGCCCACGCGATGGGTTTGATGGTGTCAAACTCGAAGGTGGTCGGATGAGAATGGTGCCATCGGAACTTGCAACTTGTACGGGAACCCAGCTTGCCACATGAGTTCTGCCGCAAGCTCTTGTTTGAAAATTGCTTCTCGAGTCTCTAGCTCAAGGTTTGCAGCGCCATCGTTACTGAAGTGACGATTTCCCCTGAATATCTAGGACGCGCAGATCGGCGCCTGCTGCTCTTGGCACCACGATAATTCGCAGTGGCTTTGCAAAGTATCGCGTCTGGCCGTAGCCAGTGACGCACCTGTAGAGACGCCCGACATAGGTTCGAAATGGGATCCTTTTGGACGTTGACAGCCTAGTCACCACCACCACGGAGTATACGCCGTCGACAGGTTCTCTCCGTTCAATGAGGCACGGAACAACGATGCGATTAGGCAAGGCACTTGCCCCACTATCCCTCGAGTGACTCGCGACTCTCCCACCGCCAAATGGACCTCGCGCAGGCCCGCGCGCGCTCGAATGAAGTCTTTCATGAAACTGACGAAAAATTAGGCTCCAAAGACACGTGGTTGCAGTGGCAGGTCATGGGGGATCCACCTTTGGGACATGGGCTAGTAGACACGAAAGTGCCTGTCCACCGCCTGAGAGGTAATTGAGGATCCACCCGTGGGTATATCTATGCAAAACGACCGTGTCCGTTACAGACACGCAAAGCCCCTGACTGTCAGCACTTTTGGCAACAGAAGCCGAGCACATTCTGGGTCGATACTGCTCTGATTGCTCTCGCTGCTGTCGTGACGGCTGTACGCGCGCTCCTGCTGCCCCTGTAAAGGCATTATCCTGGAGTCCAAGGGTGAGCAAGAGACGTCGCCGGAGAAGGTAGCCAACGGTTGCTGCTACAACAACATCGTCGAACGCACGCATGGCGTCGACAATATCTGGGACGCGCGTCCGGGTTCTGACGCGCGTCCGGCCTTTGCAAGAAGAGGAGACTCGCTCGAAAGAGCCCAAAGCTGTGCGCGTGAGCCCAGAACAATGTCTTCTTGAAGCCGATGGACCGAGTGCTCATGGCGGACCATCGAGGTTCAGATTCGACGCGTGCTTTGCCGAGGACGCGTCGCAAGCTCAAGTTTACACAGAAGCAGGCGCCCCTCTGGTAGACGCGGTCAGCCAAGGGTACAACGCAGCCCTCATTGCATACGGCCAAACTGGCTCCGGAAAAACGTACTCCATGTTGGCTGGCGCAGAGGACATCTGGGCTCTTGCAAGTCGTAGCGATGATGCAGAGCGAGACCGCGTCGAGGACGCCCTTGACATCATTGGTAGATCTCCATGGCGCGGCGCCATCCCTCGTGCCGTTGAGCACATCTTTGCACATGCGGCGCGTCTCGAGCAACACGGTGCAGTGCGCCTCACCTGCACCTACGTGGAGATCTACAATGAGCAAGTCTTTGATCTCTTGCGAGAAGGACCCGAGTCATTGTCTAGTGACCAGCGTGGAGGTCTCGATATTCACGAAGATGCCTTTCGTGGTGTGCATGTGCCAGGAGCCACCGAGGTTCATGTGCAATCGCTCGAGGACGTTCTGGCAGTGCTCTGGGCTGGAGCTGTGCGACGTGCCATGGACTCGACCGATATGAATGAGCACAGCTCTCGCTCGCACACCATTTTCCAGGTCATTCTCGAACAAACACTTGCCGCTTCGCCCTCGCGCCGCATCCGCAGCAAGCTCAGCCTGGTAGATCTTGCCGGAAGCGAAAAGTGGCGCTCACATCAGCTCTCCAAGTTCTCTGCCCAGCGCATCTCCGAAATGACGAGCATCAACAAGAGTCTTTCGAACCTTGGAAACTGTATTCGTGCGCTCGAAAAGGGTAAAGCGCATGTTCCGTTTCGCAACAGTAAGCTGACACGCTTGCTTCAGGATTCTCTCAAGGGCAACGCCATGACGAGTTTTCTCGTCACGCTCTCGCCAGCACGAGCCAGTCTCGAGGAGACCATGTCAAGTTTGCATTTTGCCGAGCGATGCAAGGGTGTTCTAGTCGACCCGCGCGTTGGCGATGAGCTCGCGGTGTTTCCCGAAGAAAACGAAGACACAAAAGAGCTCGCTGCAGAAAATGCGCGCCTTCGCGCTCGCGTCCGCGAGCTAGAAGCTCGGCTTGCAAGGGCCCACACTGACCCTTGTGCAGTCTTGGGCAGTACGGTCTCCGCTGCCGCAAAGCGTCTGAACGCATGGCAGGCAAATGGTTCTCGCGAATCAGTGACCGTCAACAAAGGCTCTAATCAAGAATGCGAGGTTTATGGGGATGCTTCGCAAGACGAACATCTTGCCGGCGTCTATGAAGACTGGCTCCTGCGCACGCTTGCCCAGCCAGGGACCCCGGCAGCTACGCTCTCGCTCGAGCAGCGCCTAGCGATGGCGGAGTGGGCCGTGCTTTTGCAGTTTCGCAAGCTCGCCTCTGTACAAGCTGAGACAGATTAACCAGACCAAGATCTCGCCAAGCATATCGACGCCGCCACCACCGACGTCGCGACGCGCTCCGGGTTCTGATTTTGGGTGTGTCTCACGTGCAAAAAACTCGTCCCGTCCGGGGCATAATAATCGCGACCGACCACAACAAAAGCCCAGCCCTAGCTCTTTGCGGGCGACACGACGCAAGGCGAGGCGAGGCGAGGCGAGGCGAGGCGAGGCGAGACGAAGACAGCAAGAGCAAGAGCAAGAGCAAGCGCGAGAGCGAGGACTTGCCTGACGCCGTGCCGAGGCAAGGGTTGGTCGAGGCCGCGTGGCGGCATCTTTCACTGTCGGCGGCTGCCTTGGCAGGCAAGAAAGCTTCGCTTGTCCGCTTCACTACTCTCGGCTCAGCCGCGCCGTATTGGCAAAGTGCGTCGCGAACGCGAACGTGACAAGGCCGGCTCTTCAAACTTGTCCTCCTCGATTTTGCGCGAGGGGAGGAAAACGCGAAGAGAGCAGAACACGCGAGACGAAAACGAGAAAGAAAAAAGATACGCTCCGTGAAAATTCTTGCGAGATAATGGACGAGGCTCTCTTTTTCACAATGGGCGTGGGAAGCTTGTTCCCCTGGAATGCCTTCATCACGGAGAGCTCCTATTTCTCGAGACGCTTCCAAGGTACCTCGTATGTGAGCACCTTTGAGAGTGGATTCGGTGTGGCATACAATTTGTCCAACGTGCTCTCGCTGCTTCTGCTCTTGCTGGTGCAAAAGTACATGACCGAGAGAATACTCATCGTCGCGCCTTTTGTCGGCACCGGCATCGTCTTTTGCGCAACAGCGTTACTGACGCTTGTTGACATCTCTGTCGACGCCCTTTTCTACGCGACCACAGTGACCGTCCTCTTGGCGGGCATCATGGCCGCGCCAATGATCTCGGGTGTGGCTGGCTTAGCGGCTCGCTTTCGCAAGTCATGCGCGTCTGCGTTTTTTTCGGGCCAAGCCTTTGGCGGCGTTGTAGCCTCGGTCTCGAGTCTTGTGACGTCGGGGGTGGCGCCGCAACCGAGCGACTTTTGTAACGCAACAGCGCTCTTCGAACCCGAAGTAAATCTTTCTCTGGCTGCACGACTCAATGCAAAGCACCCTTTTGTTGTGGATTGGAGCGCTTTCTCATACTTTACAATTGCCGCAGCTGTCTGTTTCATTTCGGTGGCAGCATACATGGCAGTCAAGTCGAGACAGGGGCAAAACATTGTGCCTACCTTTGGCGTGGGTCTTGATGGCACTGGAAATGGGTCGACAGAGGGTGACGATGATGATGATGAAGAAGATGAAGACGGCTATGCGCTACTACAACCAGATATTCAAATGGAAGTTGGAGATGATGACGATGACGAGGTGGTCATGCTCGAAGTCGTCTCTGGCTCGCAAGAGCTGAATACTGCCCTTCTTGATTCCAATAGTAACCAGCAAGAAAGATCGCAGAGAAGAGCACCAACAGTAGCAGGAAGGGAAGGGGATGAAGCGGATTTGCCCAAGGAAACCAGCTGGGAGGGCACGACCGTGCGCGCCGTTTTTCATGTAATTCGCTATCCGAGCGCGGCAGTCTTGTTGACCTTTTTAGTGACCCTCTCTCTCTTTCCTGCGCTCACTGCACAAACGTATTCTCGTCGCGAGTGCGCTCCTGGGTCAAGTCGATTTTGGAACGATCTCTTCGTTCCTAGTCTCTTTCTCTGTTTCAACGGTGCAGATCTCTTGGGTAGGTTGCTGCAAGGACGCTGGCAGCCTTTTTCGGGTCGTGCACTCATGTTTCTCGCCTTGTCGCGGTCTGTCTTTTGGCCCCTTTTCTTTTTCCAGCATATTCGTGGCTCGCGTCTGGACCCTGTCCTCGGTTCAGACCTTTTCCCCATTGCTACTTCGCTTGCTTGTGGGTTTTCAAATGGCTTTGTGGGTACAGCCTCCATGGTCAATGCTCAGCTTTCTGTGCCCATGGCGCATCGTGACTTAGCATCAACAATTGCCACCATCTGTCTCACCATTGGTCTCACCATTGGATCAACAAGTAGCTACCTGTCAGTTTACATTGTTCAGGGCTGAAGAGAAGTAAACGCAAGTTTTGTAACGTCCCGAGCAAGATGGATGTGCAACAGAATAAGAAATCGGAGATTGATTTGAAGGTATGAAAATCCGTCAAAGACGTTCTTCTTCCTTGAGTAGGAAAATCGTTTGCATTTTCCCGAGGCTCAAAAGGGGGGTCCAGTGTTTCGCTTCCTTCATTCCCGAATGCAAGTTTTTCATTCGTTAAAAGAAAACGTCATTTGATTGATTGCACGCTGTTTCCCACTTTCAAGACTTGGACGTGCGGAACTCCTAAAGCTGAAGCGGCTTGCCTTTTTATTCCTCAAGAGGTTCATTTTTATTCCTCAAGAGGTTCAAGAATTACTTCTCGTGAACCAACAAAAATACATCTTGATGTGCAGAACTCAATTCAGAGTCTCAAAGAAAGGCGCTTTCGAGACCTTCCTGTTCCAGTGAAAGTACCCGCCTACAAAGCCTATCTCCATCCACATCGGCGATGGAGGCCCCATCTGCCGTCAAACGAACGCCAAAGAGGTCAAGAAAACTAGAAATTGGCCGCACTCGACCAAGTCCATATTTGGACAGTTTCTGCGTCAAAAAGGGCTCTTGGTCACGGTTCACTTTGAACCCAAGAATGTGACGAATACGAGCTTGAGAAGATGCAGCTTCCACGTCTTGTTGGCTTCGTATGCTATGATCTTGATTTTCCCAGAACAGAGGTGCGCCGCCGTTGGGGCGCTCAAAAGGGTAGTAGTGAAAAACGACGCTGCGGCGGAAGGCATATGAAGTGTACCCATGCGTGTAGAGACGTGCTGCCATGGAAAATTCCTCTCCCATGAATATCCAAGGCAGACAACAGTCGTACGGGACATTGAGAATGCGATGGCCGCGCGCAAAGGATAGCCCAGCAGCAAAAAAGGGATGCGCGATGGGCATGCGGGTATCGTCTTCGGCGATTTCATAGCTCTCCTGAAAACGTACGAGACCCTCGTTAGGCATGACGCGAGAGCTGCACATGACGGGTGCGGTTGGGTGAAGCCGGCGACCATCTGTGCTGTTGATGGCGCCCGTTGCCTGCGACGGGTACGCGGTAAGAATGGCATACTCATCGTCCAATGCTTCCCACTGCTTGACCAGCTGTTGATCCCAATTTCGCGTAAAGAGCATGTGGGCGTCAATCTGCAGAACAAACGTCTCGCCGCGGTAAAGCATATCGGCACGATGTCGCGCGTCGACTGGACCCCGCGCCAGTCGCGCGTCAAGCCGATGCACACGAATCTGACTCAAGTGTTTGCACAATAGCTTTCGGTCCGAATCTCGATGCAAAGACTCCTCTAGGTGGCGACAGTCGACTTGCTGCGGCACGCATGGGGCGTCAAAGTTACTCCCAAGCGTCTGATCTACGACCGCAAAGGCAAGACGGAACGGGTGCGCAGCTCGTCGAAGGGCGTCGGCGATGGTAGCGCTGCAAAGAGGGTCTCGATATGATACCATGTGCACGAGGATCGTGTCTTTGCCTTTGACGCGATGACCCACCTTTTCCGGGTGTTCTGATTTTGGGGAAAAGGGCTTTATCTTCGCTTCGGGGACAACTGGCCCAATCTCTTCGGGGCGTGGCACTACGGAGCTACAGCGCTGGACATATGCAAGTTCTCCCCGTTCCCCGTAAAGAATCTGCGAAGAGTCATGAAGGGTGTAGAAAATGCCATGAGTGTTTTCATTGTGTTCCTTTTCGTTATCACCGTTCTGAAACAGGTTTGCCTCATCGCCGTGGTGCGATTCGTCCTCGGCGTCAATACAATTTTCGTCGTCGTCTTCTTCGTCGTCTTCTTCGTCGTCTTCGTCTTCGTCTTCGTCGTCATAAGCGTCGTCGTGATGATCATTGCCATTCTCGGCTTCATCATCATCTTTTTCTTTTTCTTTGGCGGTAACGTCGCCGTCACCGTTGTCGTCGTCGTCGTTACTCTCGAAGCTTTCTTGCCTCGCATCGTGACCGCAGACCCCTCTGCACTCAGGAAGACGTTCGCATACACGTAAAGCGGCGTCAAGATTTCGGAATCGACGACGAGAATGTCTGCTGGAGCTCAGCTCGCCCGCGAGGAGGCCAGGAACTGGGTCTGCCCAAACACATTTGGGTGGTAAAGGTGATGATGATGATGATGATGATGATGATGATGATGATGATGATGATGATGATGATGATGATGATGATGATGATGATGATGATGATGATGATGATGATGATGATGATGATGATGATGATGATGATGATGATGATGATGATGATGATGATGATGATGATGATGATGATGATGATGATGATGATGATGATGATGATGATGATGATGATGATGATGATGATGATGATGATGATGATGATGATGATGATGATGATGATGATGATGATGATGATGATGATGATGATGATGATGATGATGATGATGATGATGATGATGATGATGATGATGATGATGATGATGATGATGATGATGATGATGATGATGATGATGATGATGATGATGATGATGATGATGATGATGATGATGATGATGATGATGATGATGATGATGATGATGATGATGATGATGATGATGATGATGATGATGATGATGATGATGATGATGATGATGATGATGATGATGATGATGATGATGATGATGATGATGATGATGATGATGATGATGATGATGGGGATGATGATGGCGATGATGATGACGATGACGATGATGATGCACTAGCATTGAGCCGCTTCTCCGACGTTTCAGTTGGCAGCATTCTCTCGCGTCCTTGAACCTCATTGCGCGCGATCCGTAGATCTAGCGTTGTTTGCACCTCGTGCAGACCAGCGGTGCCCGCGATACACGCCTGAAAGGCGGCAGGAGACAGCGTGTCGACGCAGGTCGTTGGAGTGCCCAAGATGCTTCCTGCCAAGGACGCCAAGGCCACCAAGGCCAAGAGCCGCAACGACCACGAGTACGTTGAGGTCGACGCTGCCGGCAAGCCCGCGCCCTCGCCAGCTTCGCCGGCCGCGAGGGTCCCCGACATGGTTTCCCCCGCTGCGCTCGCGCGTGTGTTGCTCAGTTTAGGATTTTGGATGGTGCCAGTTACTGCGGTGCTCATTTCGCACCCCAAAGACGGCCGGTAGCCTTTCTGGGATTTGGCCAACAGCGACGAAAGCCTGAAACTTCTGTGGACAGCGCGATCACGCTGTCTTGAATACATGCTCACGATTGCGGCGGTTCATAGTTGGTGTATGACTTACGCCGGCATCCGAAGGCGACGCGTTGTTTTTATTGTTTTATTATATCACGGAGTTCTTTTCTTGCTGTCGAACTGATGATGATGCTGCTGCCTGTGATTATCTTGAAAACGGTGTTGCTGCTCCTTTTGCTGTGGAACTATTCGTCATGTTGTCGAGCTACGCGCGACCTTGCGCTGCTCGAAACTTTTGTCGGTTGGGTAGTAGCACGGCATACCACTAGGCCTACAATTAATACGGCCAGCAGCAGCAGCAGCAGCAGCAGCGTCCCCAAAAACGCAATTCCCGAAGCTCATCAGTGACGGAGAATACGGCGCGGACGTGCAGTCCGCCAGCCGGCCGCGCCTAGACAGACACGAGTGCTCGAGCCCGCGACCCGCGCGAGCACGCTCCCTTCGTTCGGCGCGCACGCGAGAAAGGCAGCTCGCTCAGCCGGCTCGCTCACGCCGCTCGCACACGTGTCGGCGAGCGAGGGAGCGCGGAAGGTCTCGTCAGAGAAGGTCACCAAGATGGCGCAGCAGCACAAGACGGTGCTGGAGGCGCTGGAGGCGAACACGGAGAAAGCCGCAGACAAGAGCCTGTTCACGTACGTGGGCGACAAGGGTGAGGTGGTCAAGAGCTTCACCTATGAGCAGTTCGACGATGCGACGAGCCGGCTCGCGAGCGCCATGGTGTGCGAGGGCGGCTGGGGCCTTGAGGCAGGCGACAACCTGCTCCTCGTGTACCCTCCCGGGCTGGACTTCATCGTGGCGTTTGTAGCGTGCCTCAAGGCCGGCGTCGTGGCCGTCCCCGTGTATCCACCGCGGCCAGGCATGTCGAAAGATCTGAAAATGTTTGTCGCCGTGCAGAGCAGCTGCAAAGCCACCGTGGCACTCACCAGCTCGGCTTACGACTTTGCGAAGCGCGTAACGGGCTTCAAGCAGCTCTTTACTGGCGGCGCAAAGTGGCCCGCGCTGCGGTGGCTCGTTTCTGACGCTGGCAAGCTTCCCAATGGGGTACGTGGTTCCTATCAGGAGGTCGTGCCCGCCCCGATGCGGGACACACTCGCGTTCTTACAGTACACCTCCGGATCCACTTCCGCGCCCAAGGGCGTCATGATCACGCATGGAAACCTCGCACATAACCTGGCGACGATCATTCTGGCCCTCAAAGCCTCGGACGATACAGTGGTGGCCTCGTGGCTGCCGCAGTACCATGACATGGGTCTCATTGGCTCTCATTTGGGCGCACTGTATTGCGGCGGCTCCGGCACGTACATGTCTCCGATCTCCTTTATCAAAGACCCACCGCTGTGGCTACGCGTCGCATCGCAGTATGGCGCAACGCACCTTCAGGCGCCCAACTTTGCCTACAAATTGGTCGTGCGCAAATGGCGTGAGCAAGGTGGGAACCCTGCGGATCTCAGCCTTGCGACGGTGAGACACATTTTCAATGCCGCTGAGCCGATCGAGCTTGATGCCATGAATGACTTTATGAAAACCTTTAAGGCGGCCGGACTCCAAGGGTCCGCCATGTCTCCTGGCTATGGGCTGGCCGAGCACACGGTCTATGTATGTGACGCTGGAAGCCAAGTGCTTTACGTTAACAAGCAGGTGCTCGAGACAGAACGCAGAGTTGTCACAGGAATGGATCCAAGCGATGCCGGAACAGCAATTATGATCGGCTGCGGGAACCCTCATCGGCACGGGTCCTCGGTAGGTATCAAGGTGAAAATTGTCAACGAGGACAATGCGCATGTTCTTGGCGAGGATGCCGTGGGCGAAATTTGGGTCACCTCGCCTTCCAAAGCTGCCGGGTACTTTGGAATGGAGGAGAAGACTGAGGAGAGCTTTGGTGCCAAAATCGCCGGGGAAAGTGGCGAAGAAGATGACAGCGACACATACTTGCGCACGGGTGACCTCGGATTCTTTCACAACGACGAGCTCTTTATTTGCGGTCGTCTAAAGGACCTCATCATTATTCGCGGTAGAAATCACTTTCCGCAGGATATCGAGCACACAACCGAGCAAGCAGACGCGCTTATTCGTCCCGGATGCGTTGCGGCATTCACAGTGCAGGATTCCCACGGCCAAGGCGAACGCCTTGGTGTGGTCGCCGAGGTGCGCGATTCCAAATCTCATGATCTTGCAAAACTCTCGGAAAAGCTGCGGCGACGCATAGTGTCTGAGCATGGCGTGGCCCCGCACGTGCTCGTGCTCATCAAAGACCGTACCATTCCCAAGACAACGAGTGGCAAAATCAGCCGCTTCCGCGCCAAGGCCGCTCTCGAGAATGGCGAGCTGCAGGAGCTTCATCATTACGAGGGCACGCCCGCAGGTGAGGATGACGACGAGGACGCGGCCGACCTCGCCGCGGATGCCCCGGGGTCGAAGTTGTCGAGCGACGATGCAACTGCCGCAACGGGCGGCCAAAACGCGAGCCCTGCAGCAAGCGCTGGAGCTCGGACGCCTTCGAGCGGGCCAAACCCAACGCCAATCGGAGAGTCTGCAGCAGACAAGCGCGGCCCTGGTCTCCGCGGCGATGATCTCCTCGATGCGCTCAAGGAAGAGGTGGCGAGACTCACAGAAAGTGACCCAGATATGTTGGACCCTAATGCTCCGCTTTTCCAGCTTGGCATGGATTCCGTCACACTAACGCAGTTCAAGGGTATACTCTCAAACGCCTACGGTGTGGAGATTGAAGAGTTTGAGCTTTTCGACGAAGACACTTCTCTTCACTACATTCAGCGGCGCGTCGAGGGCGAGCCAATGGCAGCCAAGTTTGCGGATATGGCGAATGGTGCTCCTACTGCACCGCCTGATAATACGACTAGTACTTCAGGTGGACCTACTCATCAAAGCAGTCGGCCTGCCAAAGCAAAGAGCAAGCGCCCCAAACAAAAACTCTTTGGTTGCTTTGCAATTTGTGGATGCTAATTCTTTGCTCGCTTGACATTTCAAAAAGGCAAAGGAGGTGGTACATGCTGGGCACGTTTTTCGGCACTTTTTAATCTTGAGCTTGTTTCAGCAAAGACAAATTCTAGGCAAGTGCAAGTGACGAGAAACCAATAGGCTTTCACGCCTTGTGTTTTCTTTTATAATGTTTCTTTTCCTTTTCTTTCTTTTCACTCTCTGTTCGTTTGTATTCGCTGTCAATGATCACGCGCTTTCTTGTCTCTCAAGCAAAAAGGTTGAAAGATCTGCATTTCGATACGCTTTCTTCTTACTAATCTCTTTAGAGGAACTCGGTCATGTGCTTGATGGGTCGCTTGTACTTGTCCTCGATCTCTTTAATCAGACCAGGCAGTGCCTCTCCTAGTTCGGTGGCTTTGGGCACGCACGACTGGCAGAGCTCGAGAGCAATCTTGGCGCCCGTGACAGCCTCCTTTGGATCGTCTCGCACGTCGAGATTGAGAACGTGCATTTCCTTGTATTCTGACTTTTCGCGCGATTTGATGTCCTTGGCAACCTCGTCAAAGACACGTTCCTCGAAGCAAAAGACGATTTTGAACTGAGAGACATCCTCAAAGTCCTGCCAGCGCTGAGGATTCTCCTTGATGGAAATGTTGCGGTCCAGAAGCGCAAGCAGACCTTTGTCGCGGTACCACTCGAGCTCTCCGCGGCGAATAATTTCGCCCTTCATTTCTTGGTACGTCTGATCGAAATCAAAGTCCAGGGAGCGACCTGATGGCGATGGCAGCCGAACCTTGTTTCCCACGCCAAAGGACTCCACGTCGAGGCCGGCCTCCTTGAACACCTTGTGCGCCTCCATCGAGCGATTGTTGTTGCTCGAGCAAATGACCGCAAAGCGCACGGCGTTCTCGTCGTCGTCATCATCATCATCGTCGTCGTCGTCGTCGTCGTCGTCGTTGTCGTCGTCATCATCATTTTCATTGTCGTCGTCCTTGTCGTCAGCCTTGTCCTCATCGTCGTTGTCGGCGGCTGCGGCTTTCTCGTTTTTATCTCCGTCTTCTTCGCCCTCCGTCTTTTGCTTCTTCGCCATCGACTCCTCGGTAGCGGCCTCGCCGCCCGCGGCCTCCTCGTCGCGCTCGTGCTTGTTCATGCTGGCGTTTCGCGCGTTAGATACTTTCTCCGCTCGTTCGCGAGGCTCCTTCCTAGCCGCACGCACAGGCCGCGTGGCGTGCGCGAGTGAGCGCGGTCTCTCTTCCTCTCTCTCTCTCTCCCTCTCGGTCTCTCTCCGGCCCTTGCGTTGGTGGCGCTCCTTTGGCTTTTTGCTTCTTTGCTGGCCGCGACGCCGCGTCGTGAGCGCGCCGAGGTCGAGAAGATCTCAACGACCTGGATGATGGTGTGGTACGTATACTTGGTAGGCACAAGGTGAAGAAGGTGCAAAGGGTATCGCCGTCTTGATCGCCGTGATCGATCGCAACGATCAGAGCGGACGGAGGACTTCGTCAGAAATCTCGGCTGAAAAATACAGTGTCAACCAACAGCAGAGGCTGCGGCTAGCAGGATCATGACGACGTTGGTTGAAGACCGACGCAAGACGAAGCAAGAGGGACGAGGATGGAGGGAGTATAAATCATCAACAAAAGAACAGCAGGCATGATCACGCGAAAAAGAAAAAGGGGGGAAAAGGGGAAGGGTGTAGGAGGAGAGAAAAAGGTGGACGATGATGAGGGGAATGGGCGAGAAAGACGAAAGAGGTGTAGGTGTGGAGTGCTACATGACAATGAGACCGTCAACAAGAGTGGCCTTGAGTCGCGCAGCGAGGCCGACATCCATGGTCTCAGAGAGCATGAGGCGAGTAACACGAAGCTGTGCAGCTGTCATGTTCTGCATTTGCTGATCAAAGGTCATGCGGAGCTCCCACTCGAATTCCCAGTGGTTCTCCATGTTGCCGAAGCTGTCAATGGACTGCTCGCGGCGCGTATGACGCACTTGTGCAAAACCCTTGGATAGCGTGATGGTGATGCGCCAGCCATCAGAGCTGCGGACGTCCTTGGTGGGAAATTGCATCGTTAGCTTTTCTTTGATGGCGACCGTGCTTTGCAAGACCACGTTCTGGTGAATGCACTTGAGCACCTTGGTGACCTTGGAATCGACCCCGACGGCCTCGATAATCTGCCTTACGACAAGCTGCAGATCGCTTGCCTCTGTGACGGAAGCTTGAATCTCGCGGACTTCCTCGATAACGGCGGCTTGAACGTCCTCGTCCGGCTCAAGATAGGCGAGGAGCACGACAATAAGATCAGCAATAAGGCGCACGACGGACGCGTTCGAGCTCAGTTCGTTCGCCTTGATTGACGAGCGGCCGTCCTTCTTGCGGCGCAGGGACCAACGCGCGAGGCGGGAGTTCCGACGCGCCTCGGTCTCCGCGTCGACGCCACTAGAGCTACTGTCCTCGGGTGCTTCGAATGCAGAGTCGGCCGAGTCGGGAATGACTTCCTCGCCATCAATGCTCTCCGATGCATCAACGGCGGGCTTCATGGCGAGATGTGTGCTGGCTGGGTTGCTGGCGCCGGGTGCGAGATAAAGAATCTCGTCGTTATGGTCAAGCACACAAACGCGACGCACGAGCCGCGGGAGATCCTTGCAGACGGGAAGGTTAAACACATCGTCCTGCCACATTTCATTCATCGAGTCGTAGATGACGGCCTCGGAGGTCGAATCGTCCGAGCCTAAGATTGCATCGAGCTTGGTCCGCGACGTATTCCGCGAAGACATCATGAACGAGGTCTTGCGCACGCGCGGCAACGTTGACTTGCCCGACGAAGAGGGGAACTTAAGGCGAGTAATTTTCGTTCGAGACCACACTTGCGTTGCGGCATCGCGGGCAATCTTGGCGCCGCCCATCATTTTGTCTCGAACTTTGGTGTTGTGCGTCAAATCTGAAGCGTCGTCGTCGTCGTCGTCGTCGTCGTCGTCCTCATCATGCTCAACGATATCGTCGAGGCCTCCCTTGGCCTCTTTGCCCAGATCGATCTCACCATCCCGATGTTCCTCCAGCTCTTCAATGCTGTCCATCAGGTCGCCTTCGAGGGGATCCGCTGTCGCCTCGTTTCCCGAGTTGCTGCGTTTCTTCGCGTCGTCGTCCACGACAACGGTCGCCTTGCGGAGCTCGTTCAGCAGCACCGAGAAGAGCGACATTCCCTTCTCACGGACCGCCACACGTGTGCGTTCTCGCTCGCTCGCTCGCTCGCTTGCTCGCTTGCTCGCTTGCTTGCTCCCTCGCCGGGGTACCTCGAACCCTCTCTTTGACTTTAGGTCCGCGAGTGAGTGAGTCTAATCAAATCAACCGCTTGCAGCCAGCCTTGCCCCGTGGCGAGGCCTCGCTCGCTCGCTCGCTCGCTCGCTCGCAGGGCGAAAGCTCTCGCCGCTTCGCGAGAGGCGCCTGCAGACACCAGGCCAGGTCTGCCTGCTCCTCCGCGCGCGGCCGCCCCGGCTACGCCACGCGGCGCAGCGAAGCGTACTTACAGCCGGCCCCGCGACTGTACGCGCGAATACGCAGCTTCTACACGCACGTGCAGTGTATGCCCTTAGTATGTATGTATGCGTATGTATGGGCTGGGCTGCACGCGCTCGCCGGGGCTCGCTCACGGCTCGGCCTGGCCGCCTCTGGCCGCCTCGTGCGCGGCGCAAGCGGAGCGCCGGCTGCGCGCGCCTGCGAGCGGGCGCGGGCGCTGGCCCTAGGGTCCCGCGCGCGGGCACGAGCGCGCGTGCGCGCGAGCACGAGCGCAGACGCCGCAAGCAAGCGTGCGCCGCACGTGCACGCGCTGCTGCTGCGTGCCGATTCGACTTCTCCGGCCCCTCAGGCAGGCTGGCAGGCAGGCTGGCTGGCGGGCGCGGGGCCG